>CM041634.1:58146955-58282584 GCA_023333625.1 Bothriochloa decipiens
TTTTTTATTCATATTCACTATGTATAGCTTTTGCGCTGGCTGTTGCGTTGGCTGTTTTCATTCGTTATATATATATATATATATATGTATGTATGTATGTACTATACTTAGTATATTGTACTTATAAATTTACAAGTTGGGATTAGTACCCTTTGAGTTTTCCAGCCCTACTAGAGGCATCAACTTTGACACTACTGTGCGATAGCTCGAGTGCAGGCTCAAACCCAACAAGTTATGATGCTCCCTCCAAGTGCAACTCTAATTTATTGGCGCTCTTGCTGAAGCTGAACGCATGCTATTGACCATGCATGAGACGTCGCTCTCGTGGCACCTGCTCCATCCGCATGGGATCGGTGTCTGTTTTCTGGTGAGGGGAGAGAGCGATCGATCGAGCACGACTCCAAGCACGGCACAGTGGCCGGCACTGGCCAACAAGCGCCCATGCATGACCCATGTGGTGGATCGGAGAGGGCCGAGCAGAGGAAAAGAAGCTGCCGGTGAAGTGGAAGAAGAGTACGTCTTCCTCGCATCAGATCGGTAGGTTGCCTGCAAAAGCAAGCTGTGCCCTGCAGGCTGCAGCAACTGAACCACTGCACTCGGTCTCCATTAATAATCCATCCCCTTCTTCGCTTGTGGCAGCAGTAATACTGTGATAGACCACCAAAGGTGAATGACTTCAAACCGGCATTGAAATGAAGGACTCAACAACTCTCCAAGCCAGCGAGATGGAAGAAGAAGAAGGGTGTGCCATTTGTGTGTGACAGTGGCAATTCCCTACAGTGGCTGCAGCATGCAAAGCATCTCGATCGGTACCCTTCTTTAGGCATTGATGAAAGCAACAACTGGCTGGCTGGCTATGCCACCAATCAATCAATCCTCCGATAGGCGGAAAAGTTGGCACCGGTGAATGTAGGCTCACCGATGCTTCAACGATAAAATAATATTTCCAGGCATTCGACGGGACGCGACGCGACGCCGTGGAGGAGAGCCGGTGGCCATATCTGCCGCCATGCCGTCGGGATGCCGCGCCGGGTGGTGGGGACGTCCATCGCCGCCGGGAGAAGGAGAACGCCGCCGCGACGAGGTCCTCGGCGGGCGACGGGTGGAGCGCCGGTCGCGGTCCGCCGGGAGATGGAGACAGCGCGGCATGCGACCCCGGCTTCCGTGCGAACCCGGCCTCCAGCATGACAATGACGGCGATGCGGGCGGCTCCGACCTCCTTGCAGCCGGAGTTTGAGGAAGAAAGCGGGCGCGGCTCCGACCTCCTTGCACCCGGAGTTGAGAAAGAAGGCGGCCGGCTACGGGGATGGAGGTGTGGGGCGCAGCTGGCGGCTGCGGGGATGGAGAGAGAGGGAGCGCCGCCGGCTGCGGGGATGGAGAGGGAGAGGGAGACAGCCGCTGCCTTCGTGGATTGGATCGACGCCATCGGTGGGGGATGGACATGTGGAGTGGATTTTTGTTTTTAGCATTTTCCGTTGAAAATTGTGTGGTTGAGAAGGAAGAGGAGTTCTGGAGGGGGACGGAGGTATGGGCCTACATGCACAGGAGCTGTCGGTGAGGTATCGGTACACATTGTGAGGATTCAAGGAGATAAGCACCGGTGCTTGGTGTCAGAGAAAAAAAAAATTCAAGCACCTCAACGCTGTATGTGGCACCGGTGCTTGGACGCTCTCTCTCCTCACACATTGTGGATACAAATGCAACAACAGGGAGCTGCATCTGCTCCGCAATCAATTGGCTCTGTTCGGCCATTTTTGCGTTCTGCTTTATCTCTGTGCCTTCCTCATCGGTGCAAATGTGTGAAGAAAAAGGGCACAACAGCAAATCGAGTCGTGTTTATTTCAAGATCTGTAGTCACTTTTTCGCGTGCTTAGTCCTTTCTCATCCGAACCTACGACTCGTGACGAATGAGGTCTAGTGCTAGGGGCTGTTTGGTTTCTGGCCAAGTGGCCTTGTTTAGATCGTCGATTCGGCATGTATAATCGGCATTCGCGAGCACCGTAGTAATTTTGTTTTTATTTGCTAATAATTATATAAATATTAATTAATTATACTTAAAATGTTTATTTCGTAAAGTACAATAAAACTGTATAATTAGTTTTTAATTTTATCTATATTTAGTACTCTATGTATTTATCGGTATTTTAATATAATAAAAAATAAAAATTCTATAACAAAATTTGAGAACGAATTAGGGAACTAATCAAGGCCTCACCATGGTGTGGCGGGCCACGCTGTGTTCTGGCGGAGGCGGGGAAAAGGTTGGCCACAGTTGCCACACTCTCGCCACGCTTAACGACGCAAAAACAACCACAAAACGACAGCAGAAAAAGCTGCGGCGGCCAAACGTAAAGGCTCAACCACGCAGCTGCCAAACCTCCCGTGGCGCGCCGAACCTTAGGCAGGCAAACACTGGCGGTGATCCAAACACCCCCTAATCTGCTAGTATGCATTCAACAACAGCGGTAGGACTACGAGTAGGTTCCATTCACATGGAGTTGCATAAATAGCCTGCAGCAGTTGAGCTACCTGGTCTTAGCTCAAAATCCTTTTGTTTCAAAAAAAAAGAACACTATTGTCGAAGTACTAATAAGGATGTCAATGTGTTGAGATTGAATCTAGTGCTGCTTATTACAGGTGTCATCTACAATTGGTCAGTCTAACAGTTTCAAGGCCCATAGAACCATAGATGAACAACAGATCACATAATAAGCATGCAGCAAGGAGTTAATGGCTCTCTACTGACAGTAAGTGTCCAACAGGGAGGTAAAGATATAGAATGATCCGGGTGAAAATTGTGCATCTTGTACTATTTGACACCTTGTAAAAAATGCTGGTGTCGTGTAAATCATCCATGGATGGAATGGAAGATGGAAGCAGCACACGGCACTGTTTT
The DNA here is from genome assembly GCA_023333625.1 of Bothriochloa decipiens. Lineage (NCBI taxonomy): Eukaryota > Viridiplantae > Streptophyta > Magnoliopsida > Poales > Poaceae > Bothriochloa > Bothriochloa decipiens. The sequence goes on from CM041634.1 coordinate 58,149,852, forward strand.
AGTACTGCCTTCATCATCAACCATAGCCGACCTTAATTAGAGTACTGCTGCTGGAGTAAGTCACCAAAACATATTCATTCAGGAGCTTTGCCTTCGTCCTCCTTTGAGGCAGCTTGATCCGAAGATATAGTACAGTGGTGTTTTCTTCACTTCTGCTGCCACCAACACGTGCAAGTTCATCCTTGCCCTCTTCCCGAGGGCCAGCATCAACATCCATACTGTCATCTGCTTTATCCATACTTGGCTAGATTGATCTTGTCAGCCCCATCCTTTGTGGAGGTACAGTCACTACTCTGAGTGTTAGAGGTGCTTCCTTAATTGATACTTCATCTTTATCCCCTTCAGTTGGTGTTAGAAGTGTGTTGATAGGATAGGGCCTACGACTCCACCGTCTCCATTCCTGCTGTTCACATCCATCTGATCCTCGATGGTTCCCTTGCTTCCTGCAACTTCTTCATCAGTAGCTCTATTTGTCTGTTATGATTTCTCTTCAGAGCTGAGGGGCTCCTTTCATCTTATTCCTCAGCACAATCAGCAGCATGATTTGGTGCCGCAACTTCCTGTTCCTGAGCACGGTTTTCGACTTGTCAGCTCCTGTACCTTGAGTTGCTTCTTGTGGATCCCCTGGAAACCAGAAACCAGCTCACCGTAGCGGCTCTAGAGGGTCCTTTCTAGCGCTTTCTGTTAATTCACTTCTTCAGTCAAATTTAGGATTCGATATGAAGCAGCAAGATGATGTTCATGTTTCTGCAGCTCTTGGAAGCATTCGAGTTCTGTTGCAGCAGTGTTCATCTGCTTGAATGTATCTTGGACCTGTGACCAAAGTTTTCCAGACGTACCTAATAAATAGCAGACAGCAGGTCAGCAAAACATTAACAGCAAAACGTGGATGGACTATTGCTTGTCATTTACCGATATTTCTTCAGCTTTTATCTGCTCACCAGTTTATACTTTCAGTGCATGATGTTGTTGCTTTTAAAAACGGGAATATATTGATATTCCGGCCTCTGCATCGATGAATGCATATGGCCAAACCAGAGTACAGTGAAGTTCAAATATCAATAAAGTTTACAGTGCACACAAAAGGGAGTCCACAAATAACTAAGCTGTAATACGATAGCAAAAGTTTCAATTATTCCTAGTAAATATCTCCATCGCTCTGGACTCAAGCACGTGGCAACCCCAAAGAACGTTGGGCCTTTCTTCCTCCACTTGAAGGAGCGTCCAGAAGCGTATCCAATGGTCCCTCTGAAGAGTACCTGCAAAGGAGTAAAACATGGAGTTTTGTTGAATACCAAATCATTACGGCTTAGCCAAATAGCCCACATAATAGAGCACGCTCCAACTAGGATCTTGTGGCACAAAGTTTTGTCCACTCCCCTTAGCCATCCCTGAAAAAGGTGTTCAACACTTTTCGGTGGACGACCAAAGGTGAAGTGAACTAAACGCCAAATAAGCTTGACAAAAGGACAATAAAAAAAAAGATGCTGTATCGACTCATTTGCATTGCAAAAACAGCACTTTAGATTCCCCTCCCATCGTCTTTTTGCTAAGTTGTCCTTAGTTAGAACTACTCCCTTTACTAAATACCAAACAAAAATTTTTATCTTTAAGGGAATCTTGAGTCTCCACAGTAAATGCTTCCTTGGTGGCACTGTAGGGTTAGACAGAGCTCGATACATAGAATTAACAGTAAACCAGCCATTTTGGTGTAATCCCCAAACAAACTTATCATTTTGATCAGACAATTGGATGTTTATGATCTTAGCCACCAGCCGATGCCAGGTAATCATATTGTTTCCAACAAGCTGTCGTCGAAAAGAAATGTTCAGAGGATTTGAACTTAGAACCGAAGCTACTGTTGCATTCTTTCGTCGAACTATATTATATAACCCAGGATAGCATTGGCGAAACGGGACATGCCCGCACCAGCTGTCCTCCCAGAAGCGAATCTGAGTTCCATTACCTAGTTGGAACTGTCCCAGCCTCAGAAAGTCCTTTTTGACTTTCATCAGTCCGGACCAAAACTGAGAGTCGCCAAGCATGTGTTCTACCTGAGAGATGGGTTTATTTCTCAAATATTTTCTTTTGAGAAGACTCTGCCATATCCCCTCTTCATTATATAACTTGAAAAGCCACTTACTTAATAGACACCTATTCTGCAGATCTAAGTTCATGATGCCCAACCCCCCTTGATCTTTTGGAGTACATAACAAACTCCACTTGGCGAGTCTATATTTCCTCTTGAGTCCCTCGCCCTGCCAAAAGAAACGGGAGCGATAATACTCTAATTTCTTAAGCACTGCGCGTGGCACTTCGAAGAAAGAAAGCATGAACATGGGGAGACTGCTAAGCACAGAGTTTATAAGGACTAGGCGACCACCAACTGATAGCATTTTACCTTTCCAATTACTTAGTCTTTTCTGAAAGCGCTCCTCAACAGGAAGCCAGTCTGAGTTCCTGATCTTCCTATGATGCATTAGTATACCAAGGTAACGGAAAGGATATGGTCCCAACCCACAGCCGAAAATCTGGGTATATTGGTCCATATGCTCCATGGCAACACCATAACAAAACAATTCACTTTTATGGAAGTTAATCTTGAGACCAGACAATTGCTCAAATGCACAAAGCAAGAGCTTTAAGTTTTTAGCCTGTTCTAGATTGTGTTCCAAGAAAAGTATTGTATCATCAGTGTACTGCAAAATTGAAAGTCCATCGTCTACCAAATGTGGTACAAGGCCTGTTATTTGACCATCCCTTTTTGCTCTCTCTAATAGGATAGCCAACATGTCAACGACAATATTAAAAAGGATTGGTGAGAGTGGGTCACCCTGTCTTACCCCTTTTTTCGTCTGGAAGAAAGGCCCTACATCATCATTAATCTTAATGCCTACACTTCCTCTGGACATAACTTGGTGAATCCAAGAACACCACGTTTGTGAGAAACCTTTCATTCGCAAGACTTGTTGTAGGAAATGCCATTTCACTTTGTCATAGGCTTTCTCAAAATCAAGTTTTAAAATAACCCCATCTCTCCTAGTTTTATGGAGTTCATATATTGTTTCATGCAAAATAACAACACCTTCCGTAATGTATCTACCAGGAAGAAAGGCAGTTTGTGACGGTCTTATTACTTTTTGCGCCACCAAGGTAATTCTATTAGTGAGGACCTTTGTAAAAATTTTAAAGCTGACGTTTAATAGGCATATCGGCCGATATTGTTGTACCATAACAGCGTCCGCTTTCTTGGGAAGAAGAGTGATGACTCCAAAGTTTAAACTGTGGAGCGGCAGTTCCCCCTTGTGGAAACAATCAAAAAGCTGTATGAGGTCCTCCTTGATAGTATCCCAGAAGTGCTGGTAAAATTCAACAGGAAAACCATCCGGACCCGGAGCTTTGTTATGTTCCATCTGGAAGACTGCATCTCTTATCTCCTTTTCAAGAACGGGGGCTATCAACAACTCATTCTCAATATCTAAGACTTGAGGGATGTCAGCTAAGTAGGTCTCATCTAGACTAAAATTATTACCATCTGGTGCACCAAAAAGTTTTTTGTAGTATTCCGTGATATAAGTTTTAAGGTTGCCGTCCCCAGTAATAATGCCTTCCTCTTGCTCTAGTTGAACTATCCTCGTCTTGCGATGTCTCCCATTAGCTAAAAGATGGAAATACTTAGTATTACTATCTCCTTGAAGTAGGCTAGTTGCTTTGGATTGTTGTAACCAGTACAACTCTTCCCCTCGCAGCAAACTAGTCAACTCAGAGTGTAATTGATGTTTGTATTCCAACTCTTGCAAGGACAATAACAAGGACTTTGCCTTTCTGTCCGGTAAGTCCAATTCACTAATTAGTTCTTTTTTCCGCCGCTTGGACGCGCCTATTATATTTATTGACCAACCCCTTAGGTAGCGGCGCAAAGATCTAATCTTATTCTGCCATTTCTCCATCGGGGATTGACCTCTAGTTTCCTTCTGCCACACCTCGGATATCAGATCATGAAAGCCCTCCTTGGTCAGCCAACTTAATTCGAACTTGAAAGTTGAGCTGTTACCCCTATGCGAAGCTTCACCAGTATCCAGGAAAAGAGGTGTATGATCAGAGAACTCCCTGGTCAAGGCCTGGACAGAGGCATGGGGAAATTTCAGCTCCCAGCAGTGCTAACCAGAACTCTATCGAGTCTTTCAAAGGTTGGCACAGGCGCAGAGCTAGCCCATGTGAATCGCCTTCCAGATAGGTCAATCTCCCGAAGGTTTAAAGCTTCGATACATGCATTAAACGGTGAAGGCCATCTATTATCGAAATTATCATTGCTTTTTTCTGTTGGTTTCTAATGATGTTGAAATCACCTCCCACTACTAAGGGTAGGGAGACCGAGCTGCACGAGTTTTGTTGCTGTTGTTAATTTCCTATATGTCGAATATGCAGCGCACGAGTTTTACCCGTAAAATGCGAGATGGTTGGGGTTCGGTAACGGATGGAAATAAAGTTCTTTTTATTCTATTAGCTTTTTGAAATTTTTTCGAGCAATTATTTTCATGCAGTCATGAAAGTGGTGACTGACAAGTATCACGGTGATGAACTCCCCATCTTAATGAGCTGGAGTATATAGATGGTGAAGTCTGGGCAAATGTCTGGCAGGTTAGATGTAGTTCCTCCTAGCTAACATATCTTATCATGAAGTATCTTAGTGAAAGTTAGATGCATTTCCTCCTAGCTAACATATCTTATCATGAAGTATCTTAGTGAAACTATGTACTGCATTTGACAAGGACCATTGTATCTTTCATTGGGAAAAGCATACTTAACCTCCCCAACTATTAAAGGTGGTCTATTTCATCTTCTGAATTATGAAACGGTTTATTTTACACCTTGAATTTTCTGAACCGTCTATTTTACCCTCCAAAGCGGTTTTCACAGTGGTTTTGCTATAGTAATAACAGTTTTGGCTTTTTATTTATTTTTATTAAATCTTTAAAAAATTATAGTGAATTATAGAAAAATCATAAAAAAGAAAATTTAATTTTGTTGTACTTCAAATGAGTAGACCTACATAATGGACATATAATATGGTGTGCTTTAGTACAAGTTTTTGTTTTAAAAAAATTATCTTTGTTTATTGTAAATCTATAACAAAAACTTTGTACTGAAGCATATCATATTATATGTTCACTGTGTAGATTTACAAATGCAGAGTCCAAAAAAATTTGATTTTTCATTTTATGATTTCTGTATAATTTAAAATGATTTTTAAAAGATTAAACAAAAATAAATAAATAACACAAAACCACACTAAAAAGTACGTGAGAGGATAAAATAGATGGTTTTGAAAAATTTGAGGAGTAAAATAGACCGTTTTATAGTTCGAGGGTGAAGTAGACCACGCTCCTTATATCCTAAGTGGATTACTCACGAATTAGACACCTTAGATTAGGTGCACCATGCGCAAATGCTCTATGCAAGGAGATCATTGACCAATTATGTGCAAGAAGTCCGATGGGCATTCCTAGTTAAACATGGGAGATTATTGTTTTTGTTTTTAGTCCCCCGCCCCCTGCCCCCCTCTAATTTCATCTTGGTTATTTTTACCTAGAAAAAAGAAATTCCATTTTCTTTTTAGGAAAAATAGGCTCTCGACTCCAATTTAGTTACGTTACGTTGAAATTAAGGTCTCAACTATATATTTCCCTATCCATAATGCAACAACCCCACAAACTAAATGAAGATATTTGTGGTTAAGCATTAAGATTCTAGTGATAATTAATAGTTTATATCAGCTTGCGTAATAAATTAATGAATTTGCTCATAAGCATAGCGCAAAAGAGAGGAAACGAAAAACAGAGTGAACAAGAAAGTAGGGCAGTCACTAAAGTATAGCTTTACACGAATAAAATGTTCTTTGTCAGTGAAATGGTTATATGATCTTGTGAAAGTGGCCAGTATCTTCAATAAAAAAAATGCTCAACCTTAATAAATTAAATATAAAAAGTTTCATTCACTTTTTTACAATGGCTATAACTACTGATAAATGTCATTATTATTTCTGTTATTTAAAACCAACATTGTAGTGGACATTGATAGTGTTCGTGGAATCAAGAAGAATAAAATTTTTAAAAAGAGTGAGAAATATAATAATAATAATAATAAAAGATTTTTTTTGGAAGGGAAATGTTAAAAGAAATATCTTTCTTAAGAAGTGTGATGAGAAACAAAGCCCAGCGAAGGCCCGTTTGGCCGTGCGGGTGCACTCTTGCTGGGCCAACCATCGCTGCATCCCCTTCCGCTGACGCTGAGGACTGGGGAGCGAGCGTTCCCTTCCGTGTCCGCCGCTCTTCGCTGCGTCGTTCCTCCGAGTGCGTTCTCGCTCTCCGACGGACTGGTGGGCCCCCCTCCCGCCCTCCGACGATAGGTGGGGTGGGCGGCCGCCGCCCTAAGCCAGGCGCTGAAGCTTCCGTTGGTCTCTTAGCCGACGACGAGCACCCACCAGGTTCCAGGTACTCCCGCCCCTTCTCTTCCTTCACGCTGTGCGAAGCTCAGCACCGAAACCCTAACCTAAAGCTATTTAGCTATTTGACTAGCCTCGTCGCTTAAAGTTTTTGCAAAAGTTTACTGGATCCGGCGATCCGCCCCTGTTCATTACATACCGATGAAATATATTGCTATATATAGTGGATTCATTTGATATGATAGGTGTTATAATCTATATTTTCCTATAAATAAACTTGGTCAAAGCTAGACGAGTTTTTGAGTAAAACGACTTGCAATTTTGAACGGAGGGAGTGCGAACTATCCCATTCTTTCTTGCGTTTATTTCATTCTTTTGGATCTGCATATACACTTGACCTTAGAGCTTTTTACATCACTTATGGCAGGACATGTTTTGGGTTTCATTTTGTTATCTCCAGGCTGGCTCTGTGGTGATTTTATAAAGCAGCTATGTGGACCAACATTTTCAAAATAGTAAGCCAGACCTTACTCCACTATCTGATGCAGTTCCATTTGTGCAGCACCAAAACTTGGCAATTTGTTCCATCTTGGATATGCTTGCTTTCCAGTTTTTTTATTTAATTGTAGCTTCTTGTTAAGTGATTCACACCATCTGGTTCTCAGTCATTTTTGAGTTCATTTTCTTTTAAAAAAATTACTTTTGAGCAGCATAATGCATTTCTTAATGTCAATGTTATGTATGACAATTATATGATGCAACAAATCCTTTTATAAGTACCACAAAGCAAGAAATGCCATGAATCTGTGGCCAGAGCATTTTATAACTCAAGCCAACACATTTTACTTTGTCAAACCCAGAAGTCGCAACTTATGTTTTGTTTGGGCATTCAGCAAATTTGGCTACCCATGCTTTCATATCATGGTTATGTTTTTTCCTAACAGGGGGAGCTCCAAACCGTTTCGTGGTTTCAGTTTCTTCCTATCGAAGCCGATGCAAGTGCAGCGTCTGAGAAGAGGTGCTGTCCTTTGATGGCCTTTTTTTGCTTTATCTTAGTTATCTTTGGGCACTCGTTATTTATGTTCATTTGCTTGTTTTGTGTTTTGTGTATCACACGTTCGTATTTCAGTTCAAAGGCTGAGCAGAAAGATGCTCTTAATAACATTGTCCTTTCGGCATATCTTCGCTTACAAAGTGAAGGTTTTCTAACTACCTGGACTAATTCCTTTGTTGGTCCATGGGATCCATCTCAAGGAGAGCATAACCCTGGTAATGATCATATGTATTGGATCCTAAATGCCTATCTACCTTCTTTCACCTTATGTTTGGTGTTGGATGATGCATACCACATGATTTTGCTTACAGATGAGAAGATTAAGCTCTGGTTATTTCTTCCTGGCTGCCACTCATCGGTATCTGAAACTGCCCAACCTGCTGTAAACAAATTAAGAGGTTGATTCTGGTTGACGTTTCTTTTTATTATGTCTTAATCCAATGTTCCAGTGCTTATGTATTTGCATGTTCCTACTGCTTATTATTTTTCTCTGTAGTTGCTTCAAATGGTTTATGGGTAGCACCAGGCAACTCAGAAGAGGTAGCAGCTGCACTATCTCAGGCTTTAAGAAATTCTTTAGAAAGGTATTCTTGTATTTTTTTAATAATAATTGTTGCAGTAAGAAATCATTGATATTTTTGCTGGCTGGACATGAAGATCCCTGTTTTTTTGGGTGCAGATCACTAAAAGGGCTTTCATATGCAAGGTTTGGTGATGTTTTTACAAAATACAACCCCCCTACAAGAAATCAAAACAGCTTCAGGTTTGTTAGCAAATGGTTCCTACACTTTTATTTGCTTATTCTGTTCTTTTTCCACTTTTCAATGCATAAACTGTCAGCTAAAGACTTAGAGTTCCATGCTTGGTTTGTTAGGGTTTGGAGGATATGTTGGCTCACTTTATCACAAATGGCAGTAGAAGTCTTGCACTTAAATATATATTATATACTATGCGAGACATGACATATTTAATGCGTCTTACTCTTGATAGGCTTCTGCTCATATATACTGATACACTAGTTTGTTTGAACAGGCCTAATTGGATCATCAAACTGCACTGTTACTATATAATATAACTTTCTGCTGTTTTTCCTTTCACAGTAGGTTTTGGCAATGATTTTCGTGGCATTTTGTTAGCCTTTATTTTATTATATGATATATGCGGATCTGTTGATGCTCTGAACAGAAGAGATTATTTGGTTACCTTATTCTCATTATCATTGTTTAGGAGAGCACAGCCTACAGTTGAGTTTGTCTTTGCTGCCACCGAGGAAGCAATATTTGTTCACGTTGTAATATCTGCTAGGTAAGTACTCATTGTCTTGAATGCCTGATATTGTTGATCTTCTTTAGTGTATATATTAACTGATGACCTTACTTTAAATAATATTCTGCAAGGTATGTTCGGAACCTTTGTAGTGATGACATAGAGAAAGTTCTCACTCATTCTCCTCCCTCCGTTGGTGAAGGTCTTCCAGGTACTGCATCCCTAAATGATGTCTCGTGTCATGCTTCTTTTGTATTATTGCAGTGCTTTGAAAGACTTCCTTTATCTTTTTTTTGGCTGATTTATATGTTTGAGGGTTAAGCAGAAAAAATGTCAAATTTTGTTTATGATAGGGTCATAGGGAACACTTGATGACTTGAACCATCCAAAACAGTATTGCCCAAAACCCAATTCGTAAAAGTGCTTCATGGTGTTTTTCTGGTTTTGTTTCCTTTACAATTAGAAAGAGTGACATGTTATATCTTAGAATTACCTCCTCCATTGCAGTGTTCATAGTTTTGTGCAGAGATATTAAGATAAACCTAGCATTCTTTAAAGCTACCATGTTAACTTGCCTCGTCAACCACCTTCAGGCTTCAGTGACCAATGAGCAAAGGAACTGGTCGTTGAGAAAATGTAGCAAACACTCAAATGGGTAGGGTCTGCAGGTATATCGTATTTCGAAATCCTATACCAATAAACAAAAAAGTACACTTTTGCCGAGTTACAGAGCACAGAAAAAGTAGGATAGTAATTAGTTAGTTCTTCGCCGCTCAACTTACAAGGACGCTCTTTCATGTTCGTACCATTGAGATCAAAGATTTAGCTTTATTGGAAGTATTGATTCTTTAAACAGGACTAGTATGAAAGAGTCAACTTGACTACTATGACAGAGTGATCTTTGGAGTTGTGTCTTGAAGTGAGACAATTACTTCTAAAATACTAATCAGTTCTCAAGAATAAAGAAGATTCTACTGATTTTTACTAAATTTTCTGCCTTGACTTATTTGATTGATATGTAATTTCACCTTTCTCTGTTGTTTCCACCATTTATATAAGTTGTGCTTTGTGTTTATTTCATGACTATTACATTGAATGTTGCAGTTGTTGTTGCTCCTAGTGGGATGCTGGGTAGGCTTGTCGGTTGTTGTCCAAGCGATCTTGTAAGACAAGTATATTCAAGGTATTTCAAAAAAAAGTCAAATTTATTATTGTGTTAAGTTAGTATTCTGCATCTATGTGTGCAAATATTCTGAAAAGAAAAATCATTAATCCCCACTGATTGAGATGGTTGCAATGTAATCTACAAGCAAGCACTTGTATTACTTTCATTAGATGTTTTTATGAAATTATTTTGTATTGAGTTAATTTTTTTAAAGATGTCCATATGAACAGATTGTTCACTTTGACAGTGTTGTCTCATGTTAAGCTCCTTTAACAATTGCAGCAAATCATCGGCACCTAATTTACCTGGTTTTAGTCAACCTACTGTATGCCAGCTGAGAGGCCAAAGTTACTATGTTGAAGTTGCACTTGGCTTTCCAGCTGCTTCAGCCGACAAAGTTTCTGGGTCTGAGCATATTCAGATAAAAAAAGAATTGGATCCAGTGAAGGATGCTCAGGTTGGTGCTGATGGACAGCGTAAGGTAGAATCACCTGATAGCCTTCCAGTTCTTGAGAGGACATTTATTTATCCACCTGAGGCTGTTTTGGTACCTATGGTCCATCAAACATTTGTTCGTTTTTCGAGCAAAAGGTACTAGTCCTACTCTTTTTCTTGTAACGATTGTAGAGGACATGGCTTATATTTTGTTCTTTGCAGAATGTGTTTACAGGGCTCGCTGGGAAGTTCATCGTGGGAGGCATGGCCGTTCTGGAATTTTTCTCCGTCTTCTTACTTTCAGAACAGGTCAGTCTCAAATTATTTTTGTTGTTTGGCATGCTCTATCGATGATACTAAAGCGAGAATTGATTATTTGTTGTAAACATGTTTGTCCACTCACGATGTTGTCTATAAATTGAGGAGCTCCATGAAAATCAGCACTTGCAAAAAAAATAAAATAAACCTTTGCACTTGGTGTCCCCTAATCATTGGTTGTACGTATTCCAAATCCTCTTTAAGCTACTTTGTGTTTGACTGGATTAGTATAATCTCAACCCACTGCTTGAAAGAATTAATAACTGTTTTTTTGTTTGTTTTCAGAAGACAAATCAAAACACTTGCATTTTGATCTCATGCACTTCTATTCTCTCAACCCATGATCCTATGCTAACCTTTACCCTCTCTTTCTAACTGTCTTCGGTTTTGTGCTGCTGATAATCTAAACTACTGATGGGCAACTGAACACCATACTCTCCTGTTTATTTCCTGTGACTTGAGTTGGTGGCTGGAACATGATCTGTGTCTATGTGAATCACCATCGTGGCCTCAGTCTCCCAAATCCCAAGAGCTAGAACCATCGGCAGGCTCTGAACTTATTATTATATTTAGGCTTTTAGAGTATTACCAGTACATCTGAGAGCTCTTTAGAATCGTATATGCTTTTTGCTGATGGACCATAGTTCATACACACTAAATTCCTACCAAAAAAACGAACTTATTTCTGCCATGTAAAATTCAATGCTCATACCCAAGAAATATTAGTAAACTGTTCAATATGGTGTTTCCGTTGTTTTTTTATTATATGTGCTGGTTATAACCTCTGTTGTGTCCATAATTTTTCCTAATTTAATTGGTATCCTCTGTTAACAGCTCTTTCCTTGGATCTTCTTGTGGACTTGGGGTCAATTCTAATTATCTGAGACTAAGAAGGAAAAAAAACAAGTGCAACAGCTTGGCCAGCAGTATTAGTAGTGTGAGTGGCACTTCTGATGGAAGCGAGCGTGCAGTTGCTACTGAAGGTGATCTTGTAGCTGATGCTGATTCTATGTCCGGTCGTCAGTCTGATATGCCAGCCAACAATGATAATGTCGGTAGTAAGATGGTAATCTATTCCTTCTTTACTCATATATTTCAGTATACTGAGTTGACCTTTTTCTTGTATTTACAATACAAAATGGTGTTCTTTTCTCTCGACAAGTTATTGGATTGTGTGATATACTTGTGATGTATGGAAGATTATCCATGTGAATATTGAGTTTTAATTTTTTACTAACCATCTTGAATGAAGTACAAATGCAAAAGAGAGGACAGACTGGCTTAATATACCATCAGCCTTCTCTTCTTGTAAATGCATAGCACTTGAAGTATTAAATAATTAAGTATGAGTGACTATATTCTTATTTTATTTGTGGGGTACAATTTATACCTTTGAGAATTTTGTAGCCATCCTCAAAGAGATACAGAAATGTGAAAAATATCTGACCTACTTACTCCATTCCAAATTGCAAGTCGTTCTGGCTTTTCTGGATACATAGCTTTTGCTATGGAGTACTAAATATATTCATAATTTTGGTTTAAAAATACATGATACTTTTAAGCACTTTAAAAATACATGATACTTTTAAACACTATATTTTGGTTGCATTTACACAAAGCTGGTTAGTAATAATAGATAAATCATAAATGGAGTGGTTATACACTGTTGTATATATTTCAATTCTCACATAGATTTCTTTTTTGAGGAAGAGAGCCATGACCGCCTTGGTTGATGATGGTGTACACCCACATTCTGACTGAACTAAGCCAGATTCCTGCATGTTAATATTTTGCGTGACTATAATCTGTGCGCAAATATAAATCTGCCTTGAGTTCTGCTTAGATAAAATGGTGGCTCTTGACCATGTGTTTTTTCCTTTAACGCTAAAACCATCAGAGTTCTCTGTAATTTCTTGCCTTAGTGGAGCTTGCTGTGCACATGTTGAGATGTTAACCATTTCTTTTTTTTGGCACCGGCCGTATAAGTTATAAGCAATGTTGTATTCTGTACTTGAATGCAGAGGCATTAATATAATTATGATGCTTTGTGTAAATAGGTATCTAAGCGGCCTCGTTCTGAAGTAACAGAAGTTTCTTCTCATACTGGCAAAGATGTTTGTGAAAACATACAAGATACGAATGGTCAGGTTGGACGCTCTTGGGGCTGGGATGATGAGGGTGTTGTTATGGACATCAATATACTTCTCTCAGAGTTTGGAGATTTTAGTGACTTCTTTCAAGAAGAGGAGTTAGATTTTGGTGAGGTGGGCATTCTATATCCTTGTAGTAATTTATTTACCTTCGGAGCCATTAATATAACATTCAAATGGTGACCTAATTAAGTATGAGGAGCTCTGTGGTTATGCTGAACTCAACTTAAATGGCTATGAGCTTATGATAGAATGACGTCTATATGACATTTTAAATCCAGTACATTTTAATTCAGACATTTATATGTCATCAGTCACAATCTGCCAACTGTAATAAACTCTATTGACTATTTGAGTTGCATTTAACACTGTTGCATTGCTACACTAATGTTAAAAGAGAAATTTACTACAGGTGCCTTATCTCTATTTTAACCAACTACTTCACTCCTGCTTTTATATTGTTTAGGTTATAACCAATGACCTCTGTTAGAGTTCATCATAATTTGAACTCATTGATTGAAAAGCATTAATTTGTGATGTCACTAAAAAGGTGAAAGAAATTTCTTATAGTGTGCATTCCCATCCCCTTTTATACTTCAACTAGTTGGCATGAAATGATTATCAAATTTATCTGCTCCTTGGATTTTCTTTAAGATTTAGCATGCTACCTTTGATGATAGGGAAACTATCATCATATAAGTTTTACTTAAGGAGTTAGCATCCTACCTTTGATGATGGGGAAACACACACCCCCCCACCCCCCACCCCACAATGATGACATTGCTGTTTAGAATGGCATCTTTGTGTCTTACCTGTAGTATTAATTCATGTAACTGAAAATTCCATTTCAGCCTCCAGGTACTGCTGAATCACATGCTCTAGTAATTCCTGCTTCAGACTGTGGTGATGTCACATTCACAGATAGTCCGTCAACAGCAATGGATATCCCTGAACAAAGGCTTTCTCCTGTTGGTTTCACATCTTTGGATGCATTTGACCACCAAATTATGGCCCCTGCTCAGGATGTTGTTTCTAAAGTTCAAGAACCTCATAAAGATACTGCAACACCTGGACAGTCCCACTCATTAGTTTTATCATCTGGAAGATTTGATTATCTCGCCAAAGCTGAAGCAAAGCTCACATTTGCTCCAGAATATGCAGCTGTTGAAATTTCTATTGTTGAGGCCCCAACATCATTGTTTACAAATCCATACTTCCCCAGAACAAAGAAACCAGGCAGTTCTAGTTTTAGTTCAAGAGTTTATTCATACAATGTTGCACAAAGCTCTCAAATTGAGTCCACAGGAGACAAGCCAGATAAGCCTTCTAAACTAACATCTGGTAATCATTTACATGATGTTGGTTCCTCAAACTTATACACACTTGTCCAAGGTGGGAAGAAAGAGAGTGACAAGAGCTTAAAGATTACTGACATACAGCCCTCTAAGGGAGAAACGTCGCCACCTATTTCTGGTGTAGCTTCATTTAGTTCTTCTCTTGTTTCACAAAAGAAGAGTGACAACATGTTCAATGCTGGCTATTTTCTGCTGTCTATGAAGACTGCTTTGGCAACTGAAATTGAATGCATCACGTTCCAGGCTGCCATGTGCAGAATTAGGCATACACTATTGTCTCTGAGAAGCAAAGCGTCTGCTGAGTTTAACAGTGCAACATCCAGTTTTATGCAGACAAATGTCATCAATAAATCAGATCTCACCCCCAAGTATGACATGAGAAAAAAAGAAATTATGACTGTAAGGTTATCTAGTGATGTTGATCATGAAATGTTTGACAGATCCTTAATGGACAATGTGGGAGTTTGGAGGCCTGTTGTTACGCCTAAAGGGCCAAAATCTCTTGAGTCTTTGTCTGCTAACACATTAGCTGGTGCAAGCCAAAGTCTGTCTTTACAAAGACAGCCTGTTGTAGATCTTCTCTGTGCCATGGCTCTGCTTGTTCAACAGTCTACTTCATTTGTTGATATGTCACTTGATATGGATGACGGGGATGGTTCCTTTTTCTGGCTTTCCCTGGATGAGCAAAAGAGACGTGGATTTTCTTGTGATCCTTCTATGGTACATGCTGGCTGTGGTGGCCTATTAGGAACATGCCATTCAAAGGATTGCGCTGGTGTTGATTTAGTTGATCCACTTTCTGCTGAGGTAAAATCTTGTGTTCGCTTGCTTTTCTTATTATTATCACTGATACTTGTGCAGTACATTCTTTCTCCATATTCCGTATTCATGTTCAGTCCCCTTTGGGTACAGGTTTCGGAGTCATCCATGATTAGCTTGTTGCAGTCAGATATAAAACAATCTCTTAAAGCTGCCTTTGGAAACATGGATGGCCCATTATCAGTAATTGATTGGTGCAGGGGTCGAGGCAATGCAGCTGAGTCTGCAGGTACTGGAGATGCATACTCTTTTCAGTACTCCACTGGTGATATCCTGGAGCCATCAAGTTCACTGTCCATCGGTGGAGATTCAATGAGCCCGCCCCAGCCGACCAGTAGCAATCGAGGTATACCTGCTATGACCTTCACTCTGAGCTTGATAATTCTGCTACAAAAATAATATTGCCAAGGGGAGGAAGACACGACGATTTATATCACAGGAGATTTGTGTGTCACTGCAGGCAATTCAGATCTAGAGTACCAAAAGGGATATCACCGTGTCAGACCAACCATTGCTGTCCTCCCTTCACCTTCTATGCTAGTCGGGTAGTATATCTTTTCTTTTCCATGAATTATTTTATGACTTCATTCTATGTAAGCTTATGTGCCCGCATGAGTTACTGATGCAAGCATTAAAACTGCAGTTACCAGGATGATTGGTTAAAGGCCTCGGTGAATAGTCTTAAAACGTGGGAGAAAGCTCCTTTTGAACCTTATGCCTTGCCAAAGCCTGTAAGATTAGTTTGGCAGTGTTCTGTCACTACCTCCTTTCCCTTCATGCTGCTTTTGGGGAGACAAAAACTTCTCCAAATAGGGCCTAACTACTTGAAATTATCTTTTTAGCAATGTTTTTAGCTGGATTCATGAATATTTTTGTAACAGCAAAGACATCATAGTGCAAATGGCACAGCAGCACAACAATGTATTCATATACAGTTAGTGACTCTAGATTAATATATTTGATTCATTGATTTCTCATCTGTTCTCTCTTTTAGGTTACTTACTATGCACTTTGCCCTGATGTTGATATGTTGACTTCGGCAGCGGCTGATTTTTTCATACAGCTTGGAACAGGTAAGTCATGTTTCTCTTGCTCCATATTTTCTTTAGTTATTTCTCATGAATATATTGCTGATATAAGCTACTCCTTGTGTTGAGTCCATCCCTAAATAATTGCCAATTCATAATACATGCAGCCTAATGCAAATACATAAACATAAGTTTATATGCTTTTTAGACAGAAATTTTGGTACTTAAAACTCAAAGAGGACACTCATAAAGTTATATTTTTAACATAGACCAGATGTCACCAGAGACATGATTCAATTATTCCTCCCTTTTTGACAACAGTACAACATGATTGATGTAGGCAAGAAATAGTTTTATCACTCCAGCAGATTTATGTACATTAGCAAGTTCTTAATCTCCAAACCTCTGTTCATTACGATGCTAAGTATTTTTACTTTTTAATAGCATTTGCCATCATTAATTTTGTGTTCCTGTAGTTTATGAAGTTTGCAAACTGGGAGCTCATTCACCACAAAACAATGGAGGACAAATGGAACTATCTCCCGGAAAATATTTGCCTTCAGGACTTGTTCTAGTTGAGTGTCCTGAACAGTTGAAGAAGGTTGGCTGCGGCCATTTAAGTCCCATCAGTTCAACAAGTGACTATCTTCAAGCTTTTTCAAAACATTGGAGTGTGAAAAGCTTTGTAACATCTATTTCAAGGATACTTAAGGATATAAAGCTGACTTCAAACATCTCTACAAACCAGAAAGAGAGCAGTAGTGGACCTTGCACAGTAAGACCTTTTTCCTTTTTTGTTCGTTTGCTACTGATCTGATTCATGTAACTTAACAATAAAATAGCTGCTTCTCTCCTATCAGAATGGTTTGCAGTGGTACTCTGCATAATTATGTTCATGTTTTCTTTCTATTCCATCTACCTTGATTGTTTAATCTTTTGCAATTCTGCAGTGTTTTTTCCCTTTTCTTTTCAGAAAAAAACCATTGTTGTTGCAGACGAGAAGTGAGTATATTTAGTCTAGGCATTTCTTTAATGGGATATATTTCATCTGTGCTATGGGCTATAATGATTTTCAGAGGTTGTGTTTTGTGGTATTGTTTTGTAGTTCTTTTGTTACTTTCATCTGTGCACATAGAACTTTTCTTTTTTCTTGATGCTACCATAACCGTAGTATTCACTTCCTCTTAAGGCATTGATGTAGTATACGATTACAATATGCATGTGTTGTTAATAGATCCCTTAATTGGAATAGACAAGAAAGAAATCGATTTCTCTTGTCTATCCTCACTACTCACCAGATACTTTTTTTTTCTCGAAAACATGGCACCAGATACTGGATGCGGAGGGGCCCAAGCTTGCTGCTTCAATATGCTTGCATTCTTTGTAGCAAAGCAGGCCCACATCATATTCCTTATGATATGTATTTCAACTCAATTATCATGTTTTCCCAGGAATGGAAATGATTAAACCTTTTAATTTGTTCACATTTTTGTCTGTCAATTTTATTTTGCGGAACTTATTTTCAATGCTAGGAACTTTTTAACATCGCATGATATTTATGATGATATTTAATTCTTGCCTTGTCTTGGTTGATTTGATATCAAATCTTTTACCTGGTAGTATTGTGGATGTTGGAGTATGTGAGATTTAGGCCCATGAGGCCCATATATTACTGTCTATATAGCTACCCTTCCTAGGGTTAGCCCAATAATGAAGAAATCTAATCCTAACATGGTATCAGCCTGAGTTCCTTCCTCTCTCCCTCCCCTTCCCTGCCGCTGCCGCTGCCGCCACCTGCTCCTCGCCGGCGCGCCGCCGCCGCCGCCGGAGCAGCTATGGCCGGTCCGCCCCCTCCCCCTCCTGGGCCTTCCTATTTCGGCGTCTTTCCCCCTCTCCCTGCCTCCTCCTCGTGGGTGCGCGTGGCGCGCGGCCCCTCTCCAGCCGTCGCCGCAGGCGGGACCAGCGCCGCCGCCCCCTCTCTAGTCGACGGCGCGGGCGGCCCCGGCGTGCGCGCTCCATCCCCAGCCGCCGCCGTGGGTGGGCCCAGCGCCGCCGCCCCGCCCCCAGGCGCGGGCGGCCCTCCCCCCGCCGCGTCCCGTACCGCTGCCCCCGCCCTTCTCATGGCGGACGCCGGCGGCCAAGGCGGTCAGGGCGGGGCCGGCCAAGGCGGCCTGAGCGCGACCGGCCAGGGTGGCTTGGGCGGCCAGGGCGACGCGGGTGACCACGGCGGCCAGGATGGGGACGCCGTCGTCGACCCTGCAGCGGCTCCATCGGCTGCTGACCCCACCGCGGCCGCCACCCTTGTTGCTGCCGGCCTGGGCATGCCTCCGGGCTGGGCTGCCAGGCCGCGCGCACCTGCCCCCTGCCAGGCTGCCGGCACCGACTCCGCCCTCGTCGTCGCCCTCGTCGCGGCCTGCGCCGCCGCCGAGGCCGGGCAGGCCGTCTGCGGGAGGCCACCCTTGCTTGGGAACGCGAGCGCGATGCGGCCGATGCACTGACTCGCCAAATCGCCGCAGCGGAGCAGCTCCTCGTCACTCCTGCCTCTTCTGACGGCGGGGCCACCTCCTCCGACGTGGGTCACCGCGTGTCCCACACCGCTGTCCTCTGGCACGACCCGGCCGATCCGCTCGTGGCGCAGCTTCACTATCAGGCTGGGGGTGTCCAGAACATCCGACTTCTCGTCCCGGTCGTCCTCGACCCTGAGTCGCCCTCCTATGCCCGTTGGAGGGACCTGGTACTACTCACCTTCCGTCGCTACGCCCTCGACGACCACGACGTCCTCGACACCCCGGCCGCAGTCCAGACCGCCTCGTGGCTGCGCCTCGACAGCATCGTCCTCTCCTGGATCCTCGGGACGATCTCCCTCGACCTCCACGACCTCGTCCGCAACACTGTTGGAGCACGGGGGGCCTGGCTGGTGTTCAAGGGGCAGTTTCTGGGCAATGCCGAGGCCCGGGCTCTGCATCTCGATGCGAGTTTCCGGACCTTCGTCCAGGGTGACCTCTCCGTTGGCGAGTTCTGCCGCAAGATGAAGGGCATGGCAGACTCGCTCGGCGACCTTGGCTGGCCTGTGGAGGACCGCATCCTCGTCCTCAACGTCCTCCGCGGGCTCAGTGACCGCTACGCTCACCTCCGGACGTGGATCACTCGTCAACGACCCTTCCCCACCTTCCTGCTGGTCCGTGACGACCTCGTCATGGAGGAGCTCACTCAGGGAGTTCAGGCTGTGTCGATATCCATGCCAGGGTCCTCGTCTTCCTCGACTGCTCTCGCCGCCACTCCCCCACTGCGTCCGTCCTCTCCGTCGCCGTCGTCTCTTCGTGGTTCTCCTCCCGGGCCGAGCGGGGTTGGGGGGGCCGTGGCGGCGGCGGTGGTGGCCGCCGTCGCCACGGGGGGGCCCGTGGCAGTGGTGGCGGTGGTGGCCGTGGGAACACACCGGCGCCGGTGCTTCCACGGGGTGCACCCTGGCTCACCTTCCACCACCCGTGGTCGGGGCGCATCTCCATGTGGCCTTTCCAGGCTCCCGGCGGCGAGTCTCGCCCGCCGGCGGTCATGTTCGCTGGTGCTCCTCCGGGGTTTCACGCCTCGTCTCCATGGGGCCCACCTCCCGGCGCCGCACAAGGGCCTGTCGGTTGGGACCCGACGGCTTTGGCCCACTCCTTCAGCACCACGGCCCTAACACCACTGTTGGGCCAGGGTGGATTGCCGACTCGGGAGCCACCTACCACACCACTCCCGACCCTGGTATACTCTCTTCCGTTCACCCTCCTTCCTCTCTTCCTTCGTCCATCATGGTCGCAAATGGGTCGTGTCTTCCCATCACGTCCGTGGGTGCCGCCGGCGCTCACGGCTCTTTTCGTCTTCCTAATGTTCTTGTTGCATCTTCTATGGTTCACAACCTCCTTTCTATTCATCGTTTTACAGCTGACAATTCTTGTTCTGTTGAGTTTGACTCTTCTGGTCTTACTGTGAAGGATTTGGCTTCCCGACGTCCTCTTCTCCGATGTGACAGCACGAGGCCCCTTTACACTCTTCGGTTTCCGGCATCTGCTTCCTCTTCATCGCCGGCCACTTTGTCAGCTGCTTTCGCCGCCACTCCTTCCACCACCACTTGGCACCGTCATCTCGGCCATCCTGGGCGTGATGCTTTGATGCAGCTTAGTCGTAGTTCCGATATTCGGTGTACTCGGACTCATGATAAGCATTTGTGTCATGCGTGCCAGCTGGGCCGTCATGTTCGTCTTCCTTTTCAGTCTTCTTCTTCACATGCCTCTCATGTGTTTGATCTTGTACACTGCGACTTGTGGACATCTCCTGTCATCAGTGTTTCTGGCTATAAATATTATCTTGTAGTGGTTGATGATTTCTCTCACTATTTGTGGACTTTTCCCTTGCGTGCGATCTGAGACTTTTCCCGCACTTCTCCACTTCTTCGCCTGGGTGTCTACGCAGTTTGGCCTCACCATCAAGGCCGTCCAGTGTGACAATGGTCGCGAGTTCGATAACACCACCTCGCGCACCTTCTTCCTCTCTCATGGTGTCCAGCTGCGCATGTCTTGCCCGTATACCTCCTCCCAGAACGGCAAGGCTGAGTGCATGATTCGCACCACCAACGACATCATGCGCACCCTTCTTCTCCAGGCCTCCCTCCCGGCTCGCTTCTGGGCTGAGAGCCTGCATACCTCCACCTATCTCCTTAACCGCCTTCCTTCCGCTGCTTGTCTAGCTCCTACACCACACCACGCTCTTTTCGGTACCCCTCCTCGGTATGACCACCTTCGGGTCTTTGGGTGTGCGTGTTACCCTAACACAACTGCCACTGCTCTTCACAAGCTGGCTCCCCGTTCGACTCTGTGTGTCTTTCTCGGGTATTCCCCTGATCATAAGGGTTACCGATGCTATGACCTGACCTCCCGTCGGGTCCTCATCTCTCGCGATGTGGTGTTTGATGAGTCGGTCTTCCCCTTCTCTACCACTACCACGCCGGCTTCGGCCCCTGACCTCGACCTCTCCTCGCTGTTTCCCACTGACCCGGTGGTCCAGCCACCTTTGCCGCTCTTTCCTGCAGGTACTGCTCCACCGTGCCCTTCGCCAGCACCGTGTAGCTCGCCGGCCCCCGATGCCGCCTCTGACTCGGTGCCTTGCACGGGTCCGGTGACCTCGCCCCTCCGGGCGGCCCCTGCCACTACGCCTGACGCGGGCCCGGGGACGCCGATGTCCGTTGCACCCCCGGCGCGCTTCGCCCTGCTGGTACACGTCTACCAGCGTCGGGCGCGGGCGGTCCGGCTCCCTCCACCACCAGGGATGGCCTCTTCTCCGCCGGCGACACCGCTGCCTCGGTCACCACCGGTGGTGTCTCCTCCACCGACGACATCGACACCACCGGTGGCCTCCTCTCCGCCGGCTACGCCTACGCCACCGCCGCGGCCCCCGGCTGCACGTGTCGTGTCGCCGGTGTACCACCCGCCGCTTCTACACCGCGACCGCGTCATGTTCACCCGATGGTGACACGGCACGCGACTGGTACCCTGCGGTCCCGGGCTCTTGCGGCGATGCCCGGCGACCCGCAGGTCTCCTATACCCTCTTCTGTCCGCGCCGCCCTGTTGGGCCCTCACTGGCGCCGCACGATGGAAGAGGAGTACGTGGCTCTCCTCGCCAACCAGACCTGGGATCTGGTGCCTCGTCCGCCAGGCGCCAATGTCGTCACCGGCAAGTGGATCTGGACACACAAGCGGCGGGCTGATGGTACCCTTGAGAGGTACAAGGCTCGCTGGGTTCTCCGGGGTTTCACTCAGCGCCCTGGGGTTGACTACGATGAGACCTTCAGTCCTGTGGTGAAGCCGGCGACCGTCCGCACGGTGCTCTCACTGGCTCTTACTCGCTCCTGGCCAGTGCATCAGCTGGATGTCAAGAATGCCTTCCTACACGGGAATCTCACTGAGACAGTCTACTGCAGTTAGCCGGCGGGATTTGTTGACTCTTCTCGTCCTGACATGGTCTGCCGGCTCAACAAGTCTCTCTACGGCCTCAAGCAGGTCCCTCGGGCATGGCACTCTTGGATTGCTGCTTTCCTGGTGACACTGGGCTTTGTGGAGGCCAAGTCAGATACGTCCCTATTTATTTACCACCATGGAGCCGAGACTGCGTACTTGCTGCTCTATGTTAATGACATTGTCCTCACAGCCTCCAGTCCTTCACTCCTCCGCCGCATCATCAGCGCCCTACAGCAGGAGTTCCCTCTGAAGGACCTGGGTGTGCTCCACCACTTTCTCGGGGTCACCGTTGAGCCTCGTCTCAATGGGCTTCTTCTTCACCAGCGGCAGTACACTCTTGATATCCTGGAGCGAGCAGGGATAACTGGCTGCAAGCCCTGCTCCACTCCGGTTGACACACAGGGCAAGTTGTCAGAGGCCCCGGGCAGCCCAGTGGCAGACCCCACGGCGTACCGGAGTCTCGCTGGTGCACTTCAGTACCTCACCTTCACCAGGCCGGACATCACCTATGCTGTGCAGCAGATCTGTCTTTACATGCATGATCCCCGAGAGCCCCACCTGACCCGCTACCTCTGCGGCACCGTCGACTACGGGTTGCTTCTTCACCGTCCCCCTCCACCGAGCTGGTTGTCTACACTGACGCGGACTGGGCCGGGTGTCCGGACACTTGGCGCTCCACCTTCGGCTACGCCGTCTTCCTGGGCGGCAACCTGGTGTCCTGGTCGTCCAAACGCCAGCCGGTCGTCTCCCGCTCCAATGCCGAGGCGGAGTACCGCGCTGTTGCTAACGGCATGGCTGAGGCTTCCTGGCTCCGGCAGCTCCTCGCCGAGCTTCACAGCCCTCTCTCCCGGAGCACGCTGGTCTACTGCGACAACGTCAGTGCGGTGTACCTCTCCACCAACCCTGTGTAGCACCAGAGGACCAAGCATGTGGAGATCGATCTACACTTCGTCCGGGATCGGGTCGCCACCGGCGATGTTCGGGTTCTCCACGTCCCGACCACCTCCCAGTTCGCCGACATCTTCACCAAGGGTCTCCCGTCCTCAACCTTCGCCGAGTTCCGCTCCAGCCTCAACATCTCCGATGGCTAGTTGCGTCTGTGGGGGGCTCGTGTGTTGTACTTCTTTTCATGTCCAGTCTGTAAACTCCGCTGCGCCGGTAGTTCAGACTGCGGGGGGGTGTTGGAGTATGTGAGATTTAGGCCCATGTATGACTGTCTATATAGCTACCCTTCCTAGGGTTAGCCCAATAATGAAGAAATCTAATCCTAACAGTGGACTAGAAATACAATTCTGGCCTTGTTTAGAAGGCCCGGGATGACCCAAGAACCTAGAGTATCCGCATGGAAATTATTGAATTCCACTTGGATGATAATTTATGTAGTCACTCTTACAATTTTGTTCAAGTATATTCATGTTTTGTATTTCTTAGCTGTAGGTTGTATATGCACAAAGCTGCCGTGTATATATTCTGGCCTAGAGCCCTCATAGTGATACAATATTCATGACATCATAAATTATTCACCTTATTCTTAACACCAGTAGCCCTTGATCCATGCAGGTAATTTATGTAGTTTGCCCATTTCCAGAACCTCGTGCAATTCTTCAGACGCTAGTAGAATGTTCTGTTGCTCTTGGGTATGTTATTTCATCCCCGGAAAGGGAAAGAAAGTCGCTATATTCACAGGTTGCCAAAGCTCTAAACAGCAGTGCCTCTGCTGATGAAGCATCAGCATCAAATGTTGTTATGCTATCTGGGTTCAGTATACCTAAGCTTGTCTTGCAGATTGTTACCATTGAAACTGTACTGAGAATTGATAAGCCAAACAAGGAGCTTGCTGTTTTGAAGGACATAGCATTCACAGTGTACAACAAGGCACGGCGAATCCCACGGGCTGTCTCCACAAGTGACATGTTTCAGTCACCAACTTATTTGGGTAGGTCTCAGTCCACAATGATGCATGTTACATCACCTGCCCCTACTCTCTGGAAAGAATGTTTAGTTCCTCGAATGTCTGGGCCAACTCTCTCCCGAGAAACAGATTTTGATGCATCCATGAGGTCGGCAACATGGGATAACTCATGGCAGCCCGCTCGTTCTGGAGGACTGCTGGACCCAAGTAAGATGCCAGATTTATGTGCACAGGACGATAGGAAATATGCCTTTGAGCCACTTTTCATACTAGCGGACCCTGGGTCTGCCGATCTTAATTCTTTAATGGAACCGTCAAAATCTGGAGCAGATGCAGGTGGCGGCAGGGTTTATGGCTCAATGTCAGGAAGTAACTCTGATAGTGGAGTGAGCCCTCTACTTGATGTATCTGAGAGTGACAGCGCAGCTAGTCTTCATTGCTGTTATGGTTGGACTGAGGACTGGCGATGGTTAGTATGCATTTGGACAGATGCTAGAGGAGAATTATTGGACAGCTTAATATTTCCTTTTGGTGGTATTAGTAGCCGCCAAGACACTAAAGTTCTCCAAAGTCTTTTCATCCAAATTCTACAGCAAGGTTGTCAAATAATGTCGTCTTCACCTGAGGCTAGCAATATGAGACCACGAGATGTCATAATAACTCGTATTGGAGGTTTCCTTGAACTTGAAATTCAAGGTACTATTTAGTTTATCATCAGGAACTCAGATACCTTTTGTTTTGAGACTAATGCGATTATTTAATATGTTTTGTCTGCAGAATGGCAAAAGGCAATATACTCTTTTGGCGGTAATGAAGTCAAGAAGTGGCCTGTGCAGTTACGGCGATCCATACCTGAGGGTATTCCACCTAGTTCTAATGGTCCTACACTCCAGCAGCAAGACATGGCCTTAATCCAAGATAGAAACATGCCGTCCTCACCAAACCCTTTGTACAGCCCTCATTCAAAATCAAGCTTCATGAAAGGTGCACTTGGACAATCTGGCAACAAAAAGCAGATCCTTGTGGAGCAAACTGGAATGGACACTTCAAGGGGATCACTGCACTTAGTTCGCAGCATCAGTTTGGTTGCAGTTTCCCAAGATCATTCCTTGCATCTCACATGCCAAGCAGATCTGTTGACTAGGCCTGCTTCTGGTAAGCACCTCCTGTATATAGAGCATTGTATATATTAAAATAGTCCATAAGATACCACTTTTATGCCCATTTGATGTGGATATCTATTCAGTGATGCATTTTATTCCAACACAGATTAATTACTTGTTACTTATTGACCACTTAAAAATCATTTCAACCTACAACAGTTTTTTAACCGACAGCATGACTATATAAGTAAGGAAATCAATAGTAAAAGATATTAAGCTTGTCAAATTGTGACCCTTTTTACAGGTGAAGGGAGTCAAGGCAGCAGTGGCCCTTCGAGTTACTTGGAAGGTTTCACTCCAGTGAAGTCCATTGGGTCAATGCCAGCATCACACTCATATCTCCTAGTTCCTTCACCAAGTATGAGATACCTTTCTCCTGCAACATTACAGCTCCCAACATGCCTTACATCAGAGTCACCACCGCTTGCCCATCTACTGCACAGCAGAGGGACTGCAATTCCCTTAGCAACGGGCTATGTCGTCTCCAAAGCCGTCCCACCTGTAAGGAGGGACTCTGCACAGCTCACCAAGGATGAAAAACCCTCTGTTCTCTCAGTTAGCATCATTGATCACTATGGAGGCAGCATTGCCACTGTTCAAGAAAAGATGAGCCGAGGGAGTGGCGGCAGCAACATGAGCAAACAGGCAAGGAACTTCACTCAGGAAACAACTCGTGACTGTGAGATGGAGATGCATAATGTGCTGGAAGCTGTGGCCGCGGAGCTTCACTCCCTTTCTTGGTTGACAGTAAGCCCTGTGTACACAGAAAGGCGCACTGCCCTGCCCTTCCACTGTGACATGGTCCTAAGGATGCGACGGCTTCTACACTATGCTGATAAGTATCTATCACAACCAGCAGAGAAGGGAGAGACAACTTAGAGGGGTGACTAATTGTCATGTAGCTGTTAAACAGGAAAATTAGGGCTGGATGGTGCTCAAATTCAAGTGTCTCTGTATATGTATCTAGGTAGAGGTAGGTAGGTAGGTAGGTGAGGGGCACATTGACGAGCTTTGTAGCCTGATGTTGCATTGATAGTTCTTAATAACCATGATTTGTTGGGCTGAGGATGTAATCAACTGTACAGAACAGGTCGATACCTCTCCCTTGATTAAATGTAATACCGCTGTAACCTTCTCTTTTTGGTCTTGTCCTTGGTATATTCAGCTATTGGTTTCGGAATGCTCACCTCTTGACTAGAACTTGTTTTTTCTTTTTCTGAACTGGACTAACTTTGGCCCCCTTTCCTATTCTGAGTCAAGTGTCCACGCGGAAATACATTCTGCAATGACTTGCAGAGACATTCTTAGCAGCATTAAAAGAAAACTGTATTGCTGTGAGCCTGTGAACAGGTATGTATCGTTTGTCAATCTTGTGGTTAGATAAATGTGTACACAAGATTTAGAATTCTAGATATGATTCCGTTCGTGGAGGCCTTCCTGAATGGCCACGCGTAATTTATAGACGGATCTTCCAAACATATTAATGTTCTCTTCTACCTTGTTCACTGGGGCTGTTGATTGCCCTTGGGTGAGGAAGTTTTCTTTTTCTTAAAAAAATGTACAGTAGTTTAGTAACAGCTTGTAATCAGGTCCCAAAGTTGAGATATAAGCACCTTGCTGTAATTGGGCCTCGACTGCGTGTTGTTGTACTTGTAAAATCATCTCCCCGCTTTTTCGGCAAAATACTCATAACCTGCGTGTTCTCATTTGGAGCAACAGCAGAGAATTCTAACGGTGCTGTGCCGCTGCTCTCCACTGGACGCCAACTTGCTTTTAAAACATTTGCTTTCCAGGATAATTAATTTTGCAATATCCCCGGCACTCACTCTCTGAACACTCACCCGCCCCTGTATATCATGTACAGGCAGGCTCACTCGGCTAAAACCCAGGCAAAACGGACAGGTCCGCAATTCCCTTGGGCAAACTCAATCTTTCTGAGCAGCGCTAGCCGGTTGTTGCAAACTCTCTCGTCGTCTTACTCCTGCGACGCCTAGGGTCCCGGCCGGTGGAGGTCGGAGGTGAGCGAATCGGCGAGGTTTGGTTTAGCTGAAGTGGGCTCCATTTGCGCTCGTTCATCTCTGGATAGCCCATCAGGCCCAACGAAGCCCGTCTTAGCAGGAGTGGGTTCTCTGCCAGGTGGGACCGCGCTGGCATCAGGCCGCCAAATTTGGGCCCCGCCCCGCCCCGCCCCAAGAAGCCCGCGCCGCCGCTGGCCGGCCGCAACGGTCGAAACCGCCTCCCCTTACTAAGGCCGGCCGCGCGGCGCGGCATGGGAGGCCACCCTTCCCGACCACCTCGCCGCTCCGCCCCTCGACCGCGCTCCCGCTCACGCGCGCCCGCGCTTGCACCGGCGCCCCCCTCCCCCATACGCTGGCCGCGGCCGCGATGGGGTGCGCGGCGTCGACCGCCGACGGAGCCGAGTCCCGGCGGCGAGGGTGGGCGCGGGGGCACAGCGAGGCGTCCACCTCGGGTCTTCTAGCGCCGTCGCAGCAGCAGCAGCATCAGGAGGCGGAGTCGTTCTGCGGGGGCAGGAGGCGAGGGTGCAAGGTGGCGCCGGAGCCCATGGAGCTGGAGGAGGGGACCGCCGCGCTCCCGCCGATGTCGGGCCCGGGCTCGCCGAGCTTCCGGTACTACTGCCAGAAGAATACGGCTGCCGTCGACAGGATCGTGGCCGACTCCGACAACAGCGACGGCTCCGTCAGGATCAAAGGTACTTCAACTTAATTCGCGCACGGCTAGCTCTTCCCCTTCTTCCTTGTCGTATCGTCAGACGGCTAGTTCTAAATTTGACGCTGACACTTCTCGAACCATCCTTCTCTCCTCCTCCTCTGCACTGCAGCGACGGCGCGTCAGCTGAGCAATAGGAGCGAAATCTCGGCGACCAAGCCACACGACTTCAACGAGGTACATGATCCATATCATATCCTTCGTGCCGTCATGGACGAGCTCTGCTTTGTCTTAATGAGATCTGAACAACAAGCACTGCTTATGCTTATGCACTCGAAGCTGTCTGCTGTGGTATATGGAGATATATTGCATCTGCTAATTGCTGATAAATTAATTGATATGCACGTTTCCCAAGCTAAAGAGGGAAACAGATGGCTTAGGTTCAGTGGCTTGTCGGCCGTCGCTGCAGCTTGGCACAACTTGTTCAGCCGCCAAAGAAGCAAACCTTCGCCGCCGCCTGCTGCCGCTTCAGCTGCAAGCTCTGAACCTTGATCAGGCAGCGCTGTATGGGATCTTCTACATTTTACTACGTCTCAGCTTGTAAAAAAACACACACACGCATGGCTCATTCAGTCATCGGTCATGATGCACTGATGCTAGCTTGCATCACTTCCTGTTATTTTTCAACCTTGGTTAGTTGTCAGAAGCTAACCCCGTATTTGAGAAGCTGATTCTGTAAATGGTGCAAAGAGCATCAGCTCTGGACTGCTCCTGTTGTAGAGAAAATACAAAATAGTGTTGGGAAAGGAGGGCAATCTGGAAATCCATCCAAGCTTTGCGTAATTTGATTATCTGTACTTTTGAATTATGCATGCTCATGTAGCGTTTGCGCAAGATTAAGATCATGTGCAAGTGTTTTAGCAATCCCCTTGACCCCTTCCTTTTCTTTTCCCTCTGATTTTGATGGAGAGGTTGAAGATGCAAATTTGCAAGGGTGTTCTCAGATCTTGCTTTGTGTTGTGGATGAAACTTTGTGATCCATTATACAGAACAAATGCATTAGTCGCAAAAAAAAATGCATTATACACAACTCTAGTTTTATAGTACTCTCTAACTATACAAGGTAAAACCTATCAACTGTGATTGAAATTCACCGGCTACTATCTAGCATCTATAAAAGGGTAAAGAGCGAAAAAAAGGCGACATGATAAGGATGTCATTTGACTGCACCTACTGCATTTCTTCCTTTGCTTCTGAATTGCTCCCTATTCTTTCTTCTTACTTCCATTGGCTGCCCAAAGGAATAAGGCCGGAATGCACCAATGAGAACGGTGGAAGGCGCCATGTTGAGGCTTGGCTTTGCCTTGTGCATAGCCTTCTTTGGGCTATTCAGGTAAGATTTCACGTGACCAAATATTAGGCTTGGCATTTTCTTTAGCTCAACGACCGATGACGAGAAGAATTCTTCTGGGGCTCCATCAGCCAATGAATCTAAACTATAACCAATCGATGCATCCAAATGAGGCGGAGGAAATCTCTCAAGTTTGGTTGTACTTGTGCTTGTCACCAACCTTGGTACCTGAAGATTAAATTAACACATTCACCATTTATTTGTGTTTTCTGTGTCTATATAGTTGCTTGAATGTAGCTTTTGATGCAAACATTGCCAAGAATGGTGAAAATTTAAGCATGATGATGTTGAAGTTTGAATCAAATTCTTGTTGAGGAAAAGGCAGAAATTTAAGCACCTTTAGATTTGCTTGCGGCTTATTATTGGCATCTGGAGTAAAAACTCTGCGCCCAGGATTTTGTGATGCGTGCTGTCGGTTTCTGTGACGTTCTACTGACCCATGAACCCTCGACTTCCTGAAAAATAACCACACATTGAAGCTTTCCATGAACAAAAGAAAATAGCTGCAATAAGTTCAAAGGGTGGCACCAAACCTTTTATGCTTCTCATACTTCAACTTCACGTCTCTTTCTTTGCATGGTGGATAGCGCGGAAGGCTCGTTGGTTCACAGGCATATGGTTCTGTCCTGAAGAACTGAATCCACAGAAAATGACAACTTGATAAGCACAGCTGAACGAAGAGCCACTTATTTGTTTCCAACTAAAACACAGATCTCTACGATACACGAATGCAAATTACCCTAATCCGTGCAATCATGATCAGATGCAGATTATTCTTTTGCTTAATGTCTGGTCATAATTTATCTTTTATTTGTTTGTATTTATTTGATGCAGTAGTTCATTAAGATGCCTTGAGGGTGATAGGGTAGTATTAACCTCACTGTTCAGAGCATCAGTTGCAGTGCCTCTCATATCTGGGTCAATCGATAGGAGAGTCTCAAGAAGTGATAGGGTAGATGGTGGCACATCTTTAAATTTTTCAGCTAGGCACCGTTGATATGGTTTGAATGTAGGGTGAGCGAACTTCATTTTCTCCCAGTAATCGTCTGATGGAGTACCGCATAACTTGAAAACCTTGTGCAATTGTTCCACCTAAACAAACCACTTGTTAATAGACAGGCCAAATGATACCCTGCATATCCAAGACACATTTCAGCTATACCGAACCAAGTACCTCTGTTCTGCCGGGGAATATGGGCTCGCCAAGAAGCAGTTCTGCCAATATGCAACCCACACTCCATAGATCAACACCGACACCATAGTGAGTTGCTCCTAACAAGAGTTCAGGTGGACGATACCAAAGCGTAATCACTTGGCTAGTCATGGGCCGCACGTTCTCAGGATCATAAGAGGTGGCAAGTCCAAAGTCAGCTATTTTAAGAATTCCATCGCTGCTGACAAGTAAGTTCGAGGTCTTGATGTCACGGTGCAGAACACCATTGTTATGACAGTGTTCAATCCCGGAAAGTAACTGTTTCATGTAGCACTTCACCTGCAAACGAGGAAATAGGCTTCATGAGTATAAACATGTATAAGACCTACATTTGTCAGTAACCATGTAGCTGGAAAAGATCTCATGGCTGACCCTTCCTTTTCAGAAAAAAGAAAGTAACTGAGAATCTTTCACAATTTCAAATGTCATTGGGTCAATTTTTACTGAACCAGGTTGGCCCATTTCCATTTAGTCCAAACGGCAATACAGAGCCTATTTATACAGGATAAAGAGATTCAGAGACAGATTCCAGTCAATTAACTGCAGCCAATGTTGTTGACGGTTGAAATGACTGTAGTCCGTTGAAGGGATTTCCCAGAAGCAGCGTGCGCACAAAAAACACACGGCACCTGTCTCTGTCAATTGGACTGGAGCCTGTGTTCAAACCTAGGAATACTCTGCTTCACTTAGTCTACCAGATTCACTGGTCTACATCATTATAGCGTACCAGTCTGATGGATTTGTTTGCTTCTTGCAAAACGGCTAAAGCAGAATTCCACCGCTAATAATCAGTCAACGATACTTCTTCTAGAACTAATGAAAGAAGTTACATCAATTACACAGCATTCGGTCTCCCTATTCAGACAGCGCTAAGATGTCTCAGTTTCATTTTTGTTTTCTCCAACACCTGGGAGCTCTTTGTGTACCCTTTTATGCTCAAGAGGGGTCAAATGAAGTTCAGAATGGCACATATTAGGCCATTAGTAAATAGTAACTTTCAGTGATTCACAACGCATGCAATTTAGTTTCAGCAAACAGACTCCATGTTCAATTAGAGTCCATTCCTCTTCTGCAGTTGTACTATCCTAAGCAGTAAGCAATCCAACTGCAAGATGCCAAAATTCCATTCCGTGTTAAGTTTGCTAATCGCAGACTACCAGGAAACCAAAAGATTGGTTAAACTCTCCACATCACCAATCAGAAGTGTAGAATTCGGTAGCCAAGTTATCAATCTTATAATCCATCACCAATGATTGTAAATCGTATTGCTCTGGGAACTACTGTGCTCAAATTTCCAAACACAGTGCAGTGAGACAGTGGCCATACCTGTGGCAAGGACAAGCGGCGGCCGGAGGCAGTTGCGCAGGCGGTGAGGCCAGTGAGGTCATGCTCCATGTACTCGAAGACGAGGTAGAGGGAGGGCGCCGTGTTGAGGCGGGAGGTGACGAGACCGTTGAGGCGGACGACGTTGGGGTGGTCGCCGAGGCGGCGGAGCAGGGCGATCTCCCGCGCCATGAACCACGCGCTCTCGGCCTCGCCGACGCCATCCACCCGCACCTTCTTCAGCGCCACCACGCGGCCGCTCTCCACCTCGATCGCCTTGTACACGTTGCTGTACGTGCCCGAACCAATCTGCACGCATATATTATAAGTAGCAAATCAAAAGAAAAATCGTAAATGATATATTTTGTTTTTAAAAAAAATAAAAATCGACAAGTTGGGCAACGCAAGCAATGGAATTTAGTTGATTTCTTTCTATTCATTCAGTGATCCAATCCATTGACTTGGTTCTTATAAAAAAAGCTAAAAATAAAAGAAAATCCACAACAACTCGTTCCTTTGAAAAGACCAGAGAAGATGTTAACATTAGCAGGTACTCCAATTGAATACGGACGCATGAAAGTTGACTTTTCCGTTCGTCCTTACGGATTACGAATTCTTGTGACACGGACAACATATAAAATATGAACATAAATGATGGAGCTGTAGGCGGTTTTAAAATCTCAGAAGAACAGCTGGGGATTAGTTCATCTCTGCTTTTTTAAGCACCCACTTCTTCAAAGCTAGCTTGTTTATGTGTTGAGATCACCATTTGCATTATTTTCTCTCCTATAGCGATGCTTACGACTCATAATAACAGGACAAAAAAAAAATCTAAATCAATTGTTCTCTTAAACTCAGAGCAAGGAAAAGGAAGGAGTTCCATTTTTCTCCCAGCGTGTGCGAGGAGTAGGTGATATGATACGCTAAACGCTAACAACTCAAGCACGACAACCAGAAAAAGCAAGAACTGAAATTACTCGCCGAATTCGGCAACCGGCGATCGCGTACGACAAGCGCGAACGGACAAATCGGAGGAGCAACGGAGAAGAAAGGCAAGCTGAAATCTTTCCCCCAACAACCCCAACGCCAAGCTATTCCAGTAATTGACTATTGCTCCTGTTGCTGCTACCAAGGAAACAAACAATCAAGCAAGCACGGGCGCGCCGCGCGCGGGGCAAAGGAAGGATCGCCGGTCTCACCTTCTCGAGCTTCTGGAAGGCGTCGGCGCCGCGGGGCGCCCAGCCTCGGAGCGCGTCGCCAGCGGCCTCAGAGAGCCAGAGCGGCCACCCGGTCGCGTCCTTCTTCACCGCCGCGATGTGCTCCGGCTGCGGCGCCTGCAGCTGCACCTCCTTGTCCTTGTTGTCGGCAGTCGCGGCGGCGGCGGGGAAGAAGAGGGAGGACCCGGGCGCGCAGGCGAGCTTACCGAGGATGCAGCCCATCGCGGAGCCGCGACGTCATGTGCGGCCGGCGCGGCAGGTCGCCCACGGCGGCGGACGGAGGCGGTTGCTGGGAAACGTAGGGAGGACGCGGGAAGGTGAGGGAGAGAGCGAAATGGGAGACCGGCTCAAGTGTCTGTGGCGCGCTGTGCTTTTGTGACGACGGTTTAGCAGGCACTCTGCTGGATTTTTGACTACCTGGCAGAAAATTACAGCGCCTTTTTTTCGTCTTTTCAAATTGCAAATTTGCGCAGACACCACGGACGTCCAATCACCTATGTGAACACCCTTTGAAGCTTTATAAGGTGAAAAGAAAGCTGGCAAATGAGCCAATTTTATTTTATTTACTAAATATTATTTTATTTATTTTAAAATATATAAGACATTTTAGCTTTTCTAGATACGATAGTGTTATTGTTGTGCGCCTAGATAAATACTATGTCTAGATACATAATAACAATGTATCTAGAAAAACCAAAACATCGAAAGAGTAGAGTTTAAAACTCTGTCCTATACAAGGAAATCCTTAACAAGGAAATGGTCATCTAATTCCAAGATTCCATAATAAGCGTGTGCCAAGAAATGTAAAAGAATGATCACCTGCTGGCTCAATACCATTTCCATTTTGGAAGCTAAGCTTTCATACCTATTTTAATGGATATGAGATTATGAATGATTGTGCTTATCTTTTGCTACCTGATGATTTTATTCCCATCTATGATAATTAAAAATATTATAACAAATGTTGACAAGTGCTCAGTGTGATTTTTTTTTGGCGTCCTTACACAATCTTAACTTACTAAGACCTTATACGACACAATCATATGAAATGACATGTCCAGGAGCTTAGGATTCTTGCAAGGACTAACATAACATAAAATGGGCCGCCTTCTAGTAGAGTTAAATCATGTGGTGATCCCAATGCTTAGGATTTCAAGTTTAGACAGTAGAGTTGATAGATGAGCTGAGGGTGGTCCCAACTACCCAATCTGTTTGACAAGAAGAAGAAAAAGGTTCCCCGGAATTGAGGGGTTCACACTTGACACGCAAAATTCAAAAGGTTCCTTTTACACCTCGAACATCCCTTATTTCAGTTCATACTACAAGTGACTGGTAGCGTAAATTCACTTAATCTCTCGTCTACATGAACTCGCAGGTTCAGTCTATTTTCTTTGCTATATGGGACGGAGGGAGTACACACACTCCATGCCAATACTAATTACACTGGAAATAGTTCACTTATTCTCCATTCCAAACAAAGTTTCCAATTACCTGCTGTTTTTTTTTTTCTTATGAACATCTGGATTCCACTCTGGATCCGGTTTTCCACGCATCATGCTCCGTGGACCTCGACCTGGACCTGCTGCATGCATGCACTGTACAGTAGCTATCAGAGAGCACAGTAGTAGGAAACAAAGGCTGAGTGACATTCTTTTGCAGAAACTTGTTTCTCCTTGCAGAGTTGCAGCCTTCTCCCTCTCTTTCCTGCATCGATGGCCATTTTTCCCGATCCCTGATGATGCGTCGGAACCGCCGGGCACAGATCTCGGGGCCCTGCACTTATGTTTGTTTATTTTAGCATCACTTGCGTATGTTTTTTAGTGTCATGAGCTACTACCAGGCAGCGTCGAGCAGCCATGGCTTGAGCTCGAGCAGAAGTACAGAGCAGCATGACAGTAACATTACAGTGCAGACTGCAGAGTAGTGTGGCCAGCCGTCAGCCGAGCCTAGTGATAGTGAGAGAGCAGGCGGCCAAACTTGAGGTCAGCAAAAGTCAGGGTTAGTTACATTGCATTGCGTTGCCGGACGAACGACGACTCGGTCAGGAACCAAAAACCAGCAGCGGTTGCTTGCTGTTGGTGTTGGTGGTGATAACACAACACAAGACGCAGATGGTGATCATTATTGGGTCACACTGTGTGTGGTAGCAGTGCACCACTAGTGCTCTTCTCACTCACACACCAACCAACCAGCAGGCATACCAAACCACTCCACAAGCGAATTAATCAGCTTCCATGTTGGGGGGGTCTTCGTAGGTCTTAAGTCTTAACCGCCGCCGGCCTTCTCCTTGTGTCGGTTTGGTTTGGCTGAAACAACAGAACAATATTCAGGCAGGCAGGCACTGGATCTATCCATCCATGGCCTACTCACTCTCTGTGCTGACTGTCGAAAGAGTATAGCAGCAAATTTAGGTCTCAGATCATCCGAAGAGCTCTGGCTCTTGCTCTTCCCAGCTGACTTTGCACTATAAACAGATGTCTAGGAGTTTTTTTGAAAAAAAAAAAAGAAAAACAGATGTCTAGGAGCTGGTTATTTTTTCTTCACCAGGTCCAACTTTTTCCTGTGGAGCTGGAGCTATTAGGAGCCGTGCGTAACAGGGTCTTATAATGTCTTTTTAGACGATGGCGTCCATGTCCCTGCAGAAAACAGTTTAGATGCCTGTAGATCATATCTAGCCGGTTAGATAGGTTGTTAACGAGTTGCCGTCTATCTGTTTAGACGTCATCATGTGTGTAGCCCATCTTGTGCTTACCGGCGAACAGTTGAACAACATTGATCCATCATCCATCCATATAAGAATCTCCATGCATATAGCCGGCCTCCGCCTCTCCATGGAGCAAAATTGTTCACGAGAACAAAAGGAGGGCAGAGAGCTGGATGCAGGTAGCTTAGATTAGATGCACGCATGTGGTGGATAGCAACATCATCAACGCTGGTAAGGCTGTTAGTTAAGGAGTTGCCATCTGCGTGCATCCGTTCCACGGCACCGTTACTTGCAACAACAGCGACGAACAACTAGGCGCCACCTGTGTGTTCTGCAGGGAGGACAACTAGCAGCAGCCCGAACGAAAATTTCACGGGTATAAACGTCCGTGGAGTCTATCTCAATACTCTAGAGATTCACACTTAGAAGCTTTAAAAAAATTTAAAACTTTACACATTAATAGTACCAAAATAGATGTGTATTGTACCAAAATTTGAGATTCCAACAACTTTGTAAAAATTCATATGGAAAAATCAAATTTCATTCACTAGAAGACAAAACTCCGGATGAGTGAAATTTATTTTTTTTATATGAATTTTTACAAAAGTTGTTTGAATCTCAAATTTTGGGACAATGCCCATCTAGTTTGTACTATTGGTGTGTAAAGTTTCATAAAATTTTAAAACTTCTAGACATGAATATTATAGACTCCGCGGGCGCTTATACTTGTTTTTCAGCTGGCCGCAGCAGTTACTCCCTGACAGCAAGACAATTAGACAAAACAACCTTGAGAGAGTAAACGAACGAGGGCTGTCAAATCGTAATGGTTACAGCGATGTTTTTGGTCGCATGTATGAGAAGTCAATTTTCTCGTTACTACTGTATGACAATTGACAAAGGCCATTTCACCAAGTTCTAAAAAAGTCTGCGCACTCATATTCCAGTCTCACTCAGAAGGAGACCTGAGCCCCAGAGGTGAGGCAGGTAGGCAAAACACAAGGCAGCCACAGCCTGCATATGGACGGCATGGCAGCAGCGTTGACCACCGGCCGGCGGTATGTCACATGTGGCCAGCTTAGATTATTACTGCTTAAGCCGCTGATTAATTCCTTAAAAGTAAAACGAATTTTTGGATGTAGGTCATGTTTTTTATTTGAAACGAGACGTAGGTCATGTTTGATTGACCAATAAGTTGCTCTCCATTTAAGATTGCTCCAGCTGATCTAAACAACTTATTTTACACCTGGAGCTCATTTTATATAGTAGAAAGCAGTCAAAAATTGAGGGATATGCATGGCACCAACCCTAACCGCGTAGAGTAACTGTTTGCATTGGAGCTTCAACTAACCTAACAAAAATGCATGTGAAAACACGCGGCAGAGAGGAGACAAAATGCCTGCAAGCATGCCCCTAGCTCTGCTGTTCTGGAAACACAAGAACACGCGCGCGGGAAAAATCTCCATCGTCTAAGAACACGCGCAAGGGGAATCTCCATCGTCTGATGAACGTGACGTTTCGTCACAGCTAGCACGAGGAAAAATGTGACCATCGCCATGCTTCACCGTGACAACATATATACGGTACGACTGTACGAGCCGTGGGACGTGTTTCACCCATACTGTACACCGTGATCGACTGACCGTGCGACATGTTTTTAAACAAATCAATTTCTAAAGGCGGCCTGGACACAATTTGATGTGTGTGTGTGTCACGGTCTGGCAGGCCAACTACTCCCGGGAAAACGAAATTAATATACGCGTGGAGTTTTGACTAGTGTAGCTGTAGAGCTTGCCATCAGCGGGCATGGCCACACACGCAGGAGTCACCGCCATGCACCTGGATGGATCCAGACCCCCCCTTGCACTGCACGGCTGCGCCTATGCAGCGGCACCGATCACCAGGCACGAGAGTCCAAAGTCTGACCAGGAGAACAAGCTAGGACAACACCAACCAACAACCCTGGTTACAAGCAGGGATTGAAACCAGCGGAGTGATCTGTCTGCCTGCCCAAGTGTGCATTGGTTCGGTCGCCCTGCCCGTGCTTGGCAGTATGGCTGCTTGCTTGCATTGGGTTATGTCAGCGTGCATGTCTTGAAAGATAATAGGATAACTATGGTTGCCTGAGCTTGGCATACCATAGGTTGCATGTTTATATATAGGAACAATGTTACAGGTATAGGCGGTGCAAGCTGGACTCTCGTCTTGGAGATTACACGGACTCTATATTTAATTATCCTAGCTATGAGAGTCACAACCGAACCAACCTATGTTTGTCTCGTGTACAAATATATCTTTAGTCTATTTCTAAATATATCTCTAACACCCCTTCTCAATCGAAGCTTTCAGCCATTTGAAAGATTGAGATTGCATATAAACTCATTGAGTTTAGCAACCGGCAATGCCTTAGTAAAACCATCAGCTACCTGATCTTTCGTGGAGATGAATCGAACCTGCAATTGTTTCCTGAGTACTCTTTCTCTGACAAAGTGAAAATCAATCTCTATGTGTTTTGCTCTAGCGTGAAACACCGGATTGGCAGACAAATAAGTCGCACCCAAATTATCACACCATAGAATTGATGTGCGACTCAACTTGACACCAAGCTCAGCTAGCAATTGCTCGAGCCAAATAAGTTCTGCTGTTGCATTGGCCATAGCTTTATACTCGGCTTCAGTACTAGATCGAGAGACCGTAGGCTGCTTTCTAGCACTCCAGGAGATCAAATTAGCACCAAAGAATATAGCAAACCCACCTGTAGAGCGTCTGTCATCCACATCACCTGCCCAGTCGGCATCTGAAAACGCACTGAGGGAAGGACGTATTGTTTTCTGAATATGCAAACCCAAGCTGACCGTATGCTTTATGTATCTTAGTATCCTTTTTACCGCAGCCCAGTGCGTGGAAGTTGGTGCATGTAGGAATTGACAAACACGATTTACAGCATATGACAAGTCTGGTCGAGTGAGCGTAAGATATTGGAGTGCACCCACAATACTTCTGTAGCGAGTACTATCTTCGGAGCTCAAGGGTGTACCTTCATGACTTGATAATTTTTCTGAAGCCGACAATGGAGTAGTGCATGGCTTGCAACCGACCATGCCAACCCGTGCCAATAAATCTTGTGCATATTTTCCTTGAGAAAGAGTTATACCCGCACTTTCTTCCTTGACTTCAATGCCTAGAAAATAATGTAGCTTTCCAAGATCTTTCAAAGCAAAATCTTCACGAAGATCAGCAAGTAAGGCTGTCACAGCTTCAGGTGCATTACTTGTGACAATAATGTCATCAACATAAATAAGCATGTAGATTATTATGCCACCTTTATTATAAATAAACAGGGATGTATCTGACTTAGAAAACACAAAACCCAGTGAAATCAATTTGTTACTTAACCTGGAGTACCAAGCTCTGGGTGCCTGTTTAAGCCCATAGATAGCTTTGTCCAACTTGCATACATAATAAGGAGTCTCAGTACTTTCAAATCCTGGTGGCTGTTTCATGTATACTTCCTCTTCCAGAACGCCATGAAG
This sequence comes from Bothriochloa decipiens, assembly GCA_023333625.1. Lineage (NCBI taxonomy): Eukaryota > Viridiplantae > Streptophyta > Magnoliopsida > Poales > Poaceae > Bothriochloa > Bothriochloa decipiens. The sequence goes on from CM041634.1 coordinate 58,189,021, forward strand.
AAACGCATTCTGTACATCCAGCTGTTTTAGGCACCAACCCCTGGAGACTGCAACCGAAAGCACCAATCGTACAGTAGCAATTTTGATAACCGGACTGAAAGTGTCTTCATAGTCAATGCCATAACGTTGCTTGAAGCCTTTCGCCACCAAACGAGCTTTATATCTATCAATGCTTCCATCAGCTTTCCTTTTGATCTTGTATACCCATTTGCAATCAATTATATTCTGCCCGGATTTGTTTGGCACTAGGCGCCATGTTTGATTTTTCTGAAGTGCATCAAATTCAGCTTCCATAGCTCGCCTCCACTTGGAATTTGCTAATGCTTCTTGGACTGAATTGGGTTCCCCTGTTGCACTGAAGAAACTATATCGGATCATACCATCATACATGCGCTTGGGTTTCACAATCCCGCTCTGAAGTCGAGTCTGGTGGAGACGTTGTGGTGCTGAATCTGCAAAAGGAGAGACAGGGGGTGCAACAGTAGGAGCCTCGGTTGAAACTGGAGGCGATGAGGATCCCGGCAAATCTGTCTGGTCAGCTGTCGTAGAGGGAGAGGGCGAACCCAACACGTTTTCGTTGCCCGTGTCAGGTACAGTCGGGACAGGGTCCGACGAGGAATCGCCTCCATGTGCGGGTGCTGAGTGCGTCAAACCCGTCCGTGGCGCCGCATCCGGATCAGCCTCTAAAGGAGCGTCCGGACTGCCGATCGGATTTGCCTGAGATCGGTCGCCCAGATCTTGTGTGGCCGGAACCAGCGATGCACCTGGAAATATGTGGACGCCAGGAACACCACCACCACTTGGAGCGCTGTTTTCTTCCTGTAACACTCTAGTATCACCAGGCACATGAGTAGAATTAGTAATGTTAGTATCATAGCAATTGTCATCCCCTGGATTACGAAGGGAGGAAGGAAGGAGGACAATTTCCCTCCGAAGAAGGGCGCCGGCATTGGGATGAAGGGAGGCAAACGGGAAAACGGCTTCATCAAAAACCACGTCGCGTGATATGTAGATACGACCAGAGGAGATGTCTAGACACTTAAAGCCTTTATGCATAGAGCTATAGCCAAGGAATGCGCACTGCGTAGAGCGAAAAGATAATTTGCGTGAATTGTAAGGCCGGAGATTGGGCCAACAAGCACAACCAAACACTCGTAGATTCTTGTAGTCAGGCATCTCACCAAGGAGCCAAGTGGCAGGAACCTCAAACTGAATTACTTTGCTGGGAAGAAGGTTAATGAGATGTGTAGCGGTGAGGAAGGCCTGATCCCAAAATTTTAAAGGCATGGAGGCGTTTGCAAGAAGAGCAAGCCCAACCTCTACGATATGACGATGCTTGCGTTCCGCCGCTCCGTTTTGCTGGTGAGCATGAGGGCAAGAAACGCGGTGACTAATACCAATTTTCTGAAAGAAAGAATTTAACTTCTCATATTCTCCGCCCCAATCAGATTGAACACATAGAATTTTCCGAGAAAGTTTTCGCTCTACTAAATTTTGGAAGTCTTGAAAGATTCTAAACACATCAGATTTGTGTCGAAGAAGATAGATCCAAGTGTATTTGGAGTAGTCATCGATGAAGCTAACATAGTAATTGTGGCGCCCAACTGAGGTAGGCGCAGGACCCCACACATCAGAATAAATTAACTCAAGGGGAGCACTAGAGATTTTATTAGACACTGGATACGGAAGCTGACGGCTCTTGGCCCGCTGACATGAATCACAAACTGACTCCACACTTTTATTACTAGCACAAGGTAAACTATTCGAGCTAATGACCTTCTGAACTATAGGGATAGCAGGATGACCAAGACGGCTATGCCATAGAGATGTAGATGGCATGTGAGCAGCAAGAGCCTCTGGACTCGGCCTCTGTCCTCCAGAAGATGCGGCAGATGAAAGAGGATAGAGACCGCTTTGACACCTACCGCGGTACAGAATCTTCTTCGTGTCCTTGTCCTTGATGACAAAAAAATCCGAGTGAAATTCAAGGTAGGCATTATTGTCTTTAGCTAATTTATGAACGGAAGCAAGGCTTTTGGTTGTAGCAGGAACGTGAAGGATATTATTAAGAAAAAGATTGCTGGTAGGGGTATGAACAATTGTATGACCAACATTGCTAATTCGCATACCTGTGCCGCTTGCAGTGTTGACTTGATCATGCCCACTGTAACGATCTCGAACTGTGAGCTTCTCTAATTCACCAGTCACATGATTTGTGGCTCCACTGTCAGCATACCAATTTGTGTCAACACCATAGGCTCCAGTGGGTCGCCCACGGTATTGATCATCTTCATCATAGCGAAAATAGCACTGGTTGGCTTCATGGTTTGTCTTCTTGCAGATTTGACATGGCATCTTCTTGTTATTTTGCTGGTTGCTGCCTTGGTTGTTGAAGAAGTTCTGATTGTTGTTGTTTGGACGCCTTTGGTTAGATCTGCCGCCACCACGGCGACCCCCAGATCGTCCACGGTTTCCACGACCTCGAGATGCCACATTGACCAAGGATTGATGCTGCTCGGTTCCTTGATACATCTCGAGTCGGAGATCATATTCCATGAGAAGCGAGTAGAGCTCAGAAAGAGAAAGATCCCCTGATCGACCCATCATAGAGGAAACAAACGGGTGATAGTCAAAGTCTAAACCATTTAGTATATGAGCAATAACCTCATCATCATTGACAGTGACGCCGGCTGAAGCAAGTTCGTCCTTGATGTTCTGCATCTTGTTGAAATAGGCCGCTGTTGTCAGGCTTCCCTTCTTGACAGTAGCCAATTGCATGCGCAGGTTTGTAACCCGCGCTCTTGATTGAGCTGCAAACATGACCCCTAGCGCCTTCCATGCTTCAGCGGAGGTCGTTGCAGTCGCAATCCCGGCGAGGACCTCCTTGGAGACCGAGTTCACCAGGTAACTGAGTAGTTGTTGATCTTTTTCCACCCATGAGTCATGCTCTGGGTTGGGAATTTGCTTCTTCTTGCCGTCGACATCAGCTTCTAGTACTGATCGCGGTTCAGGAGTAGTTCCATCCAAGATGCCAAGCACCTTGGCACCACGAACAGCCGGCAGGAACTGTGCTTTCCACAAGACGAAGTTGTCCCGCGTAAGCTTGTCCGACACCGGGTGTCCAAAGGGCGAGGAGGGATGCGACGAGGAGGAGGACGCCATCTGTGCGTCGCGAAGATTTCCTTCGTCGCGGCCTTTCCCTCACGACGAGCTTTGTCGTAGATATGTTTGGTGGATGTATTAGGAAGAGGTGGCTCTGATTACCATGAAAGATAATAGGGTAACTATGGTTGCCTGAGCTTGGCATACCATAGGTTGCATGTTTATATATAGGAACAATGTTACAGGTATAGGCGGTGCAAGCTGGACTCTCGTCTTGGAGATTACACGGACTCTATATTTAATTATCCTAGCTATGAGAGTCACAACCGAACCAACCTATGTTTGTCTCGTGTACAAATATATCTTTAGTCTATTTCTAAATATATCTCTAACAATCTTCACCCTTCATGGCTTCATCAGTCATGGTCCGGTCGTTGCTGCTCTGCGAGCTGCGCCTCTCTCCATCTCCATGTGTATGCGTACAAATCTCCTGCCTTTGACTCTGGAGGTCACGCTGAAAAGTAGTATGGAGCAATTCCTGGATGATATATACTGGTATGAAATCTTTTATATCTCCTCGTGTTGCTAGCTAAGCTAGCAGAATAAATAAATAAGTGTTTGTTTATGCTTGTTCGTCACACAGCGATCAACGGTGCCTAGCGGCCGTCCGGCCGGCCGGTCTTGTGCGGCTCCTTCCGTTGCGTTGCCATCTTGAGGAGGACGTGTGTGACTGCCTGCCACTACGTGTCGTTCGCGTTGGCTGACCGACCTGCAACCATGCAATGCAAACGCCGCTGAACCAACACTTGCGCGGACTACATGGGCCGCACCGCTTGGTGGAGACACACACGCCGGTGTGGACACCGTGCTAGTGCACCCCCCATTTTCAACTCCTCTTTTTCCCATCTCAGTTGCCACTCAGCGTTTGGCACTCACTCCATACACAGCCAGAGCCAGGTATGATCGCTTCGGATTGCCCCCGTGTCAAATCGTGCCCCGCCCTGCCGTGACCGTGACAGACACCTGCAGATATCGTTTTTACGTGTGCGAAGCAAATTTGCTTTCCTATCCTACAGCTGTGAAATTAAGGGCCACAGGATTCTGAATCCTTGAAACAGCTTCGATTCTGACGGTTGCGAACAAGTCATCAGAAATCCGGGGCTCTTTCTCCACCAGCACAAAAAGGCTGTCCGGGTCCTCAAAATCTTCTTCTGTAATGACACAGCTTGTGGTGCCATACGAAACGTCTCCTGAAGTGGTCACTGCGTGCGTGCGTGGCTTGGCTTCAGCTCTGCCGTGTGGACGTACACCTCCATATATACAGCCTGTTTATTTGAACTTATCAGCCAAACCAGCCAGCCATTCAACAGTATTTTTCTCTCATAAAAAATCAGCAACAGCCAGAACCAGCCAGCCAGAAACAACCAAGCGAACAGGACGAAGGTCAACGCACGCCCCGACTTTACCGCTTACTCCACGTACCGACCGCGAGTTGGACCAATGGACCTCTCCAGCTCGGTCAACCGTCGGAGCCTTTTGTTTCAACGTGTCGTGTTTGACCCAACACAACCATGAGACGAAGACCCTGTGTACCTGCCGTCGCACTTTCTAGTGCAACATGACTGATTCAACTACTTGTGAGATGTATGTATGTGCTCGTAGCCTCGCAGGAAATTAACTTCACACTTGAAAGCCAAGAGCTACCCCAGTATCAGCATCGCTGTTCAGTCGTCTGATGATGCCCCTGACCTCATGGGATGGAGAAATTAGCCTCAGTTTTGTAAAGCATGGGGCAGCTATGTAGAAAGATGACACCATTTGAGTGCAAACGTAACAAGGCAGTTAACAGGACGCCTACGCAGTGACAATGATGCACCAGTCATTGTCATCTAATCCTACTCTCATGACGACGCAGGCCAATAATTTATCACGTAACCTATACAAGAAATCCTGACCTCATGCCTCACGCCCTATCGTGCCTTCGAGAAGGATCAGCATTTCCACCCATGCTAATATAATATGTCACGACAGCCATCTCACACAGCAGCATGCAATCAACCACAACGTTGAAACAAGGCTGGTGGCAAACATGGCCACCGGGTGTGATTGGCCATCACAATCACAATAGATGGGAATCAAGACCCAAACGACCACCACAATAGATAAGAATCAAATGAGACAAGATGTAATCCATCACATTCAGGTTGCAGGTTTCAAACTTGCAGAGGGATTATGTCAACCTGATGTTTCTTTTGCATCAGGCTATTACCATGGTTCCATGGGCAAAGAGTTGATGATTCAGGCTACCAGGCACAGAAGCAAAAGTTGAGAAAAACAACAAAAAGAAGGAAAACGAACCAACTCTGAAGTCATCATAGTTGAATTTCACTCGAGTCCCATGGGCCATGGCACGACCTCCCCTATATAAATTTGTCTGAATATAAACGGCCACACTGAAATGGCTGAGCAGGAGCATTAGCAGGCATTGTGTTCTTATATTATATTATAATAATCAATGGGGATGCAATTTACAGCTCATGTACTGACCATTGGGATGGTTCACCCAGAGCAGAGCTTTTCGAGAGCCATGTTCTCGTCACCATCGACACTCTTCAGGGTACTTCTCACCAAATCCTCTGGGAAGCCCATCTCGACCAGCTTCTGCACCTGTAACACAAGTGCAGACAAAGGGTGACCATCGCTAGCAAACACGTACATGTCTTGTATGCACAATGGAATGAAAAACAGTGTTCACAGTACCTTCTCTTCCATGCCAGTTGACGCACTCTTTGCGAAGGCCTCTGTCCAGTAGCGAGCCGTAGCAGCAAATGTTGGGTAGTCACGCAGGTACTGCAGAAACAGATCGACACAGAGAAATTAATTGAGACGAGGTCTGCAATAGCAATTCAGCCAAGTATCTCATAAGTTCATCTAAAGCTACATTGGGCTGCTGTTCCCATTCATCATTGATGTGAAAATTCAGATCTTATGCTTACATTTAAAATATTGCAGTGAATGAATCAGTTAGAAATCTCAAAAGTTCATCTACAGCTCTATGGCGATGATGTTCCGTTCATTATGGCAGTGAAATTTCAGATATTACACTTAAATTATGCATCACCTCACACACGGCAAAAACTAAAGAAGGGAATTACTAAGGCCACCCTGTAGTCTATATAATGCCATGTCTGGGACTGCCCTATTGGCCTAGTCTGGCTAGCAAAGTAATAAGTATCCAAATATCACTGGTACACTCCAACAAAAAAACACCTAGCTGTGATCGGCAGCTTTATTCACAACATTTATGTCAAATATGGCAGTGAAATTTCAGATATTACACTTAAATTATGCATCAACTGGCACGCAGTAAAAACTCAGGAAGGGAATTACTAAGGCCCGTCCTGTAGTTCATATAATGCCTGGTCTGGAACTGCCCTATTGGCGTAGTCTGGCTAGCAAAGTAATAAGCATCAAAATATCACTGGTACACTCACACTCCAACAGGAAACACATAGCTGTGTTGCTGGACAATTGGCAGCTTTATTCACTAATCACTACATTTATGTCAAATATGGGGTACTTCCTTGGAATTGCCTATCTTCAGCTCTGTCCAGGACATGCTAAATGGTGAACAATATAGTACATAAGTGGATTCACATAGGAAAACAACATACTAGAAACTTTTCACACTCGGATTTCTCACAAAGAAGTGTGGACCAAACTAAATGAAGAAGAGCTTGCTGAAACTGAATTGAATAACCTTACAACCTATCTTATAGCCTAGCATCTGAATTAACACTACACAGAGAATACAGTAGTAGTTTAAAAACAGGAGAAATCCATAATAGGGAGAAAAGAGTTATCAGATGCCATAACCACAAGCATTCAATGGTGAGGGGTGCTACAGGCACTGGCTCACGTGGTGGGTGCTACAAAGCTCACTTTGAATGGTCATGTCTATTTTGCTGCCATTCATCAACCAGGGCCACAATGATAAATAGTCATTCTGATTAGCTCCCAACCAACGGTAGCTTCACTGGCGATATTGTAATGCACAAAAAATAAAACCAAATAGGAAATACTCAGTTCAGACCTGTTGTGCAACAACAGCATCCTGAGGATCATCAGGCGCAGGGGAAGAAAGCAGAGCTTGAAGGGAAAGGAGTGCCGTCTTCAAGGTAAGAGCTGGACTCCACTGATCTTTCAGAATGTCCAAGCAAATTGCTCCATTTTGGCTGCTGATGTTAGGATGCCTTCAAAATAGATTGGAGAAGTCAAAGCTGTACTAAGGAAATGGATATCCAACTCCTGTCATTGCTAGTTGTACTTGTTCATGATCAGAGGAAACGTATCAACTCAGATATGTAGGTACATTATGTAACCAGGAAGATAATTCAACAATACAAATACAGATAACATAACAGGGAGTGAACTTGCATACCATACTTTGGTGACGAACTGCATCTTCGGAGGCTCAAAGGGATATCCACCTGCCAACCGAAGACCAAAACCAATCAGACAGTTGACAGTAGCACTTGCACACTGTACTTTTTGACTTCTATACTTTGTATTCCCCAGTTATTAGCACATGGCCGTACACAAGTCACAACTCACAACTCTGGGAGTAAGTTTCAAAAGAGATTATTTGCACAGCAACAGAAAAAACTGAAATGCACGTTGAGTTGTAGACTGCTAGCTTGGAACAGAATACATCTTCCTGCTGAGATACGGCGCTTCACTGCACAACGATGCAAAGGTGAATCCGCATACTGCGATGCGGCTCATACCCTAAGTCCCTAACCCGGAATCGGGACCAGCCAGATAGCGCGGAGTACGCAGACAGCAAACCCTAATCCGCCCTAAACCCCTCTCCGAGAGAACCAATCGCGCGCCACAGCAAATCTACCCGCCCGCCCACGAATCGCCCAGAGGAGTGGAATGGGATCCCGCGCGCGCGAGTGGGGGGCGGCAAACAAAGGACGGACGGAGGTGGGGGATCCGAGGAGAGGAAGGCGCGGAAGCGGGTGAATCCGGGGAGGGAGGATCGCCGGGTCGCTCACCGGGGAGGCGGATGTCGATGACGAAGGTGCCGCCCTCGTAGGGGCTGTCGGCGGGCCCGGAGATGGTGCCGGTGAGGTGGGAGATGTTGGCGCCGTCGTGGAGCGCGATGGAGACGCCCGACACCTCCCGGTCGCGGTTGCACTCGGTGAGCTCCTTCTGCACGCGCGAGACGTCCACCATCCTCGACCGATCCCTTCCTTCCTCGCGGCGTCGGCGTCGCCGTCGCCTCCTGTCGCCCCACTCGGAAGCGGCGAGATGGATGGGAGGCGAGGACGGGGAGGGAGGACTGAGGAGGGCTGGGGTGGGAGGATCGGGAAACGGCAGTGCCACCGCCACGCTACTAATAATACAACCAATAACAATATACTAATATTAATATAGTACTTTAATTTAATTTACTCAGGTATTAGTGATAAAATCATCCTCTAGATTAGCAATTTGTTTGTTGGATGATTGGAGAATATTTTGGATTTGGAATTTTGGTTGCTTGCCTTGCGCTGCCGGGAATTCTACTCCCTTCCCTGCGGTCTGTTTGTTTATCTAGGTTTATTTATTATTCCCCCGATGTTTTGTTTTAAAGCCATCTCATACTTTTATTGATTTGAAAACAGGTTTACATCCTTCACGGGGGGTAAACAAACATAGAGGTTTGTCGATCCAAATACAAGAACTCTTTGGTTGTATGGCTAAACAAGCTAAGTTATGCGCTACTCTATTAATATATCTCCATTACAATTATCTCTAAAAATTGAATTAAAATTGTGCCATAGCATCGTATATATTTTACAGAAAACCCTCCATGCTTCATTGTATCCACAACCTCCAAACAACCAGAATGAATAATGACTCGCTATGAGCTAAAATGTTGGGCTAACTAGAGCCCTTTCCTAAGAGCATACTGTTGCCCTGTTGGGGCATCCATGACATGATCTAGATAACAATAGGACGGGGCTATGAACATAGCAGCCGAATCTCGCCCATCTCTGTTTTATAGCCTGCATCTATATTCAAAAGCAAAGTTCCTTCAGACAGCTTCTTTCAACCTTCATGTTTGACATTCTTCTTGAGAACTTGCTGACATTGGTGGTTGGATTGCCTCATCATGGACGAAATTCCTTCGTTCAAAATACCCAGTGATATTGATTTGTTTACTACCCTTGCCATTGCTACTGAACCTGGCCGATCTACTTCTCTACACTTTTGAATTTCATGCCAAACACCACCCTCCGTCATACATCACGTGCTCGCTTTACATAAGAATAGGAAAAAAAATGTTTAATGTCTTCGCATCTTTCATTGCTAGCTAGGTAGCTCCCTAAAATTTCAATATGTTGATTTGCAAGAATACCTCTGCACAGCAGCAACCCATGCAGCACCCCCCCAATCAATTTTTTTTTTTGTCTTAGCAGAAACATTCAAATTCCACGCTTTTGACCAAACTTCGACTTCTCCGACAACATCTGCTTGTTGATTCACCCTATTCTCTCCAAATTTATGTAGCCATTGACCATGATAAATAGATTGGACTGAGAAAAGACCATTTCGATTGTACTGCCACGCTATGAGATCCTCCTCGCAATGAGTAAGGGGCATTTGTAGGATATGGTGAGCATCCACGGACCAGAAAAGGTTATTCGTCGGCTGATGTTGTTTTATTGTGAGAGAAAAATATTATACCATAGCTGATAAGTAGGGCTGATAAGTTTAAGCAAACAGGCTGGTAATCAAATCTTCATCCCATGTGTCAGTCACTGGATTAATTAAGTCATCTACCTTCGTCACTAGATTATTCCCACGTGGTATTAAGACTTTGAGGTTATGACTTGAAGGGATCCAATTATCTTCCCAGATTTTAATATGAGATATGTATCCAAGTCTCTAGATTAACCCCTTTTGAAACATTCTAAAGCAGCCAACACACTTTGCCAGGAGTATGAGCTTCCACTCTTTAGCTTTGCAGCCAATAAATTTCCATTCGGACAATACCTTGCTCTCAACACCCTTGCACACAAAGATTCCGGTTCTAGTAATAATATTTTCCCCCTTTCTACGCAAATTGTGATGCAAGAATTATACTGTGTGTGTTTGCTCCGTAGTGTGGCATGGATCAGTCTGGCGTTCGCCTGAAGAAAGAAACCGAGATCAGCATCTAGCTTTTTTTCTAGCTAGCATGGTAGAATAGGCCGGTGAGGCACGGTCACTGCGATCCGGCGATCGCTGGGCTTGAGTAATCGCTCTATTACTGTAGCTTCGTGCGCGTAGCAGTAAGCCTGTTGGTTTCGTTATTGCGTACTAATAAAAATCGATAGCGACACGGTTAGAATAGTTATCTCTTCGATCTAGTCGCCACCAATCCCTGCTCCATGTGTGCGCACCAATCCCTGTTCCATGTGTGCATGGGCACTACCACCCTATTCTACACGTGCTCATTGACATTTTGTGATAAATATCTCCCAGATAATACATGTAGATAATGTACCGTAGAGTGGGATGAATTTCTCTCCTAGACCCTTAGAAGTACACAACGTGCCAGCTGGCACCTCTGGTTGAAAACCGGCCATTTCTCTGTCTCTATGTTTATTATACTATCTAGCTAGAGAACTCTCTCCCCGTTCTAAAATTCCAAACGTGTTAACTTTGTATTTAGGTTTAACTAAAAATTTAAAACAAAAATATTTATAATATCGTCGTTGTGTTGTGCCTGCTCTCCAACGGGCAGCACCCACCCGGCCAGTCGATGTCCGATAGAGCAGGAGCACCCATCAGCTGATTCGCAACCCCAGCTCTGCAATCGGCGGGCCGGCTCCTAGTCGTCCTATATGGTTGCTGCCGATTTGCCTTTCTGTGTGATCACGTCGGTCGGGCTCAAAGCATCCTCCTCATCTAATTAATTTCTCGTGTCATTTTTGTGCGCGCGCCCCCATATCAATCGATCCATCTATATATCTCCAACAACCGTACCGCGCTTGGCGTACCGGCGGCTACTCGGCGCGCATAGGATCCTCGGCGCCGCCGTTGACGACGAAGATGGCCAGCTCCTCCGGCGACTTCACCAGGTAAATAATAAGACTCGGATCCGAATCCGATCTATCTTAGCCGGCGTAAGACTGACTGCCTGGCTGCCTGATCGAATGCCGCTGCTTGTTGTTACGTACACAGCGGCGGCGCCACCACCGCCAGCCCCACGACGCCGCCAACGAAGCCTCTGACCATGTTCTACAACGGCGGCGTCGCCGTGTTCCATCTCCCACAAGACAAGGTTCCCCGATGCCTTCAGTTCTGTGTGTGTATCGGGCGACCAGACTTGTGCGCGCGCCTCGCTTTCTCATGCCTTGCACATGCTGTGCCATCGCGACAGGTGGAGGTTCTTATGAAGATGGCGGCGGGTGATGAGGACGGCGGAGACGACAGCGGCCGCCACCACCGGCGCCCAACCCACGGCGAGGAGTTGCTCACCAAGTTGAGACAAGGTAATAGTAGTAGACCATTATTGATTACTCGAGCTGTTTAATTAGATAGATATCTGTCGTCCACAATTTTCTTTGTAACCAAAATTCATATATAATAAACCTGTCAGATTTTTAACCATCTTGTATTTTATTTAGCGATGAAAATGTGTGGATTACATATTCGACGATAAAAACTTTTCTTTTGCACTTGTATATAAGTCTAGTGCATGTCACTATGTCACATGTGAATGGTTTGGGAAATGAGAAAGGGCAAGGGAATAATGGCCTTTCTTGTTCTGTTGCGCACGCAGAGACGATGCCCATGGCAAGCAAGAGATCTTTGCAGCGCTTCTTCCAGAAGCGCAAGGAGAGGTACGCACAATGCATATGCAGCTCATTTCGTGTAGTATGTTATATATATATATTTTTTTTTATTATTGAAGGTACTCATGAGTTTGTTACTCTTCTGAATAAAGCTACCTATAGCTAGCTTAAATTACACTGACAAACGGGCGAGTGGTTCTTTTTTTCTAGTGAGGGAAACAAACGAGAAGTCGCTACTAATGTGTGTCATGTATATGATGACAAGTTTACTATATTTGTATGTTGCTTCTAGTAGTGCAATTGTGAAAAGTTAGTTAGATTTTAAAAGTTTAACTTAGAACAAACTTAAAGTTATATTTTTATTATAAGAGATTGAGAGAGTATAACAAGTAGTTTCTTTTCAAGGAAACAAACAAGAAATTGTCATTAATTTGCCATTCATGACAATTGTAGTATCGTAGATTTGTTTCGTTGCTTCCGCTAGTACACAGTATACTACTCTCTCTGTTATGAATTATAAGCCGCTTTGACTTTTTTTTGATACACGCACTTTACTATACATGTAGATATAATAATATATCTAAATACATAAAAAAATACATGAATAAAAATAACCAAAGTGACTCACAATTTGGGACAGAGGTAGTAGTTTTCTTACCTACGCCACTCGAAGCTCCGCCGTTAAAGCTAGTGCTTTGTGTTAGTGTATTATCTGTTTATTTCATGACAAGTCGTCTCTGGATCGACAAAATATAACAAACAACTCTATCTTCTCTTGACGAGGCACGTGCAACACATGTTTTTTGAAAAAAAAATTAGACGATGTGAAGCACGGTTGGATTGACCAAGCAATTTGTTTTCGAACGACTCGAGCTGACTAACTTAGCTTGTTGCTACGTGACAGCCAGCCTTGTTGATTCCATCATCGGCACCCCGTGAGGTGACCTGGTTGTGACTCGTGAGCCAATGAAAAACAAATTGTGAGAGTTCCCTTTCAGTTCCTCCTCGGATGAGGGCAAAGAGTTCCGCTTGACGTGAACATGATATTCCATTTGTTTTCTTCGCGGTTATCGGTTCAGCACATATATACAAAAAGATTTAGGCAATTCTAATAATCTATCTCAACTTCAAGTTTTATATATTTGTTTATTTAGCGACTCATTTTATATCTCTCATGTCTCCAGTAACGGTCTCTGTATACTCCAATGATTTATCGCATTCGTGTGAAAGAATCATGAGAGGCTAACATATATTGAATTCAGAAAACGATGCAAGCTCTCCATTAAGGAGAGCAAAAATGGTGGCTTTATATAGAACGGAAAAAGATAACTAAGTAGTGGTTTAGAGAAAGCTATTGGAACCAGATTTTTTTATTTTATATTTTCTAAATTTCGTGATAAAAATGGTCAGTCCCTTGGAGATGCTCTTGTGTGCCACCACCAACGAGATGTTGCGGTGACGTCGTGTTTTTGGGTCAAGTAGTATAGGACATTATTTTAATAAAAAAGAAAAAGTGACGTTAATTTGGATACAGTCCACACGGGAGGCTGCCGGGGCTACAGCCCCCCCTACTGAGCCTAATTTCTTTATAATTTACTATTACTTAGTCTAAAAATCACCACTAATCTTTAGCTCTTATCATAAATCTTGATTGTTTAGCCCCCGTTGATTTCAATCCTGGATCCGCCACTGTTAGGATAGGAAATCTGACCTACACCATATATACCCCGTTAGATGTTGTATACATTTTGACCTCAGTGCGCACAGTTCGGGGAGTCTAATTAATTAACCTGTGGTAAAACTAGCTGAAAGAATGTTGTAGCCCTCAGCTTTGCTCCATAGTTTCGTTTAAACCAGTTTCAAATACGATGTGAGCACTGTATCTGCAACTTTCGGCTTCCAGAGCCAATATCAATGAAATCAGGTGGGGGAGCCTCTCTCTCCTCCTCCCCCTAGAATTTTCAAAAAAAAAAGTTTCGTTTAAAAAAATTCCTGAAAGAATGTGATTTTAGCTATGTTGCTGGATGTTCATTTAAGCATGTACGTGGTTTCGTTTCTGCAGGCTGAATGGGCCTTGATCGGCGTCTGGTGGCAGCGAGCAACAAGCTCAATGATGAAGGGCCTGCTTTTTTACGTTACTGACTTAGAAAAGCATATGGTGGCCCGTAGCCCGCTTATTGGTTTAGTTACCACTTAGCAATGTATGGATTCCATCTTGTTGGTCGTGTATTAGTACACATGTGTTGTTCCAACCGTGGACGAAGACTGAACTTGGCAAGCTGTGTGAATGTGAAGCAATAACTACTGTGTTTTTGTCAAAAAGAAAAAAAAAGAACTCTACTGTGTCTGTTTGCGTTGCTGTGTCTGTGTATTGTAGCCTGCAGTTTGGCTTTCCCTGAAGGAAGAAACCAAGACCAGCATGGCAAAAGGCGCCGGTGATCGAGGCAGTCAGGCACGGTCATTTTGATCCGGCGATCGCCGGACTCCAGTAGTGTGGCAAATAGCTTTCGTGCATAGCAGTATGCCTTTTATTTTTAAAACAGATTATCCAGGGAAATTCACCGCAATGCTGTCTGGAAGACATGGATATTGAACATACAGTAAAATCCATCGTACATCATTTTTTGTTCTAATCTCCATAAACATTGTTCCCAGAACTTATCTGTCAAAGGAAGTGTCCCGCAGTGCAGCAACAATTCGCTCCATTGCTATTGTTGCTGCCTGCTCAATGGCTTTCATACAACAAGCCACCGTTCCTCCATGTTAGGCATTCATCATAAACATAAAGTCAGTTACAGCCACTATACCTGAGCCAGAGTGATCACGGACGATGAATCCCCATCACAATTTATCTTATAAAATCGTCAGGCGCACTTTTTTTTCACCTTGAAATAGCATATTGTTCTCCTCCAAGCATTGTAAAAAAATCTCTGTCCCAAATTTTCTCTAATATTTGTCTGATTGGAGTATTAAGTATAGACAATAATTTACCCCTCATTTCATCCAAATTCAACAGCAGCCAAAATAGCCTGTTGGTTTCGTTGTTATCCATGGCAAATAAAAAACAGATAGCGACACAGCGATAATAGTATATCTCCTCGATCTGGTCGCTACCAATCTTGCTCCTACAGTCCTACCTTATTTTACACACGTGCTCATTGACATTGTAATAATAAATTTCTTCCAAAATAATGTACTAGTACTACTCCACTCCACTATAGAGTGGGTGAGATGAATTGCTTCCTAGACGTGCACAGCATGCCATTGCCAGCACCTCTCTAGTCTACTAGTTGAAAAGGATTTCTCTATCTCGAGTATTCACCCTCACACAGCAGGCCTTGTCTCTGTCGTCTCCTCTTCTCCTCTTCTCTGTGTCGTTGTCTGTGCCTGCTCTCCAACGGGCAGGGACCAGGGACGCCCGCTCCAACTCCTCGTCCTCAGTCCTCACCATACACACAGGCAGGCATATCAAATCCCCTATCGATCTGATATCTCCATCAGCTCATCGGCCGGCCAGCTCCTGTGTATAGTTGCTGCCGATTTGACTTTCTGTGTGTCATCACGCCGGTCGGGCTCAAATCAAGCATCCTCCTCATCTCATCTGATTATATATTGCTTTGCTCATGCCAAGTGCCATTTCTTGTGTCTCTGTGCAGTGCGTGTGTGTATTTGCCCATGCATATCGATCCATCCCTATACACCTCCAGCAACCGTACCGCCGGCTAATAGACCAGTAGTCGTCATCGTCCGTGGGATCCGATCCTCTCGCCGCCGGCCGCTGCTCACGACCTGCAGGATGGCTAGCTCCTCCGGCGACCTCAGCAACGGCAGCGGCGGCGCCACCGCCGCCAGCGCCAGCGCCCCGACGGCGACGAAGACGAAGCCTCTGACCATGTTCTACAACGGCGGCGTCGCCGTGTTCCATCTCCCCCAAGATAAGGTTCGTCATGGACTACACGTTCCATCCCGATGGCTTTTGATCTGTGTGTATCATTGGGCGGCGATCAGTCTCTCGTCTCGTTTTCCATATCATGTCTATGCACGTGCATATGCTGATATATATGCATGCGGTCATGATGACAGGCGGAGGTTGTCATGAAGATGGCGGCGGATGAGGACGGCGGAAACGACGGCGGCGGCCGCCACCGGCGGCCAAACCACGGCGACGAGATGCTCGCCAAGTTGAGACAAGGTATAGTAGCAGTAGGCCATTAATTAATCAACTGTGTTTAGATAAATAACTGTCTAGAGTTTTTTTTTGTTACAAAACTCTTAACCATCCTGTATTCGGTTATCGTGGTATGTTTACATTTATATCTGAAAAAACTGAAACAGAAAAACTGAAATGTATATGATCCTTAATAATCTATTAACATATCACATACTCCCTTAGTCCCAAAATAAATAACTTTCTAAAAATTATAACACAGATTAAGGATGTTGGCAAGACTTATATATCTTCAACTCTTTTCTTTATCGGATCATGCATCTGTGACAATTATCTTCTGTATTACTAGAAGACATTATCCCAATTTTCTTTTGTAGAACGTTGTTGTTCTATATAATAGTACACCATTTTTTTGCACGGTAATGTAGTGCGCGTCACTATGTCATACATGCATGCTTTGGGAAATGAAAAGGTCAAAGGAATAATGGCCTTTCTTGTTCGGTTGCGCACGCAGGGATGCCCGGGGCAAGCAAGAGATCTTTGCAGCGCTTCTTCCAGAAGCGCAAGGAGAGGTACGCATAGTCGCATACAATGCACCTCATTTCCAGTAGTATTATAGGTTTCATTCATCCTGAGCTTACTGTTCCAAACAAAAGGTAACTAGATCAAACTCTATTAACAAACGATAGCACGTAGTTTTTTTTCCTCCAAAGAGGAATAAATGACAAGTTATTATTATTAATTAATTGTCATATATGACAACTGTAATATATTTGTTTTGTTACTTCTAGTAGCGCAATTGTATAAAATCAGTTAAATTGAAAATTGTAGCTTGGAACAATCAAATATTCAAAAGATTTGCCTAGGTTGTACTAAGCAGAAGAGTTCAAACGATTAACTTTAAAAGTTGATTTATGAGGAATTGAGATAGTAGTATTATTTTTTCTCAAGAAAACAAATTTAAACGAAAAGTTGTTTATACTCCCTCCGTGCAAAAAAGAATGACACAATGAGAAGTGTGCAAGTTAAACTTTCTCAATTTACCCAAGTTTATAGAAAATACATGTAATATTTATATCTTCAAATAAATTTATTAAAAAATTAGACTTCAATATCTTTCAGATAATACTAATTATTTAGCATAAATATGTATATATTTTATTATATAATTGGCGATAATTTAAAAACGTTGACTTCTCTGAAGACATTTATTTTGGGACAGTGGGAGTAGTATTTAATCCATCCTAAATTATAAAGTGTTTGACTTTTTTAACCATAAGTTTGACCACCTATTTTATTTAAAAAATATAGAAAAAATTAGTTAAATTAAGTTATTATTAAATAACATTTATTAATAAAAAACTATATCAAAAAATAATATTTAAAATAAATTTTGAATAGGATAAATAGTGAAAGTTGGTGTTAAAAGTCAAACATCTTATAATTTGGTACGGAGAAAGTATTGATTTGTCATGTATGTGACAACTGTACATTTGTTTTCTACTACTACTGCACTAGCTTTTTTTTGCAAAACTACTACTACACTAGCTTCTAGTGTACAGTATAAGTAGAATATTAGGCCTTGTTTAGATCTTAGATTTTGTCACCAAATTCATTATACAGAATTTCTATTCTCCGTCACATTAAAATGCTAATTGTATAGTTTTATTATACTTTACGAGACAAACATTTTAAACCTAATTAGTCAAAATTTAAATAATTTTTACCAAATACAAACGAAATACTACAGTGCACTGATTTAACGTAACACTATATAAAATGTCAATTTTAGCCACAACTAAATAAGGCCTTAGAGTGCTACATATATGCGGCGTGAAGCACGTTTTGATTTGACCAAACGATTGGTTTTCGACCGGACTACCGGAGCTGACGAACCGACAGAACCTTCTCTCTTACTTTATCCCCACCCTCTCTCGGCCTCTAGCATTGTTTAGTTCTCAAAATTTCTCAAAATTCACCTTCTTCGTCGCATTAATACCGACAAATACATAAATAATAAACTAAAATTAAAAATTTATTATACAGTTTATTATAAGACAAATATTTTATATCTAATTAATCAATATTTTAATAATTATTAATAAATAAAAACAAAATGCCAGCTTTCGCCGATTCGGCCGCCCGATCGGGCAACTAAACGAGGCCTCTGGCGAGCACGAGGCGGAGGCGATGGCGCCCCATGGACGGTGCGGCGCCGGCCCCCTCCTCCTCCTCCACGTCTCTTGTCTTCCTCCGTGCCCCCACGCGCTTCGTACGGCAACGGCGTGCCTCGCCGAGGTGGCCACGGCAGCGACGGCGACCTAGGGTTTCGCCCCCACCGCCCCTCGATCCGGCGTGGCGGCGCACCGGCGTGGTTGGCCGCAAGCGCCCATCGTCGCGGCAGCGGCTGGAGCGGAGTCATGGCCACCTCCTCCACCTCGCCCCTATGCTGCGGCGGCGAGGGCGAGGTGCCACGGCACGGGAGGGCGGCGAGGCCGAGCGGGCGGGACGGCTCAGGCGCGGGCACAGCACGGCGGCGCGTCGCCGGCCCGGGCGGCGCTCCTCCCCTTTCTCTCTCCCTCCACTTCTCTCTCCAGGAATGATGGCGCTGCTGCAGTCTCCGAACACGGTGGCCTCCCTACCCGACGCGCGTCCGTGCATCTGGTCGTCCGGCAGGGCAAGGCGAGTCCGGCGGAGCATGGCGCGTCGTTCCTCCCTCCAGCTCGGCCGGGTGCCCAGCGCGGCGTCCTGTCCCGAGAAACATAGCCTGTGCTTCCCGCGCTGCTCCCTCGCAGGTGTGCTATACGTTGTTTTTTTGAATTTGTGTGCTATACGTTTGTGCTACACGTTTGTGCTACACGTTGTGCCCTAGAGTTAGGGTTAGACACTGCTTTTGGTCCAACTTTTTGCTTCCTTGATCTAATCGACACACTTACATCTTGATTTTGTGAATGTGACTTACAACTTGATTTTCTCTTTGTTTGTTCACTGTACGCCCTTGGCTTGGTGTGTTAATTGCAGTTCAAAATTCTGAAACGTGAGCTTCCAAATCCTGCGGCAATGCTTACAGTGGATGACTGCTTTACATTTAGACATTGATTAATGGCTCCACAAAAGATACCTGCTTCTATGTTAAATAAATAGTGATCAATGCACTGGTATCGAATATTTAGAGATGGATGCGCTGTAATGTTCAGAGGTGGATGCAGCTTGTCATAAAATTATATGATGATCTTGGAGTTCATACTTTGGCTCATTTGGTAGGCCATCCTATTTGGTGTCTTGCATAATGTCTTCTTTAAAGATAAGAAGTTGCTATTGCCGTGTTCTTTCTTTTTTGTGCCAGTCAAATATATATCTATCTACTACACATTGGCTATGGTTTTCTAATTGGCCGGTTAGGCTAAAGCTATGGTCCATATTTTTCAATTTCGATGGTTACTCACTTCCTACCTTTTTATTTACTACAAATAGTTATATAGAATCTCGAGTGATTATAGATTGTTAAAAAAATGGATGTTGTTTTGTGTTTCCATTTCATGTACAGAAAGGCATTAATACATGCAGTAGATTTGGCATGTCGTAGTGCTTCTCCTTGTGCGTGTGAAGGTTCTGTTCATTTCGTGCCCAAAGAACTAAGGGGCTAATACTTAGGGTGGACATAGGGATTTAATTAGTTGTTTAACATATTGTCATATTAATATTATTTTCAACTATTAGTTTGGAAAAGAAATGGAAATCCTTAATGACTTCCTTTTTCCATGTGCAGACTATAAATCATCAGCTCTATGACAGCAAAGCAGATGTCTGTAGTTGTTGGTGGCAGGCAGGTTGGTTCTTACAATCCTGTGTATTCTGAAGCATGGTTGTTTCCTTTCTGTTGCCTTTCTTTCCTTTCTGGCTCTCTGGTTACTGTAGATTTTACAGCCTAATATAATTACCACAATTATATAATGCCAATGTCCCTACTGCTATGCTTTTATCTGCTTAAAATTACTGAAGATTGATATGATTATTTCCCCCGATGATAACATAAGTATAGTTCCAGTTTCGTACGGAACCTCAAAACCAGCTATGTGAAAGTTGGAAGGATCCAATTGCTGCCATGAAGTTTCCATCTCATACATAATTTCATTCATGGTCATACCTTCAAGTCTTGCATGAACAGGCTCTGATTAAAAAAAAGTTGGTGCGACCGATGGCAGTTATGGACCAGCTATCCCGAAACCCTCTCCCACCAAGCACCTTTTTCTCAACAAGGTCACATATAGATAATTTCCTATTGAACTCACACTTACTCATTGCCTTAACAAGGTTGTGTTATTTATCAATTGGATTTGATTCCTTTCATCCTCTCGGTTCATTGCCAATAATTCTAGGCCTCAACAACACCTTTAACAACACAACCATATTCAAATGAACTAATAATTAGAAGTCACAGGCGTATACAACCCAGCATATGAACTGAAATTGCTTATCTATTGTTCCCATCATTTCAACAGTTTGCATGCCATTATGTGTCATCGATACTATCTTCAGATAACAGATGAAACCTATTTTTAGGTAATTTCCACAAAATCTATGAATCTACTGATCATGATTTTTGTTGGAAGAGTTAGGATACATCTTACAAATTATGATTCTTTGATTTCTTAGTGTACAACCTCCCTTAATTCGTGCTGCCTTATAGATTAGTGTACAACCTCCCTTGCATGTTCTGCCATATTGCAACTGAAATGGTATACATGTCTATACCCATTCTTTGACACACATGGCATTGCCTGCTGTGATTTTACTTCCAAAAGTGATTCTACCTTTTCAAGCGGATATCCTCTTCTAAAAGTGATTTAATTTCACCTTGTATTTAACTCCATTCTAACTTAGCTGTTTTCACCCTATAGGCTATGATCAACAATGGCAAATGATTGGGTGCTGGGCCATTTCATGGATGATATATCTCAAGTCCATGGACATTGCGGATCTGAGATTTATACCAGATGTAAGTGTTCCTGAAGACCAGCTAGAAGTAAACTGATGAATATCTATTTTCTTTCTAAATTCTGTCGTTGTTGCGGCTTTATGAATGCAAATGTGCTTTCCTAACTTATATCAAAGTATGTGGTGCAAAGAAAAAAGTTAAGTCTGTTCTACAAACTGAATATCATTACCTTCTGAAACTTTTATTTGGTATTTTAAATGATGAAAATAGTGGGATCGTACGAAGTTGATGCTGAATTTACATTGCCTCCGCTTCAAAGATTGATGCTAAATTTATTACGTTGTTCTTCAAAATTCGCACTACAACCAGATTAATGTGCTCCATAGCCTACTACTGTCATTCCTGTAATTTTATACCTAATGTGCAGTTTATCCCTCACCTTCGGGTTTACCAGCTACTAGAACTTTGAAGCTCATTCCTCAACCTCAAATGGTATGCTTACATTTTCTTTTACCAATACTCCAACCAATTTTTATTTTTTTATCCTATTTTTAATATATTTGTTGTTTTATACTTTTATCATGCTTGTATTATCATTTCTCTGTCCGTTTGTTTTCAACCTTTACAAAGTTGGATTGGTCTTTCTTAATGGAAGATAAACTCTCCTTTTCTTACAGAATTAACATGCCAATGGAAGCGCTACACTTTGATCAAATCAAACTACTTACAGATTATGTACATTCCACTATGATAAATATATTCTTGTCAGGTTACCTCTGCTCGATGCCATATGCATTCCCAATTTTTTTAGAAATAAAGTTGGTGAGAGACTCATGTTTTTCATGCGGTAATCATGAAGTATTTAAAATACTAAGCTCTTTTAGTGTTTGGTTGGTACATATGAATCTTTAGTTCATTTGGTCGATTGGACACTTTCAATTTCCCATTGCTTTACAACAAACAATATAATGTGGCATGAGTGAACTCTTCGTGCTAACATCCAACTTTTTTCTGTTGTTCAGGCATCCAGTTGGTCCATGCTGTCTCAATGGTATCTGTTTTGCCTGCTTCAAGTCATGGTCAGCAGTTCAGTTCTGTTGTTTTTTCTTCTAACAATGATCTCATAATATCCTTTTCCTTAAGTGGACAGGCATTCTGATGAGGTGAAATTATTTGCCTAATGACTAAGTTAGAAACATTATTTTCTTGATGCGCATAAAGGGCAATCAGACTACTTAACAGTTTTGATGTGCTGATGCGCTATAGACTGCAAGCTGTAGTGCTTACAAAAATACAAATGCTTATTTCATACTGTATATTTTAATTAGTGCCTTAGATTTTTCTCATTCACCTTGGTTCAGCTCCCGCTCCTGGTTGACACACCATTATGTATATGTGAACAAGCACCTCCAACAGGAAAAACTGATTGGTCTCTGAAAAAACATGATCAGCACTACTGCAATAGACTATTGCCATGCTTTGGAAAATAGAAATTGTTTTCTTGCTCACACAAGCCTTCCATCATAAACATTGCAGTTTTTGACTTTTAGAAAATGCCACTGATTAGAAGCCTATATGTGATACCAACAAACTCTTACATGATTAGTATCGCTAAAGTATTCTTTTACTGACAATGGTTTCACCTCATTGTTCTGTTTTCAAAAGTTATGCCCATACTGTTTATGCTAGCCTAATGCTACTTGAATTAAACATTGCTGCACCGCCTATGCACACAGTATCCTATTTTTGAGAACCTAATTATTTAACCATTTCTATAGGTCATTGTCAATGATAGTGTGCTTGGGGTTCTATTAACTCTAAATCAAGCGTAGTTATTGTACCAAAACTTAACGTATTGTACCAAAACTTAACCTACAACTACACTCAGATTACTAGACCGTGTCCTTCGTGAGATAACCGGATCTATCTATGGCTCCGTAGGCGACGGGCGTGTCGCATTCTTTTTGCCGCTTTCTGCGTGAGAGGCAACGAAATGAAATTATTGATGTAAAAAAGGGTAGTTAGCACCGACAGTCAGTGGCACTAGCATTACATTTTTTAGGCCACACCGCGACATGCCACTGATCATGAGTAATTGGCGCGTTGCTGTAGTCACGCTAGGTACGAAACAAAATATTTTTTTGAAAGGTACACAACAAAATATGAAAAAAAAAGATAAGCTAAACCTAAAAGGTTGAAAATCAATGCAATATCAAGATATGTTTCGATGAGAATTTAATAACACTCATTTGGTGGATCATTTTATAAACTTTTATCAGAATTAGATTTTTTGTTTATTATGAAGCTAAATTGTCCCAACTTTTTTCCGAAATAAATAAATTGTCCTAAGTTTAGGGTGGACGGAATATTGTGGAAAACAGAATTATGAAGTGTCTTATAATGGACAGAATATAGTGGAGAAAGATGAAATTTTTAACTTTTCTAGATATTTAGCATTCATAATGATCTAGACATGATGTGTATCTAACTACGTTATGTATCTTAGACATGATGTCAGACCCTAGAGACATCGAGCATCTTTTTTCTTCTTATGGATGCTCCAATTTGTTTAAGATTGAGAACTGATTTTCTATCATTTTTGTGAGTCTGATTTAAATTTAAGTGTGAAAGCTTCTTTGTAATAACGTGGTCGGATTCCCGACAATGTGAGGATGAAGCCGCATATTTGTTCCATTATTAAAAAACTAAACAAAAAAACTAAAATTGACTTACAATATAGAAAGGAGCAAACACATGGTTTAAAACTTAAATTATGTGGTTAGTTGAGAAATTGAGAGGAGAAGCAAGCATATATCCTAGTGATTTCTTGTGTGGAACTCCATATCAACATGCTATAAAAGTTATTTTTCCGTCCCACCCGTTTTTTTTTTTCTGAAAAACATGTCCACATTCTGTATACTGCTAAAATTTAGCATCTGGCGTGAGCACACAGCGACACGGCGACGCACGGCGAGTCCGCACGCGCACCAACCCCTCTAGGCCATGTCCGATCCCCTCCCCTTCCACTCTGCTCCCCAACTCCACCGCGCTGCAGTCTCCGCCGCTTTCCTCTCCGCCTGGGCGCCGCGCTGCGCCCGCCCGCCCCGCGGTTCCTCTCGATCCAGCGGACGCGCTCGCGTCGCAGGCGGCGGACTGCACGAGAGGTGAGCCCCACCCCACGCGCCCCCTCCCTCCTCTCCCCGTCGCAGTGTCGCTGTCAGTCGGTGCCAGTTCTTCAACTAGCCAGCCGTAGTCTGTCGGCGCTGCTCGCCTTCCCTTGCCCTCGTTCCCTTAGTCTCCTCGCAGCGCGGCTTCTAGACGCTGCGTATCACCGCGATTGACTCGGCGTGGCACTGTAGGAGTGGGACTCTTCTCGAAGTCTATATCAGCGCAAGATGCAGATCGGCCGCTGATGCGGCTGTGCTATGCTCGCAGATGCCAGTGTTCTCAGCAAGTGCTTCGCGCCACTCATAGCAGGCTAGCACCTTTTAGTTCCCTTGAGAAGCTGTAAGGATCTAGCGGCCTGATCTTGAGCACATGTATTTCCGGCCCAGTGGCTTCATTCTCTTGCTCGGCCAAACCAAAGAGAATGTGTACTTTATAAATAAATCAAGTGTGGCATTTTGGGTTACGGTTGTGCCTCCGAGCCTCTCGATCTTTCTTTCAGTTAGTATTCATGCATGAACCAACCTGCCACGGTAGTAGAATGCACTCATGAATTTCGGGTGTGTTAGCACAAAACCCGTAATGCAGTTATGAGCTCTGCACGATTACAACTTTTACAGACCCATGGTATTAGCCCTGTAACTAGGAAACTGAATGAAGGAAGTGTGTATGATAATTTTGTCTCCAGATTGGTTTTGTATGTTTCCTTCTCGATGCAGTAATCTAAAGGTGACTCCTTTGTGTTCGCTGACTGCAGCTTAGGGAATGTTTTACCATTGTTCATGGTAAACTCAGAGTTTCCAGCTACTGCCTGGGAACGTGAACTTGTTTCAGCTCCATCTTTAGTGTCAACCAATTTCTTTGCAGAGGGGCAACAGGACTACGTCGAAGGTACTTCCTGAAACTCGTCAGCATTATGATCACATCTTAGATGTGGAGGCTACAGAACTTGTTCTATGTGATTGTTTAGTTGTATTCTTATACTTTGGATTTGTACAATTTCAGTGAATTATGGGTGGGTTCTGCTGCTGCCTCAGTACCGAAGATTTTGAGGAATATGTTTGTCCAAACAACCCTATCTATAGGCAATGCATATCCTTGAGGCATTTTATCCACAACATTTTTGGCGGGGTAATATGAACTTTTATCCATATTTTCAAGTATACTCTAGGATCTAACAACTGATCCAAAATGTCACATGTTACATTGATTGATATGTGGATTTGAATACTTCTGAGTTCTGACTGCTGGCAGTAGCATGTTGTTATGATTTCGTTCTAACTGTTGGGGATTTAGATATTCACCGAACATTCTGTAGAGTACTATATTCCTCTTTTACAATATTAGAATAGCGCTAAAAGGAAACAAAGGCATAGTGAACATTCTGTAGTACTATGAAACCCAAAACAGCAAAGCTTGCTGAGACGATGCAAACATGGACGAGCAAGGGGTAGGCACATTGCACATAGCTAGGTAGACCTGCTGGCGTTCTTTTACGAGTTATATTTTAGAGAATTATGTTGTGCATCTTAATGGCTCTTCTGTAGTATTTTCTGTGTCCCTTTTCATATGTAAGATTTCTATTAACTATATTTTTTTTCCTTCTATGTAGTATACTGCAACATTCCAGAGGCTTGAGTCTAGGCCAAACAACCCAGCCCAAGGGGTTGCTCCACTGGGATCCACTAATCCAAGTGTCAATATAAATGACAATTCGCTCTCTGAAACTTATCATCTTGTTTCTAGACCACCTCCATATGATACTGATCCTAGATATGCCCGTGTTCAAAGAGAGGGATTAGTCTCCAGGCGTGAGAAATCAATAAATCTTGCACAAGAGGAGTCACTAGCCCTTAGACGAAATGGCAGCAGCTCTGGTATTGAGCATTTAGCTGCTCAGAAGAAACGCAGCAGCACTGAAAACGAGGTTGAATATAAGGTCCATCGTTCTGAATCAACTAAGAGTTTGTCTGCAAAAGCTTATAGTAGCAGCTATGCAGTTGGTGCTTCAGAAGATGAGGATGTCTGCCCTACTTGTCTGGAAGGTTTGTGTCCGTATAGAGCCTGAACACAATAGCACTTTATCTTGGTGCCTGAGCATTTCTTCACCGATTCGTTATGATTAGTATTTAATTCCCTGTGCAGAATACACGCCAGACAATCCAAAAATTATAACCAAGTGCTGCCACCATTTCCATCTTGGTTGTATTTATGAATGGATGGAGAGACGTGATACATGCCCAATTTGTGGAAAGGTATGATGCTGTTGGTTCTGCACTCCAGTTTTTACGTCTCATAATTGCTAATCACCTCATCAGTTCCTAAGATGTAATTTTATTTGCTGAGCTGACAATTTCTCCTCCAACCTGAGTACACTGCAGGAAATGGAGTTTTGCGAGAGCCCATAATAGCCTTTTGATTTGCATGATCTCACATCGGAGCAAGGGAAAGGGTCTACAGGCTTGGGATGCTGGAGAATTGTAAATAATAGTTATTCCTTATGCGATGTCCAAATAGATCTCTTTCTTGAGACCAGTTTCTTACATGTACTGAAATGATTATCTATCTTACTAAAATTCATGTTAGGATTTGCTTGCCCAGTCTTATATTTGCAAATGGTTGCCCATGGATGGAAGCACATATTTAACCTGACATAGATTAACTTGATCATGGTGATTGTCTGGTGGTTTCTGTAGCTGATCTCATGATGAATCTTTTACCAAAGCGCGTAAAAGTGCTATGAGCATCCTGTTGCAAGCCATCAGGAATGGATTATCCCATAGTGCATATAAATGCAGTAGCTAACCATGAGCTTTAGTTACAGTTCGAAGTGGCAACTATGAACCATCAGGCCTCATGCCCTCATCAGAGACCCACGAGCCACATATAATGTTTCGGGTAAAATAAAATTTACATTTCCCAGATGAACATTCCATAAAACAGACAGGATGCATGCAGACTAAATAACTTGCTCAAAATTATTTATCCGATACCCGCATAGCAGTTACAAGCCATGAACATTGGTTACACAATGACGCCCAGACAAGCCTAAAATACAAAGCCGATTCAGAAAATTGAGATACACCACATCGTAAAATCTAAGCAAAGCCAGCAAGCTAGCATTTTATTTAGTAAAATCGTTCACCCGCCGGTACCCAATCATTTCAGTTTTACACAGCCGTCTTGAGGCTGTTGCCCTTCTCCTGCAGGCTCGCAAGTAGGCTGTCAAAGCTCTTCTTGAAGGAGTCCACGCCTTCCAGCTCAAGCTGCTTTCCAACAGCGTCCCAGTCGATGCCAAGCTTCTCCAACGCACTGTATACACCTTCCGCCTCAGACACATTAGCATCAACTGTCCTTGAAACAGTGCCATGGTCTATGAATGCCTGCAAAGCTTGGTCGGGCATCGTGTTGACCTGAAAGTGCATCATTCCAGAGTTATTTTTGTGATGGTAAGAAACAATGCCAATTCAAGTGGAAACTTGTCATGAAAATATACCGTGTCAGGTCCAATGAGACTGTCCACATAAAGAGTGTCAGGATAAGCTGGGTTCTTGACACCAGTGGATGCCCACAACAACCTCTGTTTCTTGGCCCCTTTCTTGGCCAACGCCTCCCACCTTGGGCCAGAGAATTTCTTCTGGTAGAGCTGATTTGCTAGTTTGGCCTGTGCAACGGCAGCCTGGCAGAACAGAGGATGTTCATATTGCATAACTTTGTGAACAGTTTTAGTTCTAACATTGAGAGGCAGTTGATTCTAGTTTTATTTACCTTTCCTCTCAAGGCAAGTGCCTCAGGTGTTCCAATCTTCTCGAGCATTTTGTCAATAAGGCTGTCAACTCGGCTGACAAAAAAGGATGCAACACTGGTAACTCGGGATAAGTCACTCAAGCCAGAAGCTTCTAGCCCATCAAGGTAAGCATCAATCACAGCCTCATATCTCGCAATAGAGAAAATAAGCTGCAGTGACAGAAATGAATTTGTGGTCAATAACCTTATCACAGCAATCACATTATACAGTTTTACCACAATCATATGAAAGCAGTGGCAAGGCAGTGCTCAGCAATTACCGTGACGTTGACGCTAATGCCATTAGCGATAACTTCCTTGATGGAAGGAACACATTCCGCAGTAGCAGGGATCTTTATGTAGACATTGGGGCGGTTGACCACTTTGTGCAACCACTTTGCTGCCTCAACAGTTCCTTGAGTGTCATTTGCCAACCTAGGAGACACCTCCACGGAGACATACCCATCAGCCCCATCAGTCTCGTCGTAGATAGGCTCAAAAAGTTTGCACGCGTCTTGGATATCTTTTATAACGAGTTCCCAGTAAGCGCTCTCCGCGTCCTTCCCAGACGAAATGAGCTGCTTGAACTGATCATCATATGCACTGGACGATGAAATGGCCTTTTGGAAAATCTGCATCATGTTGAGAACATGGTCAGGAGTGAATGCACAACTAGGCGAGCCATCAATCGATCATATAACGCAAAAGCAAAAGGTGGAAATGGAGGATTACTGTAGGGTTGCTGGTGACTCCACGAACACCGCTGGCAATAAGGGGCAGCAAGTCCGTGACAGGGCGGCAGAGGTTGTCGTACCACGGAGACAGGCCCTGGAGCTCGTAGAGATCATGAAGGGCAGTCTTCTTGGTGGCAGCACCATTTCCTTCCTTGGCAGAAGCCATCGCACTGAAAATTGCAATTCACCAAGTAAGGTGATGTCCACAGGTTAGCTGGACTGCAAAAGAGTGGTCTACACAAAGGTGTTCATGTTAGTTATCCCTCTTGAAGTAAGAGGTGTATGCAGCTAGAATTCTTTAGAAGCTAATGGAAAGCGTCGGTGCTTTTGGCAGCGTGTTACTGCTACAGCAACCGCGAGTCAGCGGTACAGGAGGAGGAGGAAGCTCCCCGCACGTTGGTCACAGGAACCCCGAACCCTCAACACGGATCTCGCACCCGCGCGGCGAGTGGAGATGCTGGTACGCCAGAAGGGTCCAACCCGTCCATTTCCCAATCCAACGGCCGCAGAAACGTACAGGAGTCTCCCATCCAGGCACGGATCGGGGGTCCATCCCTCGCCACATCAGGCCAGACGGCGTGGCGGGCTACGCTCCAAATCGACGCGGCAGAACACCAGCCCGCGGTTCTAGCCCAAGATGCCATCGATCTCCCACCCGAAGAATGAAGAGCACGCAAGGAACGAACAGCTCGAATCTAATTTATCAAACCTCGCGAGAATTAACCACCCACTGACTCAAGCACGGGCACGGATGCGAAGGCCACTCCAGCCAGCAGAAAGCGAATCCAATTCCAATTCCACGGATGAGATAGAGCGCGCGGGCGCGGAAGAGGAGAAGGGGAAGGAAGGTCACGCACATGATGGGGCTCCTGGCTCGCCCGGCGACGGAGACGGTGACCCAGCGCGGGGAGGGGGCGAAGGCGAGGGCGGCGGTGCGGAGGGACGCCGGCCGGATTGGCGCCGCCGCCGGCCGGGGCGCGGCCAGCTTGGACACCGTGCCGGTCATCGCCGCTCGTCGGGGTTGGTGGAGGGAGGTGCGAGGAGGGGCAGATGGGTGGTGGGTTGGTCGCTCACGGGTTTTGTTGCGAGGTTTTGGAGGGCCCTCTTCTGCAGCTCGTCAGCATCCATAAGCAGCAGACGGCTCCGTGTGTTTCCGCCCGCCGCTTTTACACGGACAACCCTGCTTGATGTTTATTTTCGTCTTTCCGCCATTCTGCGTATTTTTTTCTTTGTCACAAAGACGCAGTTGACTTCTATTCTGTCAGATACAACTAAAAAAAACCTTGAGTCCATCTAAAAACTGGGGCTAATGGTGGATTAGTCTTGGTTATATATGAATTAGCCGGGTATCTAACAGGAGCTAATAATGTATCTCCGTTATAAATTATAGTTCGTTTTGATTTTTTTGGTGTATGCATTTTGCTATGTACCTAGATAAATAATATATCTAGATACATAACAAAATACATATACTAAAAAATTAAAATAAACTATAATTTAAAACAGAGAAAGTACCGGTTAGGATGCAGGCGGGGCGGGTCCTTAACGCTACCCGCCCGCCCCGCAAAATCATGATTTGTGGCCGACGTGTCCCAACTGCAAGTTGCGGCCTAAACGTTCTTCAGCTGCAAAGCCCACTGGACATTGTGGCAGCCCGCAAAGAACCCGCAAGAAAGGCCTCTCTTTGTTTATCCCTATCGCATCGGTGTCGCTCGCTCTGCTCCGCTTCTCCTTGCTCCTACGCTATATCCCGCAGATGAAATTACGGGCCTTGCAGGCATGGCGGCAGGGGCTGGAGACATGGCCGCAGAGGATGGGGACAACATGACACAGGTCTTGATCCTGGCATCCTACGCTTGCTTGCTGCTGCGGGATGAAGACGCATGGCCATGGTTGTGGCTTGCTCATTCGGCGATTGGCTTCAACTTCCACGGAGATGAGGCCGACGGTGGCCACCGGCAACCAAAGCGTTATGCACCTTGCGGGTCTCTGCGGGTCTAACGTTTGCCGCCGCAAAGCCCGCAAAACTTTTACTACCCACATAATTTAGTTTGCGGACAGCCACAAACCCGCAGGCATTTGCTTGCGACGAGCTTTGTGGGTTTGCGGTTGGCCACAACCCGCCCCGCCTGCATCGCACTAGATATGTATGCTAAATATGTCTTGTTTAAGTTTTAGTTTCAATTAACAATTAGTTTTAGTTGTCAAACAATCACTCGCTACGTCTCCTCGCATGTGAAAACAAACAAGAAATTAAGATTCGACAACCATGAAACTCAACCAATGTATACCAAGGCGTTATTTTCTTCCTCCTCAAACTGAAAGCGACGTTCTAGGTTCCTGACAATGATTGGAGAAATAGGATGTAGTAAAACTGAAATATCCATCCATTTCTTCTATAAAAATGGTTGCAAGGGGGTAAAAAGGAGGGGGTTGGTGGTGTAAATGATGCGTAGAGTTGTTGAAGATATTTTGGACGTTTCACACTCACAAACATGCTTGACCTTGATGGATATACATATACTATGCCATGGTTTGGTTTAAGTGTTCGGCATATAGGTTTAGTGACACATTTTACATGTCCATCTATTTTTGTGGCATAGTATAGCCTGTCAAAATACTTGCCACGTTTAATTTTAATTTTGCAAGGCATCCATGCATATCTTTTATCATTGATTGTACGCACAACATTTTCATAAAACACTCTACATTTATAGATTTTGGCAAGCATATATGTTTAAAAACTAGATAATTTAAATTGTTGAGGTTTGAACTTTTAAGCTATCACTACATTATGCCATAAGCGTCATATTTTCATGACTCGAGGAGTACGGAGTAACATGAAACAAGAATTTATTTGGAAACACCGACAAACCATGTAGTACTGATATACTAATAATAGATCAAGCCAAAGTCATGACACTATGAAGTCCTTATTTATAAGAGAATTTAACACTAGGGGGATCATGAAAATCTTGCTTTTTTAGCGTATGTATTTCACATTCAAATTCGTACCCAATGCCCAAGGGATGTATGTATGCATTTAGGTCCGTGGTGTTTATCGTATTCATGCTTCAAGTCAATGGCATCGTAACGTTAAGGCAAACGTGACGCAAGCCAAATGCAAACTGCGGACTTGGGGCGGCCCTTGGACCAACGAAAGGTCCAACAACCCTGATGGCCCCCCCTGGCTGCTAGACGGACGAGTCACAGGCTCACAGCCGCCCGAGAGATGCGCACAGGATAACTGGAGGCGGCTGCATCCGTCATTCCGTCTAGGTTCTCTTCATCTCTTGTGCTGCCAAAAACTATTCGAAGATCGAAGATAACTCAGGTATATGACCACATTTTAAAACCACCTAATGTTTGTACGAGTCTTCCTGATTTCCATCATAGGTTTCTTTAATCATTCGATCTTGTTATTTATATTCTAACAGTATACTGCGTGGCAATACTTGAAAGTTGAAACGCCAATGAATCGTGTAGATTTAACTGGGAGCAAAAGGACCTGAATGAATAGGAAAAATCAAGAAAACTACTGTTCGTTCATCAATAGTACTCCCTTTGTCTAGGAAACAATACAATTCTAGCATAATATCATGGTCTAGTATCTTACAAATTTAATCAATTATAGATAAAAATATCAACTTAGATCCATAATTATGAAATATATTTTCATAATAAATTAACTTAGATCCATAATTATGAATAGTATTATCTAGAATTTTGGTTAAACGTGAATTACTTTTGCTAGCACATAATTCACATTCTTTTTTTGTTTGAGGAAACAATCTTTTATTTGAGGGGGGGAGTGGAGCCAAATCCAGCGGGCTCTCGAGATGGAAATGCCCCTGTGCTTGGGCTTCGGAGCAGGCCACTCCATGGGCGTGCTGCCTGAAACTTGACCCATCCCAAGAGCCACTTGACCCTTTGCAGCATTGCCGTGAGCCCGTGACAGTCTGCCGCTCGGCCGTGCTGGGCTCAACCGGCCAGCATGAGCATTCCGGTGGATGACGCCCCCACTGACAGCTGAAAGAACATCCAGATCAGGGTCTTCTGCTGTTCTGCAGTTCAGAGTTCAAGCTGAAGAGATTGCAGAGCTGACCTTCTGAAGAGATTACACTTGTACAGTAAAGTACAGCCAGACCAAACCAAGCACAAACCGGTTAATTCAGCTCGATTTTCAAACACGAAAATCACATCACGTTTGAACCATCGATGCACTTAGGCATGTGATAGCGACCACTATAGGTTAATCTGAGCCACACTAATGCAGCTTCTGACATCTCCCGACGAGAACCCTCTATATCATATATAGCTGCTGCATGTAAACGGGCCGTGGTATACAAAAACTAACGCGTGATACACCCATTCATCCATCCATCGATGTCAAATCAAAGAAACAAAAGAAAAAACGAACATGAACAGATGCACAATCCAGTGGTCCACTACTACCAGGGCTTGAGGTCGCTCTCGAGTCCGGCGTCCCAGTCGACCCCCTTCTCCCCGGGCTGCAGGAACACGCCCTCGCCGTGCGGCAGCTTGCGCGCCAGCCCGTTGAGCACCTGGTGGAAGGCGTCCCCTGGCCTGGCGGGCTGGTGGAACAGCAGCGCCTGCTTCACCGAGTCCCGCGCCAGCAGGCGCTGCCTCCGGAGTATGTCGTGCAGCGGGATCGAGGTGAGGATGGAGTCGAGCCGGGGCACGTCGCGCTCCGCCACGAACACGCTGATGTCCTCCCAGGGGATGGCGTCGGAGAACGGCAGCACGATGTCGTCGGCGATGATCACCGGGATGCACCCGAACACCACGGCCTCCACCAGCCGGGGGCTCCAGGGCGCCCACCCCAGCGGGCACAGGCAGAAGATGGCGCGCTGCATGTCCTCGTAGTACGTGTACGGGTGCTCCGTCGAGATGTCGAACAGCGGGTTGTCCTTGAAGTTCTCCCACACCGACGCGCGCGCGCCGCGGGCGTAGTACCCGCCTTCCGGGTCGTTGCCCATGTCGTAGAAGAGGCCGCGGAAGTAGACGAAGATGGAGCGCGGCGTTCCCGGGTTGATGAGGTGCGCCTGCATCTTGTGCGGGTCGGCGTAGGGTGGGATGGTGATGGACCCGTCCTGCAGGCACACGTGGTTCCGCTGCCCGAACGTCTGCACCAGCGTGGCGCGCCGGAGCACCGGCAGGATGCCGCGCTCCATGGCGCGCTCCTCCTGGTAGTGGAAGCACGCGCCGAAGTCGTGCGGGGTGAGGAAGAAGTGGTCGGCGCCGTCGGTGCGGTTCCAGAACGGCCACGTCGTCGCCACGTACCGGATGGCGCTCCGCATGATCCGCGGCGCGCGGAACGGCAGCGGGAAGCCCTGCGGCGTCAGGTCGCAGGTCGTGTACACGGGCGTGTAGAACCAGTCGGCCTCCTCCGGGTCCAGCGTCCGCACCGCGCTCGACAGCAGGAACTGGTGCATGAAGATCTCGGCGGCGAACATGTGGTGCAGGCACCGGCTGTCCTTGTCCAGCAGCATCTTGTTGTACTTGCGCGGCATCTCGTACACGAACACCTTCAGCTTCCCCACGGGGTCGTCGTCCAGCACGCCCACCGCATTGTTCCCTGCCAAACCATCGAACGTTTGTAAGTTTTGTTTGTTCATTCATTCACATAAAGGAGAAATCAAATCAACTTGGGCAGGTTTGTCTGTTCTTCTCAGTTCTCTGACAAGGAAAAAGGTACGCAATTCTACCTTTATTCCTAGCCAAAGCAACGTTCATCCACATTAGGAGAAATCGATTCTTGTAGGTTTGTTCTTCATCGGAAGGGAAAAGAATGCCTTTATCCCTAGCCAAACTTTCTCTAAAGTTTGATCAATTCTATAGAAAGAAGTATAACTATGAAAATATATCTTATGATGGACCAAATAACACTTATTTGATATCATAAATACTGATAGTATTTTCTATTAATTTGATCAAACTCAAATTGGTCTCACTCGGTTCTATGCTAGAATTGGATTCTTTTCCCAGCTAAAGGAGTACATTTACAAATAAACGAATTTATATATCTGTTATCAACGATGCAATGTGCAGACAGATGGGATCTCTGCAGAACCAGTTTCCGTACTACTTCAAACTAGAGTTCAGATTCAAAATGGATAAATAAAAGGTGGGATATCTAGGTGGATAGAAAAACTACATATTATTATATCTAGAAAAAGGAAAAAAACGACTTATAATATGGAATGGAGTAGTTGCTATCATCAATGCAATGTGCTGAAATCTGTACAAAGATGGAATCTCTGCATAACCTGTTTCAGTACTGCTACTAACCGGAGTTCAGATTCAAAATGAATAATAAAAGGTGGAACATGATTATACTAGTAACCACTCCAGTACTAGTAGCGCATAAAAAGACATGAGTACCGCTGAGTACAACAACAAATCTTGGTGGAGTTGTTGCTTTCGGCAGTCCACCAACCACAAAAATTTGAAACTTTAATCAACAGAATACCGATCCCTTTCAAGTGGTGTCTAGTACTTTAATGATACGCTAGTCTCATCCCCTCCCCCTTTCCTTTCTTTATCGGTACACACAAAACTGGTTGTTAGCATGTCCGGTTTTCAAGGGGAAAAAAAAGAAGAAACTGCTTGATGGCGCTAGTGGTCAGTTTCACTTGAGTGAGTGGATGGCCACCGCTCAATCTAGCCGCCACTTATCCTTTGTTTATGGTTGTATCACAACAGTTCCAGCTATTGCATTGCAGATTTGCAATGCATTCAAACAAAAAAAAAAAGAAAAAAAAAGAGGCTCTTGCAATGCAGGCACTGGAATGCAAATCTTATTACTACAAGTTAGGCGCCACACTACAGCAGTTGTCCCCACTGGAACCGCCGATCCTGGAAGCTGTTGCTCATTCGAGAAACGAATTCCGGAAGGTGCTGCAGCATCCTAGCTTCAAGCGGCTCTCTCTACGGATGCATGGCTGGGAAGAAGATGGTACACAGAGCCAGAGATCTGGACCGTGTGATGCTGATGCACACTGATAATCGGGGCATAGTGGTCGTACTAGCAACCACGTACATAATGATCGAGCAAGCATGATGCAACACAATGTGTACTGTGTACAAGCTTGGCATCACCTACCAACCAATCTCCTCTGCAAAGCAACAGCCATGCTGCATTGCTTGGTCCTACTGAGTACGTACGGAGTACGTAGTGCGTACGTGCAGAGTATAGCGGCTACTGGCTATACGATTTGCAAGCACAGTACAGGCGTACAGCTGTGTAGTAGTGTACTGTACAGCTGGTGCCAGGCAGCGGCCACACGGTGGGTCACAGGGCGCGAGCCGCACACACGCGGCTACCGTTAGAGACAGCCAGCCACAGGCAGCACGGCTGCTCGATCCCAGAAGGAGAGAGGAGGCTGCCAATTCCAATTCCCAAGCTGCGTGCGGACCAGGCGGAACGGGGCAGCGAGCACGAGACCCGGATCGAGACCCGGGGCGGGGCATGAGCTGTCGGGCGGCGGCGGCAACGCGATCATTTCGGGGGCGGATCGCGCCGGCATTGCGGCCGGGGAGGAGGAGCTCGCGCGGCCAAATCTGAATCTCGGGGAGGGGCAGGGATGGAGACGAGACGGGGAGAGCTGGCTGCCTGGTACGGGTTCCGGCGGCGAGCCTTGCGATTCCGCGGACGAATTCGTAATGGAAGAGAAGGAGGAGGCAGGGTATGGCACGCACCTGAGATTCTGCCGGGCTTGTGCTGCAGCGGCGGCGCCGCCGCGACGCAGGTGGCGACGAGCAGGACGGCGGCCGCTGCCGCGGCGGCGTACGGCCCCATTGGGCTTTGATCCTGCTGCTGCTGCTGCCGCAGGCGCCCGCCCGAGAGTAGCAGGGAGAGCGGCCTGATCCGACCCCTTCCTTGTCGCTGCTGCTGCTGCTGCTGGCTACTCGCTCGCTTGATAGCTTGCTTGCTTGAGCGCTCCTCCTCTGCTGTCTTCCTGCCCTGTTTGTTTCTCGGCTGCGGCTGCGTGCGCGGTAGGATGTCGCCGTCAGGAGCCAGGACCCGATAACCCCGGGAGGGAGATGAGATGAGGCAAGGTGAGGCGAGCTAGTCAAGAGCGCGGCGGTGCTCTGCCGATGCGCTCCGCTCCGCACCCACGCACGCAGCACTGACGGCAGACAGCAGGGCGGGGGAAGGAGAGGGAGGAAGAAAAGAGGAAAAAGGTAAGAGAGGGCGGAATGGGTTGGCTGTACAGTACAGTTTACAGTTACTACTGGTACATGACATGGCCTGCGCTGCACGCGGCGGGTGGCGTGACGCAGAAACAAGCCGACCGACCGACCGAGTCCGGGTCCGGGTGCGGTGTTGTGCGGGTCCAATTGCGTGCTCGCACATGCGACTTGACTCGGCTCTTCTTAGCTTGTAATTACGGGGTAATTATGGATGCAATCACAGTTTGCTGTTGGCACTGTTTTTTCTTCTTTTTTGGTTTATGGAATAACAGAAACTAGATGTGAGCATAGAGAAGAGACTCCCGGAATCTTCTAATGAAATCATGTCCAAAATTCTCAATTTGTTACAGTTACAGTGAGAGATATATGGCATGGGCTGCTGAGGGAAGGCGATAAAAGGATCTTGGACAGCAAGTCTACCATGGTGAAAACCTGGTTACAGGGTTTCTGGAAGCCAACTAGTAATAATTAAGACTAAAGACCTGGACGTGGAGGACGTTTCGTAGCTGAGCGGGCACGGCACGGTTCTCTTGTGTTGGCATTTCTGTTCAGTACTCTCTGTCTTATAGTTTACTTTGATTTTTTTTTTATCTAGATATATGTTGGCATTTGTGTTCGTTTTTGCTGCTGCTTGGTAGTATGCCGATATTTGTAAGCTGCTAATTCTAGCGTAAGTGTGTGAATTGGATGCTGTTGGGCTGGTTAGATTTCAGCTGAAGCTGGACTGATTTAAAGTTGTTTGGTTACTCACATTTCAGCAAAAAACTAGTGTGTTCTTTCTGTACCTTACAACAACGCAGGCTGTTGTTTTAGGTTTTGTCCGGCAAAGGGTTCACCTTATCACTAAAGCTCTTTTTTTTTCACTTGACGAACACCTCTATTGGTGAAGTTGGACGTTCTTTTTAGCTAGACAAGTAGCTCTGTCGATGGAAACAGTTACGGTAAACCATTCGACGAAATAACTCTACGTGTGAAGCCTTTAATTTTAAATTAACTTTTGTAGGGATCCTTTAATATACTCCTGTATTGCCCAAAAGGTTGGCAGCACGTGTTAGCAACAACCCTTTTCTCTTTGAAAATATATTATGATTGATTCGATTGATCATTACTGTTGGCGTCTCGAATCACGCAGTCGCAGGCACGGGGGCACGGCGCGGAGGCGTGCCAATGCGGCCTCCTCTCCCTCTCTCACGTAGCTGTAAAGATGTCACGGAAGAGCACCTCGTGGCTGTTAGGTAAGGTGGCTCGTGGCTGTGGCGGCTACATCGGCAGTGCAGCTGACGGTGGTTGGCCTGCTCATGACTGCTCCATCTGATCAGCTAATAAGCTGCTGCCACCACCACCCTGGTCCCTGGTGACGGGGTTTAATTAGTTACTGGCTTTATTAGACTCTATTTGAATCTTATACAGTCTAACATTTAGCTATATAAACTTTAGATTAGTTCATCTCATGAGACTAGCAAGGCTTCTCTTCACCCGCCGACGGTGCCATTTAAGCACCCATGCATCTCATTGCATCGTCGTGTCGGTACGTCCCGGCTCTTGCCATTAACCAACCCATTAACGAACACCCATGTGCTAATGCCTACTCCCCGTGCAGCATGCACGTCGCTTATAAAACCCAACCGCAAAAGGGAGGCTGCCTCGTGTTCCACCATTCATTTTCCTACTATACTAGTCACGCGTATGAGTTTATCCTTTCAGCTCAAAGGTTTACTTTTATGTCTTTTGATCATGTTTCTACTACGTACCTTTTTCTCTTTTTATAAAACCGTCTGCTCACTTTTCCGTCGGCTGAAAACCTCTCGTCGCTAGGTCGTTCAAAGCTACACTTATAACGGCAGTCGTAGCCAAACGGCGAAATAGCAGTGGATCTTTTCATGCGAAAATAAAAGGAAACTGGTTCTTAAATTTCTATATGATTCCCACCCTTGAAATTCTTGTGTTCAAAAGGAGGCCTAGACGGCTAGACGCATGCTCCTTTTTCCTCAGTGACCAAATCGGACATTGCCCTAGGTTTTGTTGTGTTAGTGTTGACGATGACGACTTGGTGACATAACACACACAAGGGCGGTCAAGCGCTGATGTGCATAAAGTATCTCAGTGCGTCAGCAACTGTGTAAATTACATATCGGCATGCATACGATGAAAGCTTTTCTAGAACGGCATAAATAAAGTACGTATGATAAATCTTGGGGAAATTAAGTAGTAGTAGGTTAAGGCTGACGAAGACAGAGAGAACGACGCGGTGACATGAACATCTCCGCTGTCTCTGCATACGTGACAACAAAATTAAATACACAGTAGGCTACAAAAATGTCTATCACAGTTGATGGACGGGCCAGAGGTGACAATTCGTTGATCTTCTAGTGCGCTTATTAATCGCGTTTTTAGAACCCGTCAAGACTGTGACCGGACAACAATCGCAGGTACTATTAACATCCATGGAGTCAAGAACCTGACACACGTAAATGGACTTGGAACGGCATAGCTTCCGCAGGTCGAGAACAGTTATAGAATAGACTCGTCCACATTAATGCCAGTTTTCACAACGTTACCTTCTGTCTAGCGACTGCGTTCCTTTACATATTTCATCGGTCATCAGATATTTGACTTCAGCTATCTAATCTCTCGCCTAACAACATTTGTACTTAAGTACTCAATTAATCAAAGTGACAATGTTTGAATTCCATGGTCCGCAAGGTAATGGTGAATGAACACTCACATCCCAAATGAGGAGTTCTACAAACTATTTCGTAGGCAAAGTGTGAGCGTCTTTGGGGATATCCAAGGGTGTGCATCTGTTAGGATATAAATTTGTTAATTCAAAATTTAAAGTGTCCTTGATTGCATTTGTTATGATAAGATTGCCCGGCAGGGGCATTAATATATTAACGAATTGCATATCATTACCATAAGGTATTACTGCTATGCCCAATGTCCATTGATCACAATTACTCCTCGGTAGCGTAGTACTGAGGGGCAAGCTCAGCCAGCCACAAGGGGTCAATACGAGTCAGGTTCTTGACATAGTTTTGTGTCGTCCGAACTAGCTCGTTGAAGATGACACAGTCGGGCTTGGTCCTGAAAAGCACGGATGAAGGGTGGATCTGCACGCTCTGGCCAGTTGCAAGGGCCCTGCCAAACAACAGCTTAAACATTAAAGATGGGAAGAATCGTAGTCATCACAATCTTAACATGCAGCATTCTTCAAGTTTTGGTTGGTGTGATCACGTCCCAGATTAGTTTAGGACATTACTCTTTGCTCAAGATGCAGGGAAAAGATATTCATGAGGGGCATTCAGATATAACATGGAATGATACCTGTATGATCCATCTGGCTGTCGCATCGCTGCATTCAAGAAGAAGGCAGACGTAAGGCATCTCCGAAACATAACCATGTCATCTCCACATGATGACAGGTTCAGCCCCATCTGTTGGGCATAGCCCTGAATTTGACTGCAAATAACAGAAATATGCTATGTAAAATTGCAGTATAAATGGTATTAAAAAACCTACAGTCTGATTTTCATTTTTTTACAGTCATATAAAAGTCTATATCATACAGTCTTCCATTTCATTTTTTACATAAATGTTATCAATTTCTGATTTTCATAGCTCAATCTCTCTAACCATAATAAAACCAAATTATCCACCCCTTGTTTTGCAATTTGATGCTTCATGTGTGCAGCCAGGTTGAGCACAGGCTCACCTACACGGCTACACCACATCTGACTTAAAGCAAAAATGCATTATGTGTATTTCTAAAATTTATGGAAAGAAATGCATATATGTAGACCATGTATAATTAATTTTGACACAAAATTTCAGGGCAAAACTGACCATATGCCTTATGTGGAAAAAGGTGTTCTGTCTTTGTGCAGCTCACATATTATCAAGTTTATCATTTTTTGTCAAGAAAAATGATAAGCAATTTGTCTTTTTTGTGTAGCTCACATATGAAAATTTTCCACCAAAACTCTGTCAACAGTGTCCACGACCTAAAGAATATTTGGTCACTAATTTGAAAATCTATAGTTCTGTTTTGAAAATGGGGTGTATGTATGAAAAAAAAGTGCAATACTTTACTCTTTTTTCACAATGCTTTGCCTACTTCATTAGGACATTGGCAGGTGTGCTTAACTACTTATTATGAAATTTTAACTCCCTAACCTACAATAGTGTTTCTGTACAAGTACTGTGAAACAGATGGAGCAGAAACTAGAAACTAACCTGTGAACATCACGAGCATGTTTTAGAGAGCGGTAATTGATAAAGTTTTCCCTGCACCACCTGTTCAATGCCTTTTCCATTGTTTTTTCTTTGGCATTTGCATTTCTGCTCTTCTCCAAGCATTCTGCAGCAGCTCGATAGACATTCACCAATGTTATATGATCTCCTTCAGAGCTTTCGAAGCCCTTCCTGGCAGCTCTTGCCTATAGAACAATGAAGTAAATGGGTTAATTATTGCACTAATAGAAGTAACACACATCACAAAACACATTGAGTTTCCTTATCTTGTGTCCAACAGGGAAAGGGTAGCACAAAGGAAATATGAGCAAAAACAGATTGAACCATATGCTTATTTATCATCACAAATGGTAAATCATGATTTAGGTCTAGAGGTACTTTTTTAGCCTAACAACAAAGACCATCAATGTTCATGTACATCTTGTAATAAATATGATAGTGATTTTTTCACATGGCTAATCTAAATGGCTGTTCACAGATCAGCTGCCACAGTTAAGTTTGATCACTCAAATTCTAGAATGCTACATATCATATATATTTCTGAATGGAGTACATTTTTCCTATATAGTTTGCCTACTTGCACTTATCTCCAGTTCCCATTACCAACAAACTACTAACAGAAGATTTTGATGAAAAGTGTGCCTCGAAACTACAAAAACACCTGCTTGCAAAGCAAACACAACCTCCTAAAATAAGTGAACCAGAGGGAATAACTTCACAATAACAGATAAGAACCCAATTGTGACATACATTTTACAAATTGCCAATAATTCAAACGGATACCTCTTCTAACTTCTCCCGCACAGAGAAGAAAATTGATTCCACTGAAAGCATAGATACAACAATGAGCATTTCTTCCAAGCATTTGAATTTGCTTGATACTATTAATGCCTTGGAGTACATTGGATCCAAAGGAAGCCTAGACATCTGATGACCAACTGGATCTGAGAGCTTATAATCATCAGTCAGAGCCCCTAGTAAGATTAACTGCTCCAGTGATTTCAGAATAGCAGTCCTGTAGTAGGTTGGACACCAATAAGCAAAATCTCAGTACTGATATAAAGCAACAAGCTATTTAACTTATAATTGCTGAGAAGGCTCTAGGTTAAAACTTCAGCTTGTTTGTTTTTATTAGGTGTTACCACTGCAGGAGTGCAGATCATAAGGTTCATAAAGAAGTCTAGGTAAGGGGTTTTCTTTACCTATAAAGCTAAAGCTGGGGTACATGTGTCAAGCAATAAAACACATCAAATGCAATAATATAAAATGCATCCTCTCATGAATTATATTGAATTTTCCCGGAGATAGTAATAGTCCAGTGTGAAATTCAGGCACAAAAGC
This sequence comes from Bothriochloa decipiens, assembly GCA_023333625.1. Lineage (NCBI taxonomy): Eukaryota > Viridiplantae > Streptophyta > Magnoliopsida > Poales > Poaceae > Bothriochloa > Bothriochloa decipiens. The sequence continues at coordinate 58,231,558 of CM041634.1, forward strand.
ACACAGAATAAAAATGATTCTGAGCATTTTCTTTTACGCAGAAGCAGACTTAAAAAAAATTACCTTGATGGTTTCTCCATAAAATCAAAACCTATGATGTCATCAATTCCAAGAGCCTTGAGTTGCAGAACAACATTTGAGAGGTTACACCGCTTGATCTCAGGCACAGTAGAATCCACCAGTTTATCAAACTCGCTTTCTTGGAACAAGCGGAAGCACTTCCCTGGTCCCTCGCGTCCAGCACGACCACTAAGGGTAGAATGAGGATGTTAGAAAGGCATGTGATTGAAAAAGGACAAGTATTGATTTATTTGGTTGAACATCCGCAAAGTGCCCATATTACTTATTGGAAGAGCTATATGCGACAGCTATAAGAAATAAGATACATAACACTCGGTCATCACATGAAGACTCATTCTACCACTACCATGCTAGTATGCTGATAACCGCTTCTTAATAGACTTCATGAAATTTGTGACCACATATTTAGGCATGAAAAAAAGCAAGATACATATACCTCCTTTGAAGAGCCTGCGCTTTAGAGACTGGTATGATGATTAATGATTCCATTCCAGTCACAGGATTGTAAGCACGAGCTTTTACCATCCCAGGATCTATAACATATTTGATGCCAGGTATTGTTACTGATGTCTCAGCAATATTTGTGGCTAGAACTACCTAGCAGAGGCATATCAGCAAAAAGTCAAGCTCGCTTAACAGACTGTGGTGCAGGACTTTCAAAATTAAGTTAAACACTGAAAATGATTAGAAGTAACACAAATTAATAATTGAACCTTAGAATAGATTGAATATGCATAGGAAGAATAATAGAACACAAAAACAGGACTGTTTTTATTAAAAGTATAATTCTAGTCGCAAACACGAATATCCAAGAACAGTAGCCTAGAACAAAGGTCAAGTTTTTCATCTGCATCTAATATCGTGTCCTTTCTGAAAGCTAATAGAACGAGCAGAATGATTTCCACATTGCTATATGGCTGTTCTTATTCAACAGTGCAAGGAAAATAATTAAAAAGGTCTAATGTCATCTAATCTAGCCTATAATGGCTGAGATAAGAGATAGGATATTGCCATTCTAACACTGTTCATAATGACCTTAAAGTGTGCTATTTTCACATTTATTAGTGGAATTCTGTATTTCACTTTATAACGGCAAGGTCTATCCTGTACTCAAGGTTTCCCAACCCCTTCCCATTCTTTTTTTTATACAGAGATACACAGTTCAGTAGTATCATGTTAGCACTAAAGGAATCTGCAGACATTTTGGGAATTATATGAAACATGTCAGAGCTTTGTTTAAAGTCTGCTCAGAAAGACTATCAATATATGGACATTACTGATCATCCATTTCATTATAAAGGGGCATGATTTTTTCACATATATAGATGAGTAGATGACAACTAATTAACTACAGAAATATGAAATAATTGACATTAATCTCCATTAATAAGAAGGTTTCATCAACTAGAAAAACAAACCACACCAAAAGCATGTACACAATAAACTACAGGCCACTTTAGACTTGTGAACAAGGATTTGAGGAAGTGGATCAAACAACCTTGGTGACCTTCATTTATACTGCATTGGGAAGATGGCTTATTCATTTGTGAGAGGTAGTGGCATTTATTAAGCAGGGGAAAGGAGGCAAACAAAGGGCAAAAACTAAAAAGTGTAAATTAGTTCTAGGATGACTTGTATTTAGAGAATACTTGATAAGGCTAAAATGGTCTACATTTGGAGTCTGAGGTAGTATATAAAAAGAGAAATGGAGGTATGCAATTATTTTAAGAAGGATCTTATTAAAACATGATGAATTCAGTCGCATCAATACCTTCCGGGTTCCAGCTGGTGCTGGCTTAAAAGCATTCATTTGCTGTTCTGATGGGAGAGATGAATAGATAGGTGTAACCCATATCTTACTACTTTCTGGTGGAAGTAAACAAGCACGCTCATGAATAAGTCTCTCCAGTGATTCAATCTCCTCTTGGCCAGTTAGAAATGCAAGAATGTCTCCAGGCCCTTCCTCCAAATGGATCTATCAAATCAAACATCTATGAGTGGAGTTTATACAGAAAAAGGATGCATTGAGTCACAGATGGATAGTAGGTTATGCAAGAACTTAGTCATCATTATGATTCTATATATTCACTCATCATGTTTTCTAAAGCATTTTGTTTCCATTTCTTTCTGAAGTCCCATTTTTTAGACTTTTATTTTCTTTCTTTGTCTGTAAGCCAACTACAGATTGCATGGAGCAAAGGATGGTGGTCACCTGAAAGATAGTCACTAATGTGGCATCCATATAATCCGACTCAGGCTGGTAAGTATATAGAATATCGACTGGATATTGCCGACCTTGAATATCTACAGCTTTAGCACCACCAAAATAATCAGAAAAACACTTAGCATCCAAACTAGCGGACATAATTATCAGCTTTAGAGGAGCACATCTTATTCCCTGGCATTCCTTAAGAGTTATGTTTTGAGAATGGCCCAGTACATCAGGCAAGGTCTTCCCATTTTTATTGGCATTAGCTCAGGAATGTTGCACTTTTTTCAACAAACCCAACAAGACATCAGTATGAACAGTTCTTTCATGAGCCTCATCAACAACGATAACACTGTACTTAGACAAGAGTGGATCCAAAAGTGCCTCCCTGAAAATTCAAAGTAATCTTTCAATTAGAAAAAGGAACTTCGTGCAACAAACAGAACAAATAAATGTAGATTTACCCATGCTGTACTATTGCCATAGATATATCAGTATGTAAAATGATATGGTATAGTACTATAATAGAATGGAAGATTCACTTTAGAAGGTTTAAACAAACTCAGAAAAAAAATCCACATTGTGCTAAACATTTTCCATGCAGGTGTATGGACAGCTACCATGGCAAAATGCTAAAATCAAAGGGTTGCTTGAAAGTACAAAATAAAAAGGAACATTATGAGAGAGAGAAATGGAATTATGTATCAATGCCTTCTGTTATTCATTTCCTACTTTCTAAAACAATTATATATGGGATTGTGCGTATTAGAAAGGAATCCTGCAGGCTGCAGTGCGTATCTTGTGTACACCTTCTAAAAACATACCTCTAATTCTTGCAACTTAAATTATTTGGATGGGGTGGTGGAGTTTAACAGTTGAGACAGGAAACCTGAACTTTTCCGTTCTCAAATTGGTCACAAAAGAAGCAATTACCACATCAAAGAGGATCAAAAGGCTAACACACATCCCAACAAAAATGGTTATCAAACAAGCAACAAAGCAGTAACGCATCATAACCTCAGAAGCAAACCATCAGTCATGTACTTAATCCTTGTTGCATTGGATGTGGAATCATCAAATCTGATGGAGTATCCAACCTTTTTGCCAAGCTGGTCATTGCATTCCTCCGCTACACGTTTTGCCACTGTAACAGCTGCAACTCTCCGAGGCTGAGTGATGCCAATGACTTTACCATCCTGACAAAACCCACCATCGTACAAAAATTGTGGAAGCTCTGCATGACCAAATTAAAGAAAAATATTTCTTCTTCAAAGAATCAAAGTAGAAAAAAAAAAGATACGAGAAAAAAAACTAGTAATGTATGTTTCTGCAATTACAGATGAAAATAAGTAAACAAACTGATTTTGTAACATGTTGTTTTTGTCAAGACCTAACAATAACTATCCTAAGAAAGCAATCCCACATTCCCACTTGGAACGACAATACAATTAGAGCTTATTCAACACACTAATCACAACCAAAATTTTCGGAAAGCGGCATGCTTCTATCAATTACTTCATCCAAGCAACAATTGTGAAAAGGGGGAACACAGAAACAGACTTACGAGTAGTTTTGCCACTCCCAGTCTCGCCAACAATGATCAGTGTGTCGTTCTTCCGCACCTCCTCAACTAGCCTCTTCTCCACTGAACCAACACCAAACAACAAATTTCAGCTCTAACACCCCCAAAAATACATCACAGGGAACAGGCATTTAAAAGCTCTGCGGGCAAACCTGACGCAATGGGGAGCGACTTCCGCTGTTGCCGAATCAGCTGCCTCCATCTGCAGCAAGCCAGCCAGCACAATGGGCTCAACCCCCAGGCCAACGAATGAAACAATCGGAAGCAAACGGCGGCGACGAGATAAGAGTTGGCACCTCGCGAACTGCTGCTGCTTCTGCGGTGAGGCGCCGGCGGAGAAGGACGGCATCTCGGACGAAGAAGACGCCGACTCCCGCCCCCTGAACCTTTCCACGGCGGCGGCACGATTAGCCGGAACCCGCGAGCCCGCGACGGAGTGTGGGGAAGTGGGGGGAGACGGAGGCGCGAGGGTTTAGAGTTGGTGGTAGGTTTTGGGTGCTGCGTGGCTGTGGGTTGTGGGAGACGGGTTCACTGCCACAACAAGCTCGGATGAGCTACTGAGCACGTGGCGTAGGGCGGCGGCGGCGGCGCTCGCAGGGCGGACGGCGGGAGGAAAGAAAAAGCGGCGGTGAATGGGGAAGGGAAACGTTGATGGAGGTTTTCAGGATGTGTGGATTGGAATTGGAAAATACTAGTGGCACGGTACTACCTCCTTCCAAATTATAAAACGTCTTTAACTTTGATTTCATTATAATCATTGTTATTTGTATGATACAAGGTGTGTTAAAGAGAGTAACAGAAGTTTTGTAAGATCCAATTACAATGATAGGACGAACAACCAAAATTATACTTGTTTGAATCGATAGGATGAACAACAAACTTATTCTTGTTTTCAAATCGATAGGATGAACAACCAAACTTATTCTTGTTTCAAATCTTGCCATAGTTTTCCATTCTAATTGGTTCTTACAAAACCCTATATTCATATTAATTACTTATTACAAAACCCTATATCCATATTAATTAATTATTACAAAACCCTATATTCGTATTAATTAATTATGTTCTACTTTTACATCTCAAGTTGTCCATGAGTACTAGATAGACATTCAAATGCTCTGGTTGAAAAATTGTCACAATGTGGATATTTTCATCCAACAAAAGCAAGTAGATGATGAGTTTGCTCCCAGCACTGAATATAATTTCGGTAGTGATTCTTGATCTGATACTAACCAATCCATGATTCTATTCTTATATGAGAACTCAAGAGATGGGCAAACATAAGGAGAGAGCATCGCAGAAGAAAGCCGCGCAACAAGACAATGAGCCCCATGATAGAAGTACACATGTTGTGCTGAGATCTACAAAGAGAAAAAGAAGTCTCACTGGCGTTTCCAAAACTCTACAAAATTTATGGTTTTATAAACACTACATTTTTTAAAACTCCAAAATTTGTTTTAAGTTTATTCCTAGCTAAACGGTATGCTAAACACGTCATTTATTCCTAGCTATTTAGAATAAATTAGGCAAGGTGAGCAAACATCAAAGAAATTGATGAGATACATAAACTATTCCAGCATGATCCTTTTTGTGATAAGGTCATACTTCACTGATTTCGTCAAGACCGGAACTAGGGCTAGTCAAGAACAAAACATGGGAGGCTTTGCAAGTCTTGGACTGATTTAGAATCGATTGGGGAAATGACACAAACAAGAGTGCACTCGAAGAGTGGAAGACAATAAAATGGATGAATTGGGGAAAGGGCACAAACAAGAGTGCACTGAAAGACAATAAAAATGGGTTAGTTATCAGGAAAAAAATAGTAAAATACAAAAGAAAATGGATGAATTGGGAAAAGGGCACAAACAAGAGTGCACTGAAAGACAATAAAAATGGGTTAGTTATCAGAAAAAGTAGTAAAATACAAAAGAATTGCGGTGAGCGTGGATCGAACACGCGACCTTCAGATCTTCAGTCTGACGCTCTCCCAACTGAGCTATCCCCGCATTTGTGGTACTGGTTTCATTTAGTCTTACTTGACAGATCCAATTCCTTCCTTTTCCCACCTTATCAGGCTCCCAAACATGTGGATGATTGGTAAGAGACTTGATTTATGCTCATTTCTCTCGCCAATCCCAAACATTATGGCAAAATCCTTAGTTCCATGCAAGACTGGTACAATTTTAATTTAACATTCAGGACTGAAATCCTTTGTACCAAGAACAGACATGGTACAATCATTCAGGACTGAAACACGTCATCATTAGCAGTTACTCAGTACATGGATTGGGGTTAATATAATACAACAGCCATACATTACATGAGAATCTATAATAGGCTAACGCTAAAATAAAGGTCAAAACAGACACTGTCACACAGACACAGGCAAAGCAGACACATCGCCTCAAGAAGAAGCAAAGGTCCTGCTGGGCTGGAACACGCTTTACATTTACATCAGTGGCATGAGAGTACTCATAGTCATCGTCGTAATCAGCCTCTCATCTGGTTGTGCTGTGTCGTGTACACAAGAACAACAGCCATGCTGACGGTGCCATGCCATGACACTACACCTACCACGGCTTCAGGTCGCCACGTGGGCCCTCGGTCCAGTTCAGCACCTTCTGTCCAGGCTTGAGGAACACGCCCTCGCCGTGAGGCAGCTTCCGCGCCAGGCCGTTCAGGATCTGGTGGAAGGCGTCCCCAGGATGGGCAGGCTGTGGGAACAGCATGGCCTGCTTCATGGATGGATTTGCGAGGAGCCGCTGCTTCCGGAGGATCACCTCCATCGGTATGGATGTCAGGATGGTATCCAGCTTTGGGACATCGTCCTCAGCCACAAAGACACCAATCTCCTCCCATGGGATTGCATCCGCAAAGGGAAGGACAATGTCATCAGCGATGATCACTGGGATGCAGCCGAACACCACCGCCTCCACCAAACGCGGGCTCCATGGGGCCCAGCCCAGCGGGCACAGGCAGAAGACAGCACGCTGCATGTCCTCATAGTAGGTTGGTGGGTGGTCAGTTGAGATGTCGAATAGCGGGTTGTTCTTGAAGTTCTCCCATACTGATGCACGGGCGCCCCTGCATTGTACACAGTAGGTCAATAGGTACATCAGGACTCTTGATTCAATGGTTCATTAAGGCTTCTTGTTAGAGTGTGTGATTAAGGTGCGTACCTTGCATAATAACCACCCTCAGGATCATTTGCAGTGTCATAGAATAAACCACGGAAATAGACAAAAATTGACCTAGGGGTCCCTGGGGGAACAAGGTGGGTTTTCATCTTCTGAGGAGGAGCATATGGCGGGATGGTGATGGAGCCTTCCTTTAGGCAGACATGATCTTTCTGCCCAAAAGTCTGGACCAATGTAGCACGGCGAAGCAATGGAAGGACTCCTCGTTCGATAGCCTTCTCTTCCTGAACAATAGGTATTTATGGGCAAATATGAACAGAAGGCTAGAAAGTTATGCATTGGGAAAGAGTTCAAATTCCATTTTATGAGATTCCAATCTAGGTTCATTTGGTCATCCCACATTGCATTGGCAATACATCTGAGGATTCATGGTTTATTATGGCTCTAAAGCTCACCTGGTAATGGAAGCATGCACCAAAGTCATGTGGCACAACAAAGAAGTGATCTGCTCCCTCTGTCCTGTTCCAGTATGGCCAGCGGTTGGAAATGAACTGAATCGCGCTTCTCATTATTCGTGGAGACTTGAAGGGCAAGGGATGGCCCCATGGTGTGAGATCACATGTGGTGTATACTGGGGTATAGAACCAATCAGCTTCTTCTGGATTTAAAGTCCGGATCGCACTAGACAGCAGGAAGCGGTGCATGAAGATCTCTGCGGCAAACATGTGGCTGAGACACCTAGAATCTTTAGCCACCATCTTCTTGTTGTACTTGGTCGGCAACTCGTAGACATACACCTTGAGCTTCCCAACAGGATCATCTTCAAGCACATCACCAGCACTTCCTGAAATTCAATCAGGATAGCGAAGAAAATGTGAGAATTCTGAACTGTAACACCACAATCCTAATTTCAAAGCCATTATTACACTTTCGCTGCAATGCGTAGTTGAAGCTATACTAACCAGTAGCCACAGCATACAGTTTGCTACAAATTTCAACAAGCCTTTACAATCCAAATTTTACTACTAATAAGCAGAATTAATGTTAGTAGGATGCAGCTATATTGTTTTATAAAGTCAAGAAGGTCATTGTTTTTAATTAGTGAACTTCCAACCCAAAAGGATAGATAATTCATATTGTAGTACCTCAGGTCAACTAAAAGTTGAGGTTCAAGACATGATTTTTGACTTGCTTGTATCAGCTCCCCTCTGTCCCTCTCTGAAACTGTCAGATTTTGCTGACCGGAGGGAGTAACTACTGTTAAACATTCAGTTAATTTTGCCAATTTGTATTGGTTTCTACTACCTGAGGTGCCCTTGCTTATTTAGTAAAAACTTGCTACAGATATGGCCTTGGGTTTGGCCATATATACTTGGGAAAGAATCAAAATACACTTGTGAAGTGAAGTTTCAGCCACTGAGGCAGCATAGGCTAGGCAGGATTATATTATATATTACACATTGCTCAGATGCACATAATTTGAGAGCACGCAATGCAGTATGCAGAGAAGACACATGGTCACTAAGTTGACCTGAGGGTCTTGAAGCACATGCAATCGTCAATTGTGTCAACTGCCCTGGGATTTCGTCGTGATATAGAACCACCAGGAGCTGATCCAACGGCAGATCTGTGCTGCCTGCTCCTGCGGCCAAAGCTGCTACTTCATAGGGTTCCAAAGTTCAAATTCCAATTGCGGCGCCGGCGGCGGCAAATCCATTTGCAACCACCGGCGCGCGTCGAGAGGCAGGAAGGGAGCGAGGCAATGCGTAATCTGAGAGTGGCGCAGAAGATGAGGGAAAGGAGAGCGAGGCGAGGCCCAGGCGGCGTACCTTCGATCCGCTCGGTGTCCTGCGCCCTGGCGACACCGACGGCGCCAGAGCAGACAAGAAGCAAGACGGCGAGCGCGGCGGCCATCGCACGCGCGCTCCCCGCCCCCGTCCCCATTAGTCACCGGCTCACCGTCCGTCGGCAGATGAGGAACGGGGAAATCGAGGCGAGGCGGGCTTCAGCGGATGTCGCGGAAAGGAAGCGGCAGGCAGGAAGCTCGTGGGATTGATTGATGCTGCTGTGAAGGCAGGGACAGGGACACCCGGACAGTGAGGTGGAATGGCACAGGTGTAGGACAGTGGGAGCGAGCGGCGGAGTGGCGATGATGGCGGTGGCTTGCGGGCCGTCGCCGTCAGTGACGAGCTGTCGGTGGAGGCCGGGGAGTGGGAGAGGACAGCAGGCAGCAGCAGAGGACGACGAGGTGGTGGGTGCCAGGTTGCCGTCATCGTCATCGAGTCGATAGAGTACACGCTAGTACTACGCGCCATTTTGACATGTCACTACTCTGCCTGTCAGTGTTCAGATGGTCGATCTATCTTTGGCCCCAAAATAATCCATTGAGTTTATGGAACTTTGAGGGTGTTTTTCTTTTGTGTTTTGTCAGAGCTCTCTGATCAGCTTCATTTACTATGTTTCGGGGACAGAAAGGCTTCATCGCTATCGAACTGCTAACACTTCATGTTTGCTTAGACTTATTAGTTTGCCTTATCATTCATCAGATAGTGTTTTTCTCTCGCGACAAAACTGTATTAGTCGGCTTATCGGCTGCAGAAATCATCCGCCGAATAGTCTCAAAGTTATGGCTAGATCTTGAACTAAATACATGGAGAATTTACTACTTCTGGTGGTATCCACCAAAATACCGGGAGAATTTACTAAATACAGGGAGAAGTAAATACACTAGTAAGCTCGCGGCACTCCAACATTGAGCACATTCGCGATCCGCCGATCGCCCTGTCCTGTTCCGTCTGCCCCCGCGTCGTTCCTCCGGGGGCAGTTCGGGCGGCCACCAGCCCGAGCGCCACAGCTCCACCTCCCCAGCAACCATCCTGGCCGTCGTCACCGCCCCCCTGGCGTTCGGCGGGGACGGCGGCCAGCGACAACCCGAAAATTAGCACCCGCCGCAACTCCCTCCTTTCCTTCCCTCCGCCCCCATCTCTGCTCCTCCATCTTCCTGGGCTTCTCCGGCGAGTAGACCGGCCGGCGGGCCGGATCCGCTCACTGGTGGCTGTCCCTCTCCGATCTGTGATGATCGAGCCGCCTCCTCTACTTCGCGTTGAGAAGGACCGAATCCACCGCCCTTGGGCCCGATGCGTCGCTAGGGACCTAGATCCGTCGCCCGGTGGCCTGGTCCGCCGCCTGGCAGCCTGATTCGTCGTCAGGGGCCCGGACCTGGGTTGGTGGGGCGTAGGACCTGGAGCCGGTTCGCCTGCGCCGGCATTCCGCCCCCGCCGCCTGGTGCCATCCTAGTGGTTCGCGTCAGGCTCGAGCTCTCGGATCTCATCGGCACGGTCGCTGAGCTGTTGTGGACCTTCCGGGGAAGGCGACCTCCCGCGTTTCCTGGGCGCAGAGTTGACGACGGCGGCGGCGGTTTGGGTGAAAACCTTGCTTGGCGTGTACGCCGGGCCGACGGCGGCGGTATTGACTGTGCCACGTACTTTGTTGAAGGCGTCGCTGAAGCCGTTGGTTAGTCTGTCCCCTCTTGTGCCCGTAGGCGTTCAATAACTGGGTGAAAATCTAGCCTGGTTTCTCCGGGCCGATGGCGGTAGCGCAGGCGCGTCATTGAAGTTCTTGTTCGCTAAGGCTGATCTTTCTTCCGCGTGGTCAACCTGCTCGCTGTGCAGCTCAAGGAGGAGGTGGCATTCGATGGCGTAATAGCTCAGCGTTTAGAAGCATCCAATCTTCAAGAGTGGTCGGTGTCTAATGTTTTCAGTACCTTTATTAGGTCTGACAAGAGTGTTTTGGCGACTTCATCTTGACGATGGTGATCTTACTCTAGTGGAGTATTTATTCTAGGAGTTGATATCACGGTGCAAGTGTGAGGTCGAGTAGGACTACCTGAGCTCCTTGTTGGAGATGTATTTCTTCTATCATTTTCTTTCTTTTTATGTTTTTTGTACTTTTTTGGCCTAATTCTACCGGGTAGATGAAGCCAGATAGTATCTATCCATTATCTAAAAAAAACTGGTAGCGGTTATTATCATATCAGCACTAGCTAGCTGATGGTGATAATGGTGGTGGTGGTTTGGTGGTAATCCAAATGTCCAACCCACCCATCCTTTTCTTCTTTTTTTTTTTTAACAGTGAACCAATAACTAACTACTCGAAGCAGCTGCCTCGTGCCACTGTTAAGACACTGTCGGTGCAGCACTGCAGCTGGGACCTTACTAGCATGCATGCTGCCGCCTGCCGCTGCTGCGTCTTCGATCATCGTCGCCGTGTTGGCTCCGAAGGGCGAAGGGTGACTTGGCTTATCAGTCATGGTATATGTATTTTTTCTTACAACAAAACTGCATCATGTTATTTATTAGCAGCAGAAAACCATCAGCCGAATAAACCTTCCTTTCTTTGCCAGTTACTTCAGCACAATAGTACAATTCGTGCATAATCATCTATTCATCTTCTTGTTCTCCTTCTCCCCCGTGGCTGGGTTGAGTGGCCTAATCTGTCCTGCTTGGCCTCCGCCATTTCGCCGCCTCGTCTGCCCGATGCCGTCGTTTGTGTGATCCATCTCGCCTTCTTCTCCAATTGCTGATCGTTGACCTTGCTAAAATCATTTATAGTTATCCATGTAATACAAACGATAAGGATCCGGTAGTTAGGTTTATTGTTTGAGTTGTTGATAGCTTCTCGTCACTATCATCCTAAACCTATGTTGTAGGTCTTACGACCATTCCATTTCTCTTAATGAAATACGGGCATATATCTCTGCTCGCGAAAAAAAAAATATCGGCCTGCCGAATTGCTTTTGTCGCCGGCTCAGCCGCCTGCTAGTGCCATTGTGCCTGAAAAGCATTTTCTGCGTAGCGTCCTGCTCCTGCGCAGACCGAGTCAACTAGTTCAAGACTGAACTTTATGCGTTGCGGTTACAAACAATGGCCCTAATATGAACCCAAATAGACAAACCATCCATAATGATTTCTGTTTCGTTCGCAGACATCTCAACTGCATGCAGGTGGAGGGTACAAACAATGGCTAATGGTTCAATATATAATTCTAGTCACTCCTTTTCTTTTCACAACAACTAGTGTTAGGGTCAAGTTTTTGCAAGTATGGACCAACTAACAAGTACTGTCAAACTATATATGCATCAAAGTTGTACCATTATATTCATGTTTCACACTAATTTGACAGTATAGTATGAGAGTTTCTACAAACCAACTGATAATACTTAACTGTAAGATGTCATAAATTATTGGTCATTTGGTCAAGGTACCATATCAGGAACCTTCCACAAATCATAGTACGACCTATACAAGTTCAAGAAAATGACTAGAGGGAACGTGCTGATGTTGACTACATTTCTAACCCTTCTAGCACCCACTACTTATTATACTAACAACCAACAATCTTTCTTTAGGTTACTGTGCTCACATCGCAACTTCCTTGAGAACTCAGCAACATTCAGACAAAGACTGCAGCAACATGCTGCCCTGATAAGTCATCAGCCATCGGCAAATCAGACAGGCTTCCCAATGATCTTGCTTCAAAAAATAGGTTCACCTTTCCATTAGATGATGAAAGGGAAGCAAAGGAAACGAAATCTTGCAGCACAAACACGTTGTCGTCAGCACATGTGCAGTATATATGGCAATTGTCAGCTCGATCAGGAGGATTATGAGAATGAGTTCAGACATTCAGAGTGGGTAGAATGCTGTAATTTTAACTATGATATCCACATGATTGACAAGGTTGACATTCTCATCACCTATTGAAAGGGGCCAAAAAAAGAGAGAAATGAAGATATGTGGTATATGAGCTATATATAGGGAAAGAAGAAAGAACATAGAAAAATGTACATTTTGCTTGTGGTCAGCACTATATGCAGCCATGGTAACTTAAGGGCGCATGTATGTATATCACCATGTCCTCAGTCTTCCTTTTTTCCAAAAAGTTCTAGTAATATGGCAGGCAGATGCTACCAAGGCTTCAGGTCGCCTGGCGGTCCAGCGGTCCAGTTCAGGGCCCTCTCCCCAGGCTTCAAGAAGACGTTGTCACCATGTGGGAGCTTGCGCGCGAGCCCGTTCAGGATCTGGTGGAATGCATCTCCCGCCTGAGCAGGCTGGGGGAACAGCATGGCCTGCTTCATCGATGGGTTTGCCAGAAGACGCTGCTTCCTCAGTATAATATCTGTTGGGATGGATGTCAGGATGCTGTCCAGCTTCGGGACATCCTCCTCGGCGACAAACACACCGATCTCCTCCCACGGGATGGCATCCGCAAAGGGCAAGACAATGTCGTCGGCGATGATCACTGGGATGCAGCCAAAAACCACAGCTTCCACCAGCCTGGGACTCCATGGAGCCCAGCCCAATGGGCACAGGCAGAACACTGAACGCTGCATGTCTTCATAGTAAGTCGGTGGGTGATCAGTCGAGATGTCAAAGAGCGGGTTGTTCTTGAAGTTCTCCCAGACTGATGCACGAGCACCTCTGTAGAACATGCAGAATGATCAGAGATCAGACCCAGGACGCAGTATTGCAATGACTGACTGGGTAAAAAAAAGAGACAAAGCTGGATCACTTGCAGACAGACTGCTGATTTACCTCGCATAGTAACCACCCTCAGGATCATTGCTGGTGTCATAGAACAGACCACGGAAGTACACAAAGATGGACCGAGGGGTGTCGGCGGGGATAAGGTGAGCCTGCATTTTCTGGGGAGGTGCAAATGGTGGGATTGTGATCGACCCGTCCTTCAGGCAGACGTGGTTCTTCTGTCCAAAGGTCTGAACCAGTGTAGCACGCTGAAGCAAGGGAAGGATTCCCCGTCCAATTGCCTTCTCTTCCTGAAAAAAATGGAAGTGCTTGTGTTACAGAAATATCTGGGATGTTGGAACATCCAATAACAATAGGTGCCAATTGGAAGTTTAACAAGTTGTCATTTCTATTAGGCGGTTAGTTGTATCAGTATTACAACTAACAAAATTTCCAACCTGATGCATGTTTCTTCTACAAGGGACAAAGAACATGTGGAGCCCGAATTAGTTTAGTCAGAGTAGTTTCATTCATAGTGAAACAAGAACCTCGATGTCCACAATGCCCCATGTTCTGTGATGCAATTAGATATGTCCCACTTGTTTCAAATGCTGGTATTCAGTACTTATCTATTGTTTCTTAGCATCTAATCTTTATTAGTGGAAGCATAAATAAATGCACGCCACAGCTACTTCATGTACTGGTGGTGTTTGTACCTGATAATGGAAGCAAGCACCAAAGTCATGTGGTGTGACAAAGAAATGATCTGCACCCTCTGATCTGTTCCAGTAAGGCCAGTTCGTGGCAATCAGCTCAATTGCGCTGCGCATCATGCGAGGAGATTTGAAAGGAAGGGGAAGACCCGAAGGAGTCAGATCGCATGTGGTGTAAACGGGCGTGTAGAACCAATCTGCTTCTTCAGGATTAAAAGTTCGGACAGCGCTTGATAACAGGAACCGGTGCATGAAGATCTCCGCAGCAAACATGTGGTTCAGGCACCTAGGATCCTTCTTCAGCAGCTTCTTGTTGTATTTACTGGGGAGATCATAGACGTAAACCTTGAGCCTCCCAACAGGATTATCTTCCAACACGTCACCAGCACTTCCTGCATTTTTATGCACACATCATTATGGCTTTGCACAAAGGTAGGGAAAAGAATATACTTGGTCTTAGAACCATGCTAGGGATTACAGGATCATAAAAGTACAATGGAATGATGGAAGGAAAGTATGCTAGGTACTAGTAAGCCATATATAGGTATAAACTCTAAAGTGAATTTGGCACCTATGCTAAGCTGAATAAATCATAACTGTCATAATAAGTCAGTTATTGCTCAGTGATCGAGTACGATTCAATTTGTCGAAGCCTGACGAACTACCAACAGAAGAGGTATAAAAATTGTAGGTGTGGATGATAGAATGTAGGAAACAGGCATCACATTTCATTTTACATTTTCCACGACAGACTAAAACGCCAGCCACAAAAATATAAGGCATGTCTGTGAGCAGGAGCAGCATGTCAAAAAAAGTGTCTTTTTGGTGCTAAATTTAGTGAGAGCCATGATCAAATGGCTATGAATACAACAGATACACCTGCATTCAGTTTATCTGTAACTTATTAGCATACGAAATAAGGATTGAACTTCAATGAATTCAGGATTCAGACGCTTGACAGGTCAACTGCCAAACTAATCGGCGCCAAAATTCTTGCTTTACTAAATTACTAGCAAATGCACAACAAACAGCTAGAAGTCTAGAACAGGCCAAGCAACTCGAGTTCTACAAACTGACAAGGATGTGCCTATCAAGATCAGAAGCAAGATGGAAGGAAACAGATGCAAGGAGAAGAGAGGTCCATGTCCATCATCTCTCACCTGAGATCCTCTCTGTCTGGTGGCCCTGCTGCTGGACGGCCTGGGCCTCAGCCCCAAGGAAGAGCGCCGCCGCCGAAGCAGCGGCAAGAATGGCGATGGCCAAGACCCACCGCCTCATCTTCCTCTGGATCCCTCCCCTCCCCACGAGCCTCTTCCTCCTCTTCCCAGCGAGCACCCGCTGTTGTCTGTGTCTCTCCTCTCCTCCCTTCCCCAACCCTCTCTGTCTGGTCCGGTCTAATGAGCCAGGCAATCCCCAGGGGGTAATTAAAGAAGAAGAGATCCCGGCCAAACGGGAAGCTTTTCGGCCAATTCTTTCTCCTCCTACCAAGCGGCGTTTGGTGGCGAGCGAGAAGGTGAGCGGTGGCTTTCCTAGGCTTCCTTCCTCCTTCCTCCAACGCGCACACACGCACAACACAGCTGAGCAGAGCTTCAGGAGGATGGAGAAATAGGGGTCATGTTCTAATACCACTTACAAGCAAGAAAGGGATGAGCGAGAAAGGAGGGTTAGGAAGGCTGTCAGCTGCTGATTCTTCTTTTGCGGTAGTATGATATGCTATGTAGGAGTACGGTGCTGTATGCATCTCCCTTTTCCTCCTGCTTTCCTAATCTTTTTTTCAGACACCAATGATGAGCTGTAGTCCGTCTAGTAGCTTCTAAATTTAGTCTCATTTAGTAATTTTTAGTATTTTTTAATCAAACATCTCTACTAAATGGGACTAAAAGTGTTTTAGTCTTCTCTAGTAGATTCAACTTTTTAATAGCTTCTAAAAATTAATAGCTCAAACCAAACAGGGCCTAACAGGCCAATAACTAATGTTATTGTGCTCCATGAACGGAGGTTTGGTGAGGGGCTTGCCTCCGCATCAGATGTCAGGTTTCTTTCGTTTTCCTCCATCCGTCCTGATTTCACCAAACTTGGACTGGACCTCTCACTTGTCTTATACTTTAATTAACAGAAGAACCTCAGTTGATTTCTTCATTTCGTCAAGAGAAAATTGCATTTCACATGCACCACTGACTGACCCCCCCCCCCCCCCCTCCCTCCCCTAATTTTCTGTTGCTGTCAAAACTCACATCCTCCCTGCATCCCTGTCGCCATGTTGTGTTAATACTCTGCTTGTGCAGTCATTTTCAGTTCCTTTTCACCCCCTGTTCCAACTTCCAAGCAATGTTTTTTTTTTCCTATCTCTTGAAAGAAATGTGAAGCATGGTGAATGAGGTTGTTCCCTTGCACATGGGGCATGCTGCATCCATGCCATGAATAATACGTTGGTGCACTGTCATGGCTCAGCATGACTCATGAGGGGTCGGTTTCTTTTTCTTCGGTGATGATAGTTGCCGCCAAATTAAAAGCAGCACTGCCGCATAATGCTCTCCTATTCTTTTCGTTTAATTAACACAACAAAATAACTTTTTTTGTACAAAAAATATTGAACTGATGACAACAAAAGCAAGAAAAAAAGAACACTGGGTGCTTGTGTAACGAACGCTGATGGCATAGCGGATTTGGCGGAAAGGAATTAGCAAGCTGCTGCTACGACTATCCCGAGGGGAGGGTTTGGTACACGTTTATCACACTGTACTACAAGGGTTCGATTATTATTCGGAAGCAGGATGAAACCGGGTCCCAGCAGGAGAGACCAGAAAATCGTAGTGCAACTGCAAGCGATCCGGCGCTGCTCATCAACAGCATGACAGTGGCAGCGGCAGCACCGCAGCATGATAATGAGATTCCCTTGCTCCTAGGGTAGGGAATTACTATTTGTTAGTTGCTCCGAACTAGACCCGGAAAACAGGATAGGGACCCCCGCGTCGCCCTGCCTAGGCGATACGGGCGGCGAAACCCTACACCGCCACCACCACCTCCTCTCCCACCTCCCTTCCCCCCTCTCCGCCGCCGGAGGACGCCGCCGGGAGGCCCGCGCAGCCTCCTAGGAGGGTGGCGGTGAGTCCTTCACCTGACAGCGCGAGTATTCCTGGCGGGGCGGCGCTCGGAGGTCGTGCCGGTCGGGCGCGGCGGCGGCGAGGGGGACGCGACGGGGGCTGCGATGGCGCGTTGGTGGAGGCCGCCGTGCGGTTGGTCGACGCCGCGCGGTCGTGGCTTGTCCGGTGACTGCTCTTGTTGCCGGTCGTCGGGCAAGGGTGCGTCCAGGTCTCGTCGTCGTGTCGTGGGCCGGTGGCTGCTTTGGCCGCAGGTGGCTCCCTGGGGCCAGATCCGGCCTTCTTGGGCCCGGATCTGGAGCCCCTGTGGAGGAGGTGGCCGGCGGCGCTGGTGTCCCTGCGGTGATTCAGGTGGCGGCGGTGGGGGGCTGCTCTGGCGATTTCTGGTCGTCCCTCCCCCTCCCTCCCCCGTGGTGATGTTTGGCCGCTGCTAGATGGCCGCAGCCGGCCATTGCTGGTTGCTGCTGCTGCCGGACGCGGCTGGCTGATCTGGGATGGGGGGTGCTCGGTGGTGGAGGAGCGGCTCTTCGACGGCGCCGTGGTGGCGTGGCCGACTGTGCTTTTGGAAGGTCTGCGGTACCGTGGCGGTGCTACTGACTGTGCCAAGCACGGTGATGGTTTTTCCTCTCCGGCGGGGATCTCTGGCAAGGCGTCGCGGGGCTGATGCCCTTTTGGGTGTGGGGGCAGCGGAGGGGCTCCCTCCCCTCTGCTCGCCCTCCGCCTCCTTTTGATGGTGGCTGTTTTCGTGGCGGTGGCTGGGCTTGTGTTGGCGTTGGGGGCGGCCTCCGTCTATGCCGTCCCTCTCCATGCCTCCGACTGTCGTCGGGGGGCAGTCGTTATGAAGACGGAGGCATTGGCGTCCATGGGGGTGCTGGTTCGGGGCTATGCTCCTGAATTGGTACCTTCAAGGGGCGGCGGTACCTGCGTGTAACACCTCTGGTGTTATATTAGCGAAAACATGCCATGTCATCATATGTATTGCAAAGCATGCATGTTTAGGTCAACCTTGATGTGCATCAACTAAAACAAATTTACATTTCATAGGTTGATTGTGTTTCTAAAATATTTTGTCACATGAAATCATAAAACCCTACTTTCGAATGTCATCCCAAATACTTAGGTTATACTCTATGTACTTGAGGTGTAAACCATGTTTACACTAGTGTCAAGCATAGTGTATAAATCTAAGTCTAACCCTTAAAAATGATTTTTATATTTGAAGTTGAATTTGGATTTCAAAGCTTATTCCCAAGTCTTGCAATTCAAATCTAAATTCAAATTGGAAAGCTTTAAAATGTTTTTCAAAAGTCAACTTGGTCAACCAAGGGTGTCATTGGGTCTTTGACCTAAAAATATCCATGGATGATGTTTGTGATCACTAATGACCAACCAATTAATTTAAAAACCAAATCGAGTTTGTTTTCGCTTCTGAAAACCCTAATTTTAAAACCCTGATTTACCCCTTTCTCCATATTTCAAAATATATAAGTAATTTTGATATACTCTCAAAATATGATTTGTATATCTTGACAAGAACTACAACAATGGTATTTAAAGTTTTCAAGTTTCCAAAAGGAATTTCAAATGAATTTGAAAATATAGTTTTTCAACATTTGTCTCCTTTTGATTTTAAACTCATAACTCCAAAATTATGTATAATATGGGAAAAATTTGTATTTGAAAAATGTTTGGTTTGACAAGCTGAGCATTCCATAGTTTTTAAGATTTTCAAGTTTTATTGAAAAATCAAAAGTAATTTCAAATATTTGTTTCTTGAGTTTTGTTTCCCTTTTGAATTTGAATTCATATTTCAAAAACTATAAAAAATTTGAAAATTCTTGTTAAATGAAAAATTTAGCTCTTGAAAAGTTATACAAATGATATTTTTGGATTTTTTCAAGTTCTTATGTAAAATCTGGAGTAATTTGAAAATTACAGAGTGACATCACATGTTACTGTAGCGCTGACGTCACCCTCTTCAATGCTCCCCCTCTGTTCATGGCGTCGCCGTGGCTGCTGGCGCCATTCTGGCCTGCTGCCGCCGCCAGCTCACCCCCTCACGTGCAAAACTTCGCCGTGGACGTGTCGGCCGCCTGCTCGTCGCCGTTGGTGTATAAATAGTAAGCCGACCGCCACTTTTCTTCTTCTTTTTCCTCAGCCCGCCATTGCTGACGACCTCCACCCGCCGCCCAAATTCGCCACCGTCACGCCACCGTTGCTCGCTTGCCCTTGCCAGCACCTCCGCAACATCCTTGCGCTTCAATTGAGCCTACTCGTGTCAGCTCTCGCTGTCGAAGCCGCCCGCACGCTGTCATCTTCCTCGCGAACGGCAACCGCACCGCCGCGAGATTTTTCACCGTTGACCGTCACCGTGGTTGGTTATATATCTTCATCAACCCCACTATCGTGTTCTCTGTGCTCTCCTGCTCATCGTGCGCTCCTTGGTCTGTTTGTTGGTGCACAGGAGCCGTCTTGACGCGGACCTTGCCGCCGGAGCACCGCCGCCACCATCAGCGCCGCCGTCTGCAACTCGACTCAGCCCGCCTCCAAGCCAGCTAGCGTGCGCATCGTCACCGCGGTGAGCTCCTGTGCCTATCCATGCCCTCAATTTCATCTTTATCGCGTCGTAGTAGCCGGCCACCGTGGCTCGCCACCGGCGCGACCTTGCCAGCGCCGCCGCGCGCATAGCCATCGGGGCTAGGGACCAGGAACGACTCCATCTTTGGCTTAGCATGTCCGCCTGGGTGTGCTGCTTGCGTTAGTGTGCTCATCGTCACCGGATGAGCTCCGATGAGCCCTGCAGCCGCACCACCGCGCCGCCGTGCCGCCATGGCCGCCGGCCAATGCGCCGCCGTGCCCCCGCCGCTTCATTAGCTAGCCCAATCAACTCGCCATGCCGAGCTGAGCCTGTAGGGCCAAACCTCGTCACCGGAGACCTTGCCGCCGGTGAGTTCTTGCCGGTCAAAATCCGGCCGCCGCCGGTCAACGTCGGGAAAGGATTTTTCCTTTTCCTTTTCTAATTTCAGAAAATGATTTAAATGCTATTTTATTTGAAAAATCATAGTAATTCATGTATAGCTCCAAAAATTCTAAAAATTTTTGTGTATGTTCTTTATAATGTTCTCTACCTAGAAAAATATGAAATGCCAAATTTGAGTACTTTTTGCATAATTTAAAATTAGCTCTTTTAATTAAAAACTGCATCTTCTATGATTTTTAATAAATAAAATAATTAGTTTTTATTTCTAAAAATTGTTTTGCCATCTAATTAGACCAAGAGATTTTCAAAATAAAATTTGGAGCATATTTAGACAACTTTAATTTTATGCCTTTAATATATGCTTTTACATAATTAATTAATCCCTTTAATTAAGTTTATTCATTATAGAATTTGTTTGACTTTGGGATTGATTGATGACCTTGGACCATTAACCTTAATAACCCTTGGTACTTTAATTAATTATTTACGCTTACCTGGATCATATCATTAGGGTTTAATCAACGTTATTTTATGTGTTTAATAAACTTCGCTAATGAAGTAGTTAACCCTAATGAACTTAGAAAGTTGCGTTGGCTTGCAACTTTATCGTGAAGGAAAGTGGTACTCAAATCCTTAATCTGGTTATGAATCCATCGAGCATCATGTTTACTATTCCATCATGTTGAACCATATCATTTTATCGTATAGTTTTCGTTAACGGAGAGTTTAACGTTGTTGCACCAGATCCCAAGGAAGAGCAGACTCAGGAGTTGGGTGTTGATCCAGAGCTCGAGACCATCTACCCCGACCATCAAGGCAAGCCCCGGATGCATTTGAACCCTATCTTTGTTTTTATAAAGTTTTTATCACTTCAGTTATGAAATGCTACATTAGGGATTAGGAGTTGAGTGAAAACCTACCAATTGCATTACCCGCCTTACTTCCATATTCCTTGTACCTGTTTATTTAAAAAATACATAGTAATGCTTAGCCCTGCTTAATTAGATAGGTTTTCAAAAAGTAAAAGATTGAAAAAGATGAGGTTGGCTTCACCTGTTAGTATCATGATGATAGTAATAAATCGAGTCCGGATGGTTAACTTGCATTGGAAAGGAGTCCCTATGTAGTGTTCCCGTCTGTTGATGACCTAGGCCCCGTTCGTTGTAGGCCTGCTAGATCAAGACTAGAAAATCCACATACAATGGTGTGGTATACCGTGGGTTGGCTTCCCACGTACATCGATACATTATGGGTCAGAGGTCCCATGTGTGTCGTGTGGTCGGTATACATGTTGGTTGGAGCCTCATGTATATCGTATGGTCTGTTATGCATGTTGGTTGGAGCCTCATGTATATCGAGATCTAGGTCCCAGCTGGGTACAATCGATTCGAATCATCGTTGCTTCTCGGAGAAGAAGACTTGATCACTGCCCTACATCGTAGTAACAACTTAAATTCTGGTTAAGGAATAAGAATGGAGTTGGTTGGTAAGTTTGAGCTGGAACAAGACAACTTATTTTCTGTTATAACTTATGATGAGTTAAAACTTGATCTACAAGAGCTTTTCTGCACAAGTCCTAGCTTCTTGCGAACCTTACCTTGTCCCTCTGGCCTGCATTCCTGAGTCTTCACCCCTCTTTTTCGTCGGGTCAGTCTTGTTGAATACTTTTGTACTCAGGGTTTATTGAACCCCTGTTGCAGGTGAGCCCCATGAGCAGGTTTGCTTTGCATCCTGCTGCATGACAGTCATTGAGGAGAATGGCGATGAGTAGGATGTTTGGCTCTTGGGCAGAGCGTGTTGTCTGGGTATAGTAAATAAGTTAACTATCGCTACTCCACTACTACTATGGTTTGTAATAATTAAACTTATGGTTTGTAAGTTTTGAACTAAATGGTTTGTAAAATTATGTTATTGTAATCCTTCCACTATTTTACTCTGATATATCTTATTTGTATAAAATTATTGTAATACTACAATGTCTCTTTGTAATGATTGATCCTACTCGAAGAATCGTGGGTGATTCGGGATTTGCCCGACAGACCTTTTAAGTCTTATGGAACACATTCATGGTTATTAGGAGTCTGTTTAGACAATAATAATGCATATGGGCCATATGATTTAGGAGGTTCTGCCACACTGCAGCGGGAGCTCGGTCGGCGGTGGTGGTCGGCGGCGGCTACGGCTTCGGCGGGCGGTTGGTGGACTTTCACGGTGGCGGAAGGTTGGTGTTCGGCAGGGGGTCTGGCAGGGTACTGGCGCGGCTTTGTGGCTGCTCGCGTGGTCGGCGCGTCTACTCTGGTGAGGCTTTCTTCTGGGTGGCCGACAACGATGTCTTGGTGGCTAGCGGAGACCTGAGATCTTGGCCGACGTCGGTGCTCGGGGTTGTTTTGGGCGTAAGCTTGGCGACGACGACACTTGTGGGTGTCGTTCCCCTGTTGAGGGCGTCGCGTCCCCAGCACATTCCATGGGTGAGAACCCAGTCCTGTCGTGGATGGATGACGGCGACGCTTGGGCGCCGTAACCTTATTGAAGGCGTCGTTGTGGAATTCGACTCGGTCGGGATATCTTTGGGCAGTGCTTTTTCATCGTCTCCGCCAACGTACTCGTAGTTGGTGCCAGTGGTGGAGTAGGCTTAGCTTGTCTCTAGTTGCTTAGTTTTTAGGTTCTTGTTGCTAGCTTTTAGTTGCTTGTGGTGTCAATGGTTGAGCTCCTAGTGGTTTAAAGTGGAGGCTCGTATCGACGACCCAATCCGACCGAGTTCTAATGGTTACAGGCTTGTGTCGATGTCCCAGTCCGACCAAGCATGGAGTTGAGTAGAGTTAGTTGGCGCTATTGTGGCGCGAATTGAGCTGACGTGACTTGGTATCTAGGTGTGCAGGTGGAGTAGGGTACCCTCCTCAATTGTATGGTTTTTCTGACCCAATTTTCGGTCAAAAAATTAGGCTGACACTTGCCTTTTTCCTTTATTCGTCTAATAGAAATTACGGCAAAGCTTTTACCGTCCTTTCGAAAAAAATGGTTGCTCCGAACTGTCACAAGGAACACGAAACAAAAGCAGCACTTTAATAGTACCTCATTGCGTGCACGGCGTTGGAGAGTGGCTTCGTCGTCGTCTCGCAGCATTTGTGTTTGCATCCACTCCTTTGTTGGTTTGTGAGTCTGATATCTTCTCTGGCCTTGTTTAGATTCTAAATTTGGCCACCAAATTTACTATGCAGAATTCCTATTCTCCGTCACATCAAAATGACGGCACATACATGGAGTACTAAATGTAGATGAAACCAAAAACTAATTGCACAGTTTTGTTGTACTTTGCGAGACGAACATTTTAAGCCTAATTAGTCAAAGTTTGGATAATTTTTATCAAATACAAATAAAATGCTACAGTACACTGATTTGACGTGGCACTGTGCAGAATACCAAATTAGGCCCGAACTAAACAAGGCCTCTGATGAGAAAATTAGGAGGCCAGAGTAGAGTAACCTGTCACCTGTGCGTGGATGTGGTAAAACTTTGCAAGCTTCCACACGGGTTGACTGAGTTTGGGTCCGGGTCCGGTCAGTCCAAGGCTGTCGGTGGCGTGTGAAGGGAAGACGAAGGCGTGGTGTGGTTGCCAGTTGCCACACTGCAATGGCGCGAGCGTATGTATGTGGCGCCGGCGCATTAACAATGTGGGTTGCCTGCCGGTTGACTTGGAACAAGAAGCCCTCTATAGTTGGGCAACAAATCGTCCAGTACAGGGACCTAGAGCACGGAATATACCTGCAGCACACTTCTCCTCCTGCTACAGAAGATAGTGGTTGGTCAACCGCGTCATCGGTTCAAGATGCCCGTTCGGTCGGGCGAGAGCCCAGAGCAGAGCGGCAACGGCGGTCGGCGGTGCCCGAGCCTTCCCGTACGTACCAAACGCGGAGACGGGAGGTGGCAACGTGATGGCCAGTGAGCTCGTCTGGGTCGGTCTGGCTCTGGCATGGCCGCGGCGGCGGCGGTGGGCACCTCGTTTCGGACGCGTCTATCCGGCCAAATAAACACCCGCACGCGGAATCAGGCGGTGGCGCGGCCCTTGTTAATTAACTACTTACTTTGTTAAGAAAAGATTGCGCTGCGCGTCAGAGCTCTGCTTGCTTAGCTGTCTGCGGTGGTCTGCCTAGTTCAACGCGGCCGATGACATTTTGTACTTGGTCATCATCAGAAGAATCATTGCATCTTTTTCACGGGAATTTTTTTAAATATAGTTTGGCAAAGTTCCGTGTACATCAGATCAGATGGGCCTCTCAACTCTCAATACGGGCCACGGCGGGAGATGGATGGGCTTCGACATCCGCCGCGGCCGGCGAGCAGGGCTGCAGGTTCGCTCGCTCTGCTGGCTCGCCGTACTCATGTCACCACGCCATCGTACTCATAAAGTGGTACAGTATAAAACTGACCATTTGATTTTCTTTTTTTTTTTGAGTTCAGTACTTGAAGAACTCCAAAAACACTGTGCTCACCTGGGCTGAATGAAGGCCACACGCCCGCGGCCAACCACCGATACAGCAGCTCAATACCCACAGAGGTTATGAAAAGAGAGAGATGTCTATTCTTCCTGGTACAGATACAGCGGCGCGTTATTTATTCAGGCACATCAATCAGTCAGGCCGTCGTCGTAGTCGCTTGATCCGTCCCCGTCCGTGCATCGATCGAGTTGGTTGCTCGTTGGAAAAGCAATAGTACGGTACTACCAGTAGAAAAGAAAAAACCTGATGGAAGGGACCAGGCCCAGGCGCGACGTGGCCTGTTCCGGCCGCGCGCCCCGGCCGGCCTCAGCGTCAGCGCGAGCCGTGCCGCGGTGCCGAACTGCCGATGCGAAGCACGGGAGCGTGTACGTGTCCGTGACCGTGAGCGTCACCGGCGGTGGTCGTCGCTGAGGGGTACGGTGCGGGGCTGGCACTGATGAGCACAGCAACAGCAGGCGACACGGCACGGCACCGCGGTCCAGAATCCACACTCCCGGACGGCCGGACTCCCGGTCACGTGTACTCCCGTGGCCCGTGCTCCGTGCTCCGTGCTCCGTGCTCGCGGAGGGAGACGCTAGATAGATGGGACGACGACGACGACGGGAAAAAACGAGAAAAACGGGCGCGTCAGGACAAGCAGGACGCCCGTACGGTGGACTAGTGGGGTGGGAATAGCATTATTGGTGCGTGCATATCATGTCTGTCAGTCAGGCTCGCGCCGGCCAGTCATTCCGATCCCGATCCCGATCCCGATCCCGATCGATCCTCCAGGCCCCCAGTCCACAGCTGAGAGCTGACTGACCACTGGTTGGGTCGCCTCGCAGTCGGTCGCTGCAGCCAGCTAGCCATTCCTCGTCCACCGCCACAAGCTGCTGCGACTTCCTGCTCCCTTCGAGTCTTCTGTTCCTCCTTGTTCCTGCTGCGAGATAGGAGCTGAGGAGGACAGAAACAGGAACGGCCGGAGATGGCGAACGCTGGCGGCGGGGCGGCCGGGGAAGGGGAGTGGCTCAAGGTCGCCCAGCTCAGGGCCCTCAGGACCCCCGCGCCAAGGTCAGTCGCCTCTCTCACCTCAACTCATCTTCTTGTTCGTGCCGTCGTAGCCGTCCGTCCGCCCGTCCTCTGCTTCTGTTTGCCATCAAACCTACTCCATGAAGAATGATCCGTGCTATATTCAGCTCGTTCATCCTTGAGCACAGCGTACAGGAAAGAGATTTTGAGTTGGCATCCTGGAGGAGGAGCACCGTACGTGCCACATACATACCGTGTATCATTTGCACGGTTATATTATAGTTAATTTCATCTGTTGGCCTGAATGAAATCACAAAACACACACCGTCACACTTCTGCCTTGGAGATTGTGTGTTCGTTACGTTACGCCTTCAGTTCTAGGAACAATGGAAATAAAAATATATATTAAACATCATTATTAGATGATTCTTCGTCGTGCAATCTATATTCATCGTAGTATACTTTCACTCAAATCTCAATACATATTGGTTCTATGTTTTTTATACATCTAATCTCAAAAAAAAAAAAACACTCAAACTTGATACTCCTGATCTAGAACTGTACCAATTCTGTTACAAAAAGATACGAAAGTCGTGTCCCAATCTCATTGATGGTGGGTGTACGTCCTGTCGCTATTACAACTATATACCAGTCGTCCAATACGGTAACCAACCACATCGTCGTCTTCATCTGCACTAGCATGCCATCGTCATCACAGGCTTTCACTGTCCACGCAATATTACTGCTTTAGGCCTTGTTTAGACCCCATAATTGGGCACTAAATTTCACTATACAGAATTATTATTTCCCGTCACATCAAAATACCGGCACATGCATGGAGTACTAAATGTAGATGAAATCAAAAACTAATTACACAGTTTTGTTGTACTTTACGAGACGAACATTTTAAACCTACTTAGTCAAAGTTTAGATAATTTTTACCAAATACAAACGAAATGCTACAGGAATTCCGTTACAGGAATTCCAACCCCAATTCCAGGGATCTAAACAAGGCCTTAGCTATTACAACTATACCAATCATCCATTTGTACTAGGGCCTCGTTCAGATCGAGAAATTTCTAGTCTAAAAAGTACTATAGCATTTTGTTTGTATTTGACAAACATTGTCCAATTATGGCCTAACTAAGATCAAAAAATTTGTCTCGTGATTTACAACTAATATGTGCAATTAGTTATTTATTTTACTAATATTTAATGTTTTATACATACGACACAACATTTGATGATGAAGAAAGAGTGAAATTTTTAACTTTTTCGAGGCATCTAAACGAGGCCTAGCTGCTTTAGCTTACCTATAATCATATATATACTGCTCAAGGACTCGTGTTTGGCAGGACTCTAGCACATCCTAAAATATCTGGTTCCTCATGTGGCGGCGGAGCAACTTCTCTAGTAGAGTTAGAGCCATTTTGTACAAACGTTTGACAAAAATGGTTTTAATGGTAATTTTATACGTAATAATTTTTATTAGATTTTGTGAGAAGCTAGAAGAAACCACTTTTTTTAAAAAAAAAATTGGCTCCTTCAGGCTTCTTGCAAGTAGCTATTTTTTATATGGTCATTTGGGAGGAGCTACAAGAAACTGGAGCCGGTGATACATAGGCTTTCACAGTCTACGTAGTACATTTTCATGCTAAGGATTTGACAAGTCATGATTTTAGCAAATATTTGATTAGCTGTAAAAACTTGCGAACTTCTCACCTTTGGCAATTTTTTCACTCAACTTATGATTGTCAAATCCTTGTCATGGCAAACTTTGGTAGCCCAACAATTAATTAGGTCCTGAATTAACCGCTCCATGGATGGATGGCAGGAGGTGGACAACCTGACGCTGCGTCGGCTCCTGCGCGCGGGCGACCACAATGTTGACAAGGCCGCCGCCATGTTCCTCAAGTTCGTCAGGTGGCGAGCGGAGGTGGCGCCCGGCGGGTCCGTTCCGGAGGAGGCCGTGCGCCGGGAGCTGGAGCAGGACAAGGTGTTCATGGGCGGCGTCGACAGGACCGGCCGCCCCATCATCGTCGGCTTCATCGCCAGGCACTACTCCACCAACCGCGACATGGCAGAGTTCAAGAGTACGTCTCACCTCATCTCCTCTGCACTGCACTACTTGGCGTTTGCTTCTTCATCGAAATGTGTGGAGGTTTTCTTGGCTGTTGAATGAGCTGTTGGCGTGTCCTCTTTCTTGTGCAGGTTTTGTGGTCTACTTCTTCGACAAGATCTGTGCCAGGTAAATCAAACACAGTGTGTGTATCTCTCTGTGTCCATAAGCGTGCAATAAAAAAGAAACAAAAAAGAGCGAGAGAAGAAGTACTCACGGAGTCGCAAAAAAAAAAAAAGAAGTACTCACGGAAGAGATTTTTATTTAACTGAAACGAAATGCGGTCATGCAGGATCCCCAGAGGCCAGGAGAAGTTCTTGGCCATTGTGGATCTCAAGGGCTGGGGCTACGCAAACTGCGACGTGCGGGCGTACATCGCTGCCATTGAGATCATGCAGGTGCGTACGTTAATCGCTTCTGCTTTCACTCAACACGGCTTCCCGCAACACAACAATAGGCTGCATTGCCTGCACACCATCAGACAACGACGACGACGAGCTCAACTGCCTGAATATATATGTCGAATCGATGACTGACACCCTTGTCGATGGCGCAGAACTACTACCGGCAAGGCGCTGATGATCAACGTGCCATACATCTTCATGAAGGTGTGGAAGACGATGATCTACCCCTTCATCGACGCCAACACCAGGGACAAGGTGATGATAAATGAGCTGCCATGCTGCCATCGATCCATTCATCCATCCATGGATGTCGCTATGAGCAAGTTGCTGCTTCTCTGAAAGAATTAGAAGAGGAAGCTGTATCTGCAATGTATTTAGTACTGCCTAATAGCTGCCCCGGCGTTGCGTGCATTTGCAGTTCGGTGTTCGTGGAGGACAAGAGCTTGCGGGAGACTCTGCGGCGGGAGATCGACGAGAGCCAGCTCCCAGAGTTCCTCGGCGGGAAGATGCCCCTCGTCTCCCTCAAGGACTACGCCCGGCAGCAGCCTCAGCCCGTTTCCGACTGATGAGTCTGTCTGTTAGGGAGCCCAAAGCTAATTCGACAGCCTACAATAGGGAGGAAGATATAGGCCCAGCTACTGATTAACCTACTAGTACGTCCTGCAAATCTGCAACGGTGTTGTAACTAACTGTAACTGTAAGTCTGAAACAGTAAAATGCAGCTCCGCTAGCCGAGGTCGGTGATCATCATATTTAGCTGCAGGTGATCGAGCAAGCGCGTGTCAGTACGTACCTGACGCTGAGCTGAACGGAGATGAAAATAAGAATGGGATGGATGCAGCATCATTCATGTCTAAACGATATAAAAGAAAGGAATAACGCCATTAGTTCTTGCAATGCAGCATCAATCCTCCGATTTTTCAGTAAGCCACGGTCACTCGACGTCGAACGCGCGAAAAGATGGACTCGCTGTCTTCAGTGACCAAACTTTTCTCTTCCAGACGAACTAACCATGCATATCCAGCATGTTTATATTATGTAATCCGAATGATAATCGAGCAATTCACCGATGACACAGACGATGGATGCTCAGGAGGGATCCTCTCCAGCTAGCTTGCATTCAGAAAGAAAAATCATAGCCGAACTGTCTGCGTTTCGTTACGTGGTTATTGCAAAAACGGAATCGATAACTGAATGGCAGACACAAACAAGACTAATCGACAACTAATGGTCCTTATTAGCACTGTAGCAGGTGGTGCTTGTGGGCTCTGTCGCCGCTGAACTTTATTACGGAGTATGACCCTATATCGACATACGATGGCCTGGGCCTATATCCGCTACCGGAAGGCCCGAATACCAATACCACTGTTGTTCCGACCGCTGGATCTCGTGTTGTTACTTTGATGTTTTATTATCATTTTATTCTTCTCAATTCAAAACCGTAGGTCTAGAAACGTCTAAATATCACATCAATTTTTTATTGATACAAAAAGCCAAGCACGACTCATTTTGCTTGAATTTTGCGTCATAGATTTTATAATTTTGACAATGACTTTCCTTTTGCAATGATATATTCGAGTGTTTAGATAATCTGGATAGCCTTTAAATGTGTTGATTCGGTCCCCAATGGATAGACCACCCAGGACCAAACCCAACGAACTCAATGGAATGACAACGAACTCAAACGCGAAATATAGTTCTTGATATCATTAATCAGGTCCCGGCTAAAGCGCGTAGGACCGTCCTCCTTATAAGCTTCATGAAGAGTGTTATTTATAGTAACCCGTAGGCATTACATGACGACCCTACCCTTGCAAAACCGCTTCGTAATGCACGCCCGGAGCCGACAAGGGGCAGACATCTCAAACTGCGCTTGTCTCCTTGTACTGTCCGCCTCGCCACCGTTGGACACGTGGCGTATAGACGGGCTGTGTCCCTCTCATTGCCACGCCAATCTGCAAGCAAACGGCAAACAAGCGTTGATCAGCAAACTTGAACGGCGTTAGATTCGGTATTCTCGGCGATGCCCCGAATCTGAGCCCACACTTTTGGCTTACGGGTCAGCTTCAGCGCCCACCGGACGTGTCCTGAAGCTGGTCCCTCCAAGCGGTCTCTCCAAGGTGCTGATTCGGCGGGAATTGGCCCGCTACCCACCGGAGCCTGTGTCGGGCCAAATTTCCACCCTCCGGCGTGCAGTGGCTTCGGTAGTTAGTGCCTCTCTACCGGAGCCCCGCCAGGTTTCGCCTGCCAGCTTAGCTTCGGCAGTTGGCTCGCCAGTATCGAAGCTACACAAGGTGCCGAATCTTTGATGACCAATCTGACCGTCCTGGATTCGGATGACCATGAGGGGGACGGGGTAGTCACTCCTTCCCCTGCCCCCAACAAAATGGTCTCAAAATATCCAGGGAAATATATCTAAATTGATGGGTCAGAAGTTACGGTGCATTTTGTTTGTGGAATCACTCCATGCTTTAGAGGTGATGCACCATAAGTTTATCCCATGAATTTTGGTGAACCAACCCATTTCTCACTATCTATATACTACATATTAGCTTGTGGGGGGAATGAAATGGTGATGATTAACTCATTCCATTCCACAAGCCTAATTAAAAACAAAGTCAGAAGAAGATTTACCAACTAATTCCACAAACCAAACACAACAATAGTATTTTGTCATATGATTTCTTAGCATATGTGCTTGGAAGTTAGATTGAGGTCATATGATTTCTTCAAAACTACACACGAGTAGAGTCTATTTTGTACGCTCATCACATAGAACCAATGGATTTAGATAAAACTAAAAATAACTACACTGTCCAGAAATTATAATATTTTTAAATAAATAATTTATTTTTTAATCTACGTCAACGACGTCAGCACATGAGGAAATGGAATCGTCAAATTGTACAACAGATTTACCTCGAGACCATTTTGAAATAGTAATATACACCGTCAATGTCTGTATTGGGGCTGGTGTGTAGGAGGATTCTTGCTCTCCGGTTCATACACTTAATCGTTGGCTTGTAACAAAAAATACATAAATATAAACAACAGCCAAACGGTGCGTTGCAGGTGAAACGCTCAAACTATGCTAGCAGCCATGGAACCCCGCAGCCGCCTCCACTGTCACCTCATTACTAATCTAGTAATCTCTTTATAAAAAAGTCATCACTATTTTTTCTCAAAAAAATCAGTACTAATCTCCTCCCTCTACAAAAGAACACAACTGTAATAATATAACACTGAAAACAATCTTATTTTTAAAAAAATAAAAATAATTAAACTTTCATAGTTTTATCAATTTATTTTATATCATAACTATTGATATTTTAAAAAATAATTAAACTTTCACAGTTTTATCATAGCTCATTGCATCTCTCCAGAGGTTGGACGTGGCAGTACTTCACTGGATAAACAAAAGGCTTAGTTTTGAATGAATACAGACATGACATATATGCCTGCTCGTCAAAAAAAAAAAATCCAAATCCAAATCCACTCAAAGAAGCAGAGGATGAGAACAGAACAGCCGGGCTGATTTCACTATTCCATTGCATGCGTTGCAGGTCCTGTGGGACAAGCAGCTCAAGACGGTGGTGAACAACGAGAGCTCCGAGATCATCCGGATGCTCAACACCGAGTTCAACGACATCGCCGGGAACCCCGGGCTGGACCTCTACCCGGCGCACCTCCGGGCCACCATCGACGAGGTCAATGACCTGGTCTACGACGCCATCAACAACGGCGTCTACAAGTGCGGATTCGCCAAGGTGTGCACTGCTGCAGCCTGCAGCTGCCCTGCATGCTCCTATTACCGGCTCTGAGACTGGGATTGGTTAATTGGCTTGGTGAGATGATAAGACAGCATCTATCATGTGCTAACCGGAACCTTGTCTTGCTGTTCAATAATGTGTGTAGGCCGTGGCGAGATTATATGAGGCTCTGGACAAATGTGAGGAGATTTTGGGCAAGCAACGCTATATTTGTGGCAACCAGCTGACTGAGGCTGACATTCGCCTGTTTGTGACTCTCATTCGATTCGATGAGGTGAGATCTTGCAGATCAGTCATCAGAACACAAAACATCTGATTGTCGTTTCCTTTCTGCAAAATTTGTTCCTTTTCAGGCCGTCACTTGTCCTGTTTGTTCCATGCAAAATAACAGTCTGTTTGTTTTAACTGATCGAGTATCAGCACACTGTTTGGGGGCATGAACTACCTTTCAAGCACGTGTGTGGAGATTTCACCTTGGTCCTCGATTTACTTCAGATCTGATATGTACTTTGAGCATAAAGGGTTCTTTTATAAAAATATTTCAGAAAAATATAAAACTAGGCAAGACAACAAACCATTACTTGTTCTAGGCACATGAACTGTGAGAACCTAGCAAGAGGTATTTATGCAACCTCTATATACAGGCATTTTCTGTGCCATCAAACTCCCATTACCCTCTGGTCCATGTGTACCTCCTTTATATGTTTTTTGCATTCATGGTGATTGATAAAATTAATATGTGGCTGAACTAGAAATGCATTTCTTGGAGGAGCTTAATGTTCCTTGTGCATAGATTTCACCAGCAATAACCCTACTAATCACAGGTCTACGCCGTCCACTTCAAATGCAACAAGAAGCTGCTGAGGGAATACCCAAACCTGTTCAACTACACCAAGGACATCTACCAGATCCCTGGCATTAGCAGCACCGTTAACATGGAGCACATCAGGAAACACTACTACGGAAGCCATCCGTCTATAAACCCCTTTGGGATTATCCCCGCTGGCCCCAACATCGACTACAATGCCCCACATGACAGGGAGAGGTTTGGCGCGTGACTGCCTGAGGGAACTTGTACCCTACGTGCTTCAGGAGGCCGGAGCCGTCCACTTGGCACTTGAGAGTGTCAGAGGCTGCAATGCAATTATCCCTAATAATGCTATATATAGTATTTTTTGTATTTTGTGTGTGTCTTGTTTGAGCAGTTGAAGATGGACCACATGCCCATTCGAATGAAGAGATAAAGTTTATTTCGCAAAAAAAGAGAAGTACTAGCCTAAAAGGGTGACCAACTTTTAAGGGTCGCCAACTTTTATACGAGTACGAAAGTTTCGTTACACACCGCACTCGATGTAAAAACGCACAAATGCTCATTACCTTTTTTTTCTTTTTTTGTTATCAGATCCGTTCAAACCAGGTTAAACGGATGGTCCGCAGTTGTCATATTGAATCGATTTTAACTAAATTTATAGTAGAAAATTTTATTAATATTTATGTTTCTGAATAAATTTATTATAGTCTATATGTATGGAGTTATGTGAGCAATTTGCTTTAAACTCGCCACAACGCTCCGTTCTAAGAAAAAAACACACATCTCGCTTACTGTGAAGTGAAACTTTTTAAAGTTTGATCAAGCATGTACAGTAGTATTTATTTTGAGATATACTCCGTAGAGTTTTTGTTATTTTTTCCTTTTTTTCCTTGAAACAATTGCTATTTTGTTTCTAAAAGTAGGTCAATCAGGAAGAGGAAAATCATTCCATTGCCTCATGGGGCGCGGCCCGCACAGGAGGTTGTGTTGCTTTTCAAGGTTTCCCTGTTTGTGCGGGGATTAGGTATGGGCCCCTTGTGTCTTGGCACGCGGCAGGCCGAAACGAGCGGGAGGTGGCCCGTGGCCGGTCGGTGCCAGGGCAGCCGCGAGCCAGCCACATGCCGGCGGTGGCGGCGTGAAGCCGTGAAGGCTTGAAGGGGCAGTAGCGAAGCGGCGTGAGCGTGACGGTGAATCGCTAATGAAGGGCGGCCATGTCAACAAAATACACTTGCAGGTTTGTACAATTGTACTAGTAGCGCCGCCGCCGTAGTGCTATACTGCTATGCGAGCATCGTAGTGCTAGCTTTACAGCAACAGCCCTTTGAATTGGCGCCGGAAATCATAGCGTGACTGACTCACCGCTACGGCAATGTTGACATGATTTGTAGTGACAAAGTCGCACCATCATTTTCAGCATAATTCAATTGGCTAGTTTTATATTTTATTGTTTTTAGTTAAAAAATGAAAAATAAAGCTCCAAGACCACTCAGGTCAGAGTCAGATGAGATGACTAGGCGCCCCCCGTGCAGGAATGCACGATGAAGTTTTTTTTATGCAAAGAATGCACGATAAAGTCGCCATGACTGACCATATATAATCCTTTGTTGGCAGAACACAGGGGCGAGTCGGTCAAGAGGAGCCGGCGAGACACGTGTGAGAGCTGTCGCCACGGCAGCGTGCGCCGGTGTCCGATGCTACCCGGGCGCGCAGTATTCCGCCGATGCTCCCGACGTCGCGGAGCAGGACGGCGTAGGCCCGCCGTTGGCCGGTCACACTCACAGATCATCGGCGTCTGACTTCCAACGGATGACGAACGAAAAAAAAAAACAAATCGGAAATAATACAAGACAATTAGACAAGTCCAGCCACTGCCACGCCATGCGACCCACGCTGATTCCTTTGCTTATTGCGACTGTATGTACTTGTTTTGTACAACCAAAACAAGAAGACGAAGACATTGGAGTCTCTCCCTGGCTCCCTGCTCGACCAGCTGCTTCGTTTGAGCACCTGCGGCTGTGCGGATCGGTTGAGGAGGAGGGCGTGGAAGTGGAATTGAAGGAGTCAAGGAGATCGATGGCGAGCGCGGCTGGAGCTGGAGGCGGAGCGGCGGGGGAAGGGGAGTGGCTCAAGGTCGCCCAGCTCAGGTCCATGGTGCAAGCGCAGGACCCCCAAGCCAAGGTGAGAGCTGCTCGCTCCTGCTCAACGAGTCGTCGATCCACCCACCCAGTTAATAACCTGCTCGGCCGCCGGGTCCATGGCTCCATCGCCTGTTGCAGGCTGTCGTCTCTTCGCCCAGCCTGCAGTGCCGATGCATCATCGTTGCTTGTTCTTTTCTTGTCCTGCACTGTTCTTGTTCTTCTTCCCGGCTTTGGAAGCATTAGTGTTTCTTTTTAGCTTTAAAATAATAGTACATTAATTAATACTATTTGCCATCAATTAAACAAGAGGCCCGTTGGGTGCTCCGAGCTTTGATGTCTTGCCCTCGTCCAAGAAGAAATCACCAATACGGAGTAGAATGCTTTGAAATGTACATTACATGATTAATTTTCCGTTAAACTAATACCAGCAGCCGGGTGTCATTATTCTTTTACAGATTCCCGTTCAAATAAAACCCTAACTAATTAAAGCAAGACTTTCAGTATGTAAGTTGGATGTGACCACCTCTCTTCCCACCCCTGCTGTCTCTCTCTTTGTAATTGGCGCAATACCGAACTCGGCCCTCGAGACCTCCATCCACCACACATATCTGGCATCAGGCAGGGACTCCTGTCGTTTTGCTTACTAAAAAAAAACTTTCCAGTATGTAGAGTCTGTCCGATCCATATTGAAATTAAAGCATCACGTGAAAGATAATTCATGAACCCTCATTTCTTTGTTGTACCGTGTTTAATTTGCAATTAAAGGGTTGGTATCCCCTCTTCTCTATTATGTATGTCAATTCAATTCGATCCGGGAACGGGGAGAGGTCTTGCCATGTTTCTTTTTTTATTTTTTATATAAAATAATAAGGGTAATTCCTTCATTTCACCAAAATATAAATCATTTTAAATTCTCTAATTTTAGACCAATTCTGCCTGACATACACAAGATTAAATTAGTTTCATCAAATTATTTAGTTCAAATTATGTTGACAGTGCATTTATTAACTTGTAGGTATTGATATATTTTTTAAAGGTAAACAAGCTTAACATAGGACAAAGTCAAAACGAAATATTATAACTTGACAATTTAATACAGTATATATGCATGTCGCATTCTATCGCTTAGGCAATAGGCAGCAATAACAGCGCCATATGTTTGGGGGTAGTTGTGTATGAGATAACGGCATGGGTATAAATTAAGCTATCTTGTACGATTCGTCAAAAGATCAAGTGTTCAAACAATTTTTTTTTAAAAAAAATTACAGCTGAACAGGGGGTGGCATGCGCTTGCTTGGTCGCATCCTTGAATATAGAATGCTCTACACGGGCCAAGCATGGCAACTATACTATTCTACTACTACTGAATATTGCAGATTTGCAATAGTTTTTTTAGCCTCATAATCCAAAGGCATCACGTTGAAAAAGGAAGTTTACAATAGACACTGACACGCCAACAATTCTGCCCATCATTCTCTTTAATTTGCCATTTCTTTTCAAAAAAACGCCTTTCAGTAATCGCTGTCATTCGGAAACTGATCGGAGTAATAATGAAGCTGCCATTTTAATTTTTTTTTTGGCGTCGCGCCACGTACGCGTGCAGGAGGTGGACAACCTGACGCTGCGTCGGTTCCTGCGCGCGCGCGACCACGACGTGGACAAGGCCGCCGCCATGTTCCTCAAGTTCCTCAAGTGGCGGAGGGAGGCGGTGCCCGGCGGCTCCGTGCCGGAGGGGCAGGTGAGGAGGGAGCTGGCGCACGACAAGCTGTGCATGGGCGGCGTCGACAGGGCCGGCCGCCCCATCGTCGTCGCCTTCGCCGCCAGGCACTTCTCCGCCGGCCGTGACATGGCAGAGTTCAAGAGTACGTACACGCACCCCTTGTGGTTGGTCACCATGCTGGACTGGACTGCTGCTGCATCCATGGCTCCCTCCTCCTTAATTAGCTTGCTAACATTTGTGACACCAAATTGAATAAATAAACCTGGCGTCTGATTGACCGGGTACCTGTGCCTGAACACGGTTAGCTGTTCTTGTGCAGGTTTTGTTGTCTACTTCTTCGACAAGATCTGTGCCAGGTACGTAATCATCAATGAAGCCTGCACATCTAGCTAGTCTGAAGGTTTCTCAGCTTCCTTCAGCCACACACTACAAAAGATCGCCGTCTCGTAATTCATCATCACGGAGCCAAAATAAATGCAGAATCCCCAGAGGGCAGGAGAAATTCCTCTGCATTGTCGATATCAAGGGCTTTGGGTATTCAAACGTTGACGTCCGGGCATACATTGCGGCTATAGAGATCTTGCAGGTACATACATCTGTCAGTGTAAAAACCGCACAAAGCTTCCTTTCCTCACAGTAATAACCAAACAGCTAGAGCTAACATGAGCAAATCGATCACCTTTTCCCTGCGCGCTGCCTCGTGCATTCAGAACTACTACCCGGAGCGGCTTGGCAAGGCGCTGATGATCCACGTGCCCTACATCTTCATGAAGGCGTGGAAGATGATCTACCCCTTCATCGACACCAACACCAGGGAAAAGGTGACGTACGCGCGCCATGGGCCCATGTCGATCGACCTCCGATCATTTGATCGATATAGCTATCGCTTCTTCCTCGATCGATGAATCGTTCCTGACTGACTGACTGTTTTGAGGCGATGTGATTTGATATTCATTGGCAGTTCGTGTTCGTGGAGGACAAGAACCTGCAGGAGACGCTGCGGCGGGAGATCGACGAGACCCAGCTCCCGGAGTTCCTCGGCGGGAAGAAGGACGTGATCCCACTCAAGGACTATGGCGTGCAGCAGCAGCCTCAGGCCGTGTGATCACACACGAGTTGGTGGCTACGAACACGGCATCATGGCCCATGACCATGGTTGTTATATGATGACAGCGATCAGAGATGTGTCTGTTGCTTCCAAGTAACTGTGTAGCTGCTGTAAAACGAAGCTCGCTCGGCTTGTGTTGTCTGCCGAGCTGATGTTGTTGCTCGGGTCACAATTGATACAGACCAAGATCTGGGTTACTAAAGGAACTAACCACTCCGAGTATCTTCACCGTCCTAGCTCAGTGGTAGAGCGCGTGGCTTTTAACCACGTGGTCGTGGGTTCGATCCCCACGGACGGTGATTGTTCTTTCTTTTGCCTTTGGGTACAATCTGTTCCAAAGTTTCAATTTTCAAGCAGGATGTTCAAAGTTTCGTGGCGCCGTTTGTTCTTTTTTTTTTCGTTTGCCTTCCCTATACTATATTCCAAAGTTTCAATTTTTAAGCGGGTTGTTTAAAGTTTTATGGATGTCGTGGGTCCTCTTGCTTCTCCCATAAATAAAAAAAACTAAAGAGTGTACTTTTTGGTACGATAATTGTTTGGTTTTGTCCATCTTTTGTCCCATGCGATCCTCATCCCCACGCACGCCTTCAAAGGAAAGAAAATATCACCCCACCCACGACGTCAAAACAAAAAATAAGGCTAATAAATGTTGCTAATAAAAAAGAAGAAAAAATGGAAAGGACATGCGATCCCCACCAGAGACGTCCATGGGCCCATGCGGACTGGGCAATTGAACAGGGCCTCAAAAATCATGGACCTCAAAATTTACTAAGTATACTTAGTATATGTAAACTAGAAAATCAATCAGACTTGTGTTTTTTGCGCAAACGTGGCTTGCTGGAGAGTGAAGACCACGATCGTGACTTTGCTTCTGGATACAGAGACGGAGAACTACGACGCGGCCGCAGCGATTCCAAATCCAATTTCACGTAACCCTTCGCGGCCCCCTGCCCTTCGTCGCCAGGTTGGTTCTTTGGCCTTGCCCTCGTGGCTCTGCGTTCAAGACCTCGTCGTTATTCGTCGACGCCGTTCAGGACGGCGTAATCCAATCCAAAGGAGACGGAGATCGCCAACGCCAGGTAAGAATCCATGTTCTCTCCCTATTTTATTTAGTTAATCTTTTGCGCATTACACAAATTGATCAATCCCAATTGATCCAATTTGCCAGTCATGTTTTCTTTAAATCGGATTAGAAAATATAAAGCGGAAAATCAAAAACTTAAGAAAAATCAAAGAGTTGAGGAATTAACTCAATCTCTGAAAGGATCGATAGAGAGGTTTTTTACTAGCGTTAATAGCACTTGTAGCGGTGTGCAGGAGAAAATTGATTACGAATATATCATTAAAGAGATCATTTCAAAGAATCCTAAAAAAATACTGCTTTTCAAATGATAGTTATACAACAAGTATAATTATTGATCTATGTTGCTATATACTTTTTTATGATATAAGTAATATATTAATAGATATTTGCCATTAATTAGTTTTTTTACTAGATAGTATCGTGCTCGTGCGTTGCTATGGGACAGCTAAGTTTTTACTAAAAACACATAGATCGCACGATAAGATAACAATACAATGAATTGAAATACCAAAGTTACAATGACATTCAATCTAAAAAATAAAATTCATAAAATTAACACAATCACGGACTCTTACTGTATGGATCTTTTCGTGATATGGCCAAGATAATATTGTGCTCGTGCGTTACAATGGGAAAACAATAATAATATAATAACTCGCAATGTCAGAGCATGTTAGAGAATAAACACAATTGAGATTTTACACAGATCGACACTCAATTGACTATGGCTTATGATGGACTGACATGGCAGGATTCATAGGCGGTTAGAGTGCAAAGTATACAACTTTATGTTGGTACGTTATCAGCTAGTCATGGTCTGGGAATTGAAGTTGCAAACATCTGTCTAATAAATAGAAGCACACAATTTAAAGACAGAATGCTACACTGCACAACTTTAGTGCCACAAATGCTACACTTCACAACTTTAGTGTCACCTTGTTGCCACAGCTCAAGCGACACTGTCTGGCAATGAACGATGCGATATTGAGAGCGCATGATATTGAGATGGTGTATACGTACGTACACTATCATTTGTCTTGTATTTATATTGTCATGCCTATATCATCTCATCCTACTACACGTGCAACCAGGCATTGAGAATGTTTATGTGCACCATACCATTCGGTTTCCTGAATGCAGTTCACCTTATGTCATTGTCGGCATATTCCGCTTGAACAGACCCCATCTGAAATTTATTAAAAAAACTCAGTTAAAATACATTTCTAAATAAGTAATTGCTAGAATAAAGATTGTGTATCAAGCCAGGCAATTTTGAAGTTCTTACACACGTCGAGCGGAAGAGACTATGGGATTTTTTTCTTTCCTTTTTTATTGCGATTTTTCCTTTCCTTTTTTCTATCGAGATTTTTTCTTTCCCTTTTTTTTCAACAAGCCCGTGCGCCTGGGGGGCTGGGATGGAGGAAGTCGGATGGAGCAGATTTTCTCTCTTCTTTTTTACCGTAACTTTTTCTTTCCCTTTTTTCTACCGTAATTTTTTCTGTTTCTTTTATTGAGCCTGGGCGGAGGGCATGCGTGGGGTGGGAGATCGTATGGAAAGGAGGCGGACGGAAAAAGCTACTGTCGCATCAAAAATTATCCACTCCTTGATCTTTTTATTTATGTGAGATATTAGGCGCTTTGGCCTCTCATCTCCCCGGGGCACCATTGTCCCACGCATGCCGTCCCTCTCCTCTTAGGCTCTGTAAAAAAGTAAAAAAAAATGTGGTAATAAAAAAGGAAACAGAAAGGCCATCGGCCGGCACTAAGGAGCGTAGCAACATGGTGCGGGCCAAGAACGGCGGGGCAGCGACGCCATGCCGACCTCCCAGAGCCCGGCGAAGATCGCATCAAGTACCTGATGGATACGTTCGAGCAGCTCCTCTTGCTGGACGAGGCAACCGCGACAGACGTTCGAGGCAGCAGCTCCTCATGACGCAGCAAGTATCGGTGTTGTTTCCAGCAATGTCGCGGGGTGCTCTTGTACTAAGCAAAGAGGAAAGCCAAGGAAAAAAATTTTCTTGAGAGTTTTGAGGAAGATGCAGAGGCTGCTCAATCCACTCGCACAAAGTTTACTGTACACCACTGATGAACCAAAGGTATGCCTGCTACGCCTTCAGTAATTTCAATTCATAGTGTCCACTTTACACTACTAGACTGGGTCCGTGACTTGTTGCTTTGGTTTCCACTGTCGATCATGTCTTCAGAAACTTTCATGTATACGATTTAGTTTGCCTATGCCGTGATTGGTCACAGTGGATTGGCGCACGAACTTAATTTGCTTTTTGATTAAATGTCACTTTAACGTTGGTTTTTAATTTCATTGTTATGTTATCATGCAAGAATAAAAATTTAGCCGCACGGGGCACACTACCTATCTCTGCTGCTATCCATCTATGTGCTTATTTGGAGTTCTCTGAATATACACTGATCTGTCAGGCATAGGGCATTTGCATGTACTGTACATCATCCAGATTGCTTCACTCTGCATGTCCTGCACAAAGTGTAGAACACAAGGAAACAAGAAATTGTGACCTTTGTTTTACCACGTAAGCAATAGGCTGGATTGCTTCAGTTTTGCATGCATTGTACACCGTCCGGCGGTCTGCCTGCATGCACAATCACAGACTCTTGAGTTTTGTTTGGCCATTTTGTTAACTAAATAAGGTATCTGCGTTCAATGTGTAGGAAAAGAGGGCCCTGTTTGCTTGTTCCTTTGTAGCAAAAACTTGCTAACAATTAGTTAAATTAAGGTGAAGATTGTTTCATTGATTTTAAAGTCAAGACATGATAGAACTGGATTGTTTAAATTATGGAGTAAATTTTGCAAGATATTCAGATGCTTAGGCAACAAAAATTACATATGCAAGAACTACTCTGCACTCTTCAGGTACATCAGCTTTTAATTCCGAAAACGACAATGAGAAAGCTGCTGCTGATCCAAAGATGCTAATAGAATGCTGCTGATCCAAAGGTGCTAATATAAAAGGATATTGTACCAAGTAAAGACAAGATATAATCATGCGAATGGCTTATTGCACTTAAAGAAAGCTGCTACCTGCTTATTACAGAATTTACTCAGTTTTGGTAATGAATTTATTTAGCCATCCATGTTGTGTTCAAATGAAAACTATAATCCAGACAATTTACTTTGACACCGTATTACTCTTCTGCAATTTGTTTATTTCAGGTGCACAACTTATTTGTTCAATTCTTTAAAGGCTGCCTATGAAAAAACATGGAAGCTTTTGTTGTGTTCTTGCCAGGACAAACAATGGGTTCAGGTTGACCTGCCAACCCACTCCAATGCCGTTGATACGGGGTTCAGGGTTACCAGCCAATCCACTAGAAGGATGGAATGACTGCAGATTGGTATGTATCAGAACCAGTCCCACTTTTTTTCCTAGCAAACTTTAGCTACTATTAATCTTTCACAGTTTTATTACTAGAGCTTGGGAACAAATAATCGGGTTTCGTTACCATTCAATTCTTGGTTGTAGTTGTAAAATATCTATGCTTGAGTTTAATTATCATCCCTACTTGTGGCAGAACCTTCTAAATTTTATGGCCCACACGCATCTGTTATTATCCCGAAGACCTCTGACAGTCATGCATGTGTTCCAGGTAACTTAGAAAGCTCTATCGGGTGCCCTTAAAGGACCCCGATTAAACCACATTTGACAACTCATACCAGGATCAACAAAGGAGTAGCTCCAACATTACAACATTTATTACAAAATATATATATCAGAGTGCGGAAGAATGATAACATAGAATTTATAAAATATGAATAAGTTAACTTTTACAAAGTTAACTTCAATTGCGGAAGCAGAGAAGAACTACAGAAGACAATTTAGATAGAGCACCTAAGTCGGGAGAGGACAACCAGATCACGTCGAGCCCACAGACATGAGCTTGATTTGAACACTAATTAGCACCTGCAACAGGGGTTCAATAAACCCTGAGTACAAAAGTACTCAACAACACTGACCCGACGAAAAAGAGGGGTGAAGATTCAGGAAATGCAGGCTAGAGGAACAAGGTAAGGCTTGCAAGAGATAAGAATTTTTGCAGAAAAGCTTGACAAAAAGCAAAGTTGTCTTGCTCTAGCTCAAGATTACCAACCAACTCCATTCTTAAGCCTCAAGCATCATTCAAGTTGTTACTACGATGATGAACAGAGATTGAGTCTTCTTCTCCGAGAAGCAACGGTGATTCAAATCCATTTTTATACCCAGCTGGGACCTAGATCTCGATATACATGAGGCTCCAACCAAAATGCATACCAAACCATACGATATACGTGAGGCTCCAACCAACACGTATACCGACCACACGATACACATGGGACTTTCGACCCACAGTGTATCGATATACGTGGGACTCAAACCCACAGTATACCACACCATTGTATGTGGATTTCTAGTTCTCGATACACGCAGATCACCATCGGACGGGACCTAGGGCATCAACAGACGGAAACAATACAGAGGGACTTCTTTCCCAATGCAAGTTACCCGTCCGGACTCGATTTATTAACTATTATCGTGATTCCAACAGGTAAAGCCAACCTCATCTTTTTCATTCTTTTACTTTTTGAAAACCTAACTAATTAAATAGGGCTAAGCATTACTATGCATTTTCCAAATAACAGGTAACAAGAAATATAGAAGTAAGACAGGTAATGAAATGGGTAGGTTTTCACTCAACTCCTATTACTTAATGCAACATTTCATAACAGAAGCGATAAAACTTTTATAAAATCAAGGAAGGGTTTAAATGCATTCGGGGGGGCTTTTCTGTGTTGCAGCGGTAGTTAGTTCTCGTCAGGATCACAGGTGTTACACTTGACACCAACTCCAGGATGGATGACACCACATCATGGAT
This sequence comes from Bothriochloa decipiens, assembly GCA_023333625.1. NCBI lineage: Eukaryota > Viridiplantae > Streptophyta > Magnoliopsida > Poales > Poaceae > Bothriochloa > Bothriochloa decipiens. The sequence continues at coordinate 58,275,427 of CM041634.1, forward strand.
CCGCGACTTCACTTCGATGGTAGATGGCATTTTTCGGAGATCGTGCAGCAAGATCCACTCACTCTCGAACAACTGAGTCATGGATTTCATAGTTAGACCCCTGCTTTTTGTTGAATTCTTGGACGAGGTCCCTGGTCGCGATTCATGTACAGAGGACGCTCGGAAAGGCCGTTTCCGGCGGGGAAAGTGCTCACCAGCGGCAAAGGAGAGGCATAAGAGCATTCTTGGACTCGTGCGCATCCGATGGTGCACTCAAATCGACTGGAAGTGGTGCGTGGAGGCGTGGCCACGTGAGCCGCGGCCATGGCGGACGACCGTGGCGGCAACCGGCAGCTACGGCCCGAGCAAGGCGAAACCAAGGACATGGCTAGCTTCAGGAGGATAAGGCGAAGCCAAAAAAATACGGTGAAGAAAATGATGAACCGAGACGACTTGGCCACGTCGGAACCGAGCTCGGCGACCATGGCCGATGGCCGCGGTGGCAACTGGCGCTGAGGACGACTTGGGTCGCAAGAGGCAAGGCAAGCAGGTCCGGGCGAGTCGCCAGAGATTAATGAAGCCAGTAGCAAACGCTGGAGGGTGGTGGTGTCACGGTGGCGGCGAATTTCGCGGGTGATGGAGCTCGAGAGTGACGGCCAAAACAGAGGCGAATTGGTGTCCGCCTCTACCTATTTGTACCGCGACACAAAGGTGAGGACACGTCGAGGGCGGTGAGGCAACTCTCGGAGATGGACTTGACACATCCCAAGCGGAGCTGGTGCCCTCGGACGCGCCTGGAAGCGGATGGAAGCCGTGCGGCAGCAAAGCAGAATGTGTCCAACTTGATTTTTTGAAAATTACAGAAATGGCACTGGTGAAATTTTACAAATTACTCCAAAATTTTAAATAGAACTTGAAAAACTCCCAATCTATGAAATTATCATAATTTCATGCTCTACACTTTTGCAAAAATGAAGAACTTCAAATTCTTCCAATAAATTAGATTTTTAAATAAAATTTTGAAAAGGAAGCAAAAAGGGAATAAAGCCCTAGAACAAACATTTTAAAAATCTTTTGATTTTGCTAAATAACTTGAAAATCGCCGAATATATGGAATCTCAACTTTTCAAACCAAACCTTCTTTATATACAAAGTTTTCCCAAATTATGCTTAAATTTTGAAATATGAATTTAAAATAAAAATGGGACAAATGTTAAAAAACTGTATTTTTAAATTTATTTAAAATTCTTTTTGGAAACTTGAAAAACTTTGAATACCAAAATTGTATCTCTTGTCAAGATCTACAAACCATATTTTAAAAGTATCTCAAAATTCCTTATAGATTTTAAAATATAAAAAAAAGGATAAAATAGGGTTTTGAAAATAGTTTTTGAATTAGCAATCAACTCATCATTTCATGTATAAAACAAAGCACCACATAAAATACATAATTAAAACATGAATGCATTTATGCCATGATGCTCAATGATTATGCTTGATAATGCACTTGATTATAATTTTAATTGCTTATTAACATCTAGGATGTTACACTACTTTTCATCCATGGAACAATGTTCTTCTCATATCAACCGTTGATGTTTGTGTGTACCTTGATTCACACATGTTTTCATGTAATATTGATAATTGACTACAAATAGCATGACGAGAATATTGTGTTTAAAGTATCCTTTGATTTGGTAAAGTACGACATGCTTAAACTCAAATTATTGCGCATTAATTCATTATCTTAGCCACATCACACAAATCTTTATGCAATAGAGTTTGTGAGCCTGCAACGCCACACTCGTTGTGACAATGTTAATTTCATAAACTTTTTTTGGTTAAATATCACTTTAGTATCGGTATTTAGTTTCATAATATTATTATCTTATCGTGCGATCTGTGTATTTTTAATATAGAAGTTTAGTGATCCCGTAGCAACGCACGAGCACGCTACCTAGTCTAGGAAAATTTTTAGAAACGTGAATTTAAGGTTTGTAACTAGCCATCGGTATGACATTCTCTCACCACTATGGAGAAATAACTTGAGGTACATAAGATGGTACGCCACCTGGGACGGCTCAGCCTATAATATAGCAATTATAATTAAAATAAAATACCTACCATATAATTAGTTAGGATATTTGTTATAACACTATCTCTCCAGAGTATAAAAGGAGAGACAGGGGTCCTTTAGTCGGAATCTCTTAGACTCTTAATATCTCAATATAATACATCATAGCACAATATATGAGGAGGGGTTCTAAGTATCAATTGTAAATATTACAATCGTAAAAAAATGACATGGTTTCATTTTATATAAAATGGGGTAGGGATCCCCTAGCTAGAAGCAACCTTATTGTAAATATTTACACGTGTTAATTATAAATAGTACAATTATAATAAATATAATTAGAAGTGGTTTAATTTTCTTAAAAATAAATAAACAATGAGATCATTTTATATCCGGTTGTAAAATTAGCACAAATAGTAATATTTATGGATACTTGTCTTTTCAGATTAGATCATAGTGCATAACTGTTGTTTAGAATAAATGGTCAGAAAGTGATTGAAGGTATAATAATAGATATATTTCTTAACTAAGAGAGATAAGTTTTGAAAATAGTTATCTACTGTATTTTAGATGATTAAGGTTGATCGATCAACTAATAAGGAAGATGTAGATCATGCACATGTAGTTGGAGCATGCATTAGTCCAATGATAGGACCAAGTGTGAAATATGTTGGTTCATGCCCCTCATGTAGAGCCGGTTGGACTTCACTGAAAATGGTGAAAAGATCATATCTTATGGATTGTTTTAAAATGAAAAAGATAGTTCTAAAAAGACTAACTACACTAATTTACCAAATATTATAGTTTTGAAAGTAAATTAACAATCCTTAGAAAAAAGTAAATCAACAGCTATATGGATTTGGTCATGTAGATATTTGTGAAATGCCATGTATGTCCACATTTGTGAGGGGTTTAGTATCAGCGTGAAGATTGTATGGAATTGCCTGCTTGTGTCAATGATCTAGACCTTGCACATGTTAAAACGCCTAGAGATTTACATATGGGCACCTATGATTCAGAATTCAAATTTGATTCAGAGTTCAAATTTTGAAGACTATTTGAACAATGCACCTTAACCCCTGGTCCCTAGAGAGCAAAGACACCAAGATGGGGTGACCTGCTGGCTCGACCTCCGTTGAGATGGTCGACTAGAGGAAGGTGAGTAGTTGTTTCTAAATCTAATATCTATGACTTGCTAATATAAACAAAAGAATTAAAATAATATAAAGATGAGTTCACATGTTTGATCAACATTTTGTTTTTTAAAGCAAAACCACTATTCAAAAACAAACCAAACATAGCCTAAATACGCCAAAAGAATCTTTATCTAAAAAAATACACATAAATAATGGTGCGTTTGGTTTCTCAAGCAAATATTGACCAACCTTGCCAAATATGGTTGGATAAAAGACTCAAAGCTTACCAGCTGGCTCGACTCGACTCGACTCGCTACGATTTTCCAATGAGCCAGCAAAAAATGGACCCATTAATCTAATATGTTTGTTTCTCGCACATTGCTTTCAAACCTTAAGTCACCTAGGCCTTGTTTAGATGCGCAAAAAATTTGCATCCTGACACTGTAGCACTTTCGTTTGTATTTGGTAATTATTGTCCAATCATAGTCTAACTAGGCTTAAAAGATTCGTATCATAATTTATAACCAAACTGTGTAATTAGTTATTTTTTTACCTATATTTAATGCTCCATACAAGCGGCTAAAGATTGATGTGATGGAGAGTGAAAAAACTAGTAATTTTGCTAGCAACTAAACAAGGCCCTACTCTATCTATGTTCCACTCCGAACCTGCCCATGTGGTGGATTATTTAATATTTGTTTCTCTTTAGACTTGGATTTTCTTGATCCGTAACCTAGTTAGACAAGACAAAAGTTTATATCAGCCACACATCATCCATTTCACCAATACATACAAATCATATATTTATGTTTCCTTTTGCATGGATGATGGATTGATGAATCAGTGAACAAATTGTATGTTGTTTATTGTTAATTTCTCTTTCTTCCTCTCTGGCTCGCGGGTTAAATGAGCCAGCTCGAGTTAGCTCGGTATCCAGCCCTATTGCCAAGTGAGAAAATAAAGTTATAAACATGTTTGAATAGCCAACTAGCTATTCTCAGAGTGTGTGCTGGCAAGCTTTGCCAATATTTTTCCTAAGTTGGCAAGCTTTTGGAGTCTAGCTGGCTACAAAAACCAAACATGCTTTAAGTCTTTTGTTGCATCGACCAATCACATCTTGATTGTTGCAACCACTTAGCTGGTTTTGGTTGGTATAAGGTAGGTGACAGGAGAGATACTTATATGTGACCATTAATGCTTTATGACGTAGGTATCAGTCAAAAGGTGACAACTCCATCATACTGATGTAGCAAACAGATGACACAATTGAATGTACACTCTGTCTTCTAGTCATAACAGTGTATTCGTAACAAAATTCAAAAGAGCACAGCAACTCTATCATGTAAGGAAGACAAAACATCACATCATGCTCTGTGGTGTAATTGACTGTACAACTTGTCCTTTGGTCAGAACCAAACAACTGTTTTGAAATTCAAAATTTGAAACCACACACACACCTTCTTCATTGTCTGGAATCCAGGAAAAGCACAGTGCCACAGCTAGTTTACCCTTTTTAGCTCCTAGAGACCATACAGACAGTACGAAAGGTATGCAAGGAAACCCCTGCAGTGGGCAGTTGCCCGTTGGCGATTCTACACCAGTGGCCGCAGTGATTTGACAAGTCAGGTTCAAACACCGCATCCCCCGATCCGACGGTGCCGCGGGTGCCTGCAATTCGAATCGCCAATCCTCAGCCGCCCAATGCGCGCCTCGCCCAAAATTCAAACTCGCCCGGGCAAACACGCGGACAGTGTATAGTCATCCCGCCGTACACGCCCACCGGTCCCCCGTGGCAGTGCCCGTGAATACGCCCCAACACCCAGGGGCAGTATAGTCATCTTGCCTCCCGCAGCCGAAAGGGCAGAGGACGCGCAGCGCGTGCGCAACACCCCACCCTGCCTATTTTGCTCTGCTCTCGACGCTTCGTTCACCTCTCCCCCTCCCTACGCCTTCCGCCATTTCCGCTTTCGCGGAGCGCAGGGGTGAGCCTCCTCGTCTTCGGCGGCAGCATCGGGAAGGGTGAGCTCCTCGTCTCTCTGGCTGCTCTTGATGCGGGGTCTGGGTCCCGCCGCGAATGCGATTTTCTGCGCTCGTTTGCAAGTGGGGTTTCTTGGTTTTCCTCTGGTTCTAACTTGCTCTGTTGGGGTTTTGTTGGTGAAGTTGGTGTGGTGAGTGGTGACGCTGGTGGATGGCGAAGGTGGATTCGGTGGCGCCGGTGCCGAGGCCGAAGTTCATGGACGCCGCTCCCCTGAACCCGCCGCCGCCGCTGGTGGTGGAGGAGCTCGTGCTGCGCCGCAGTGCTCGTTGCCTCAATAGGCCAACCCGGCCCAGCTACGCGGACCAGGAGCCGCCGAAAAAGCCCGGCGGCCGGGGACGCCCCAAGCGGAAGAGGGATGAGGAGAAGCCAGAGCCGGCGGCGGCGGAGCAGGGTGCCAAGAGCCCGGGCAGGAAGTACTCCAAGGTGGAGGCGGGCGAGAGGAAGCCGATGCCCGTGATTGCAGCGGTGCCGATCTCTTGTGCTGGCGTTGCTGCGGAAGATGATGCGACGGGGACCGGAAAGAGCGCCAAGTTGAGGATGAAGGAGACTCTGAGGGCGTTCAACAGCCACTACCTCCACTTTGTGCAGGTACCTTTGTGTGTCTGAATGTTCAGGTATTATTCAGTTTAGTGCATGTTTTTGGCTGAATTTGTAAGCATTTTGATACAGGAGGAGCAGAAAAGAGCTCAGGCTGCCATACAGGAGATTGAGGCTAAGGGTGGCCTCAAACGTCAGACCAAAGGGGGTAAAAAGGTGCGAATCATAGTGCTTTCTTGTAATTTATGCAGTGCCGATTTCTTGTATGCATTTGTTCGTTAACTGTGCTATGGGTTATGGGTATATGAGTTGTGTCATGCTGAAAACTGTTTTGTACACTACTTTGCCCTTCTAAACACAGAAGAGTAGTAAGCAAGAGGATGAAGCTGAGGAGAAAGAGAAACGGCCATCAAAGCGGCCTGACCTGAAGGCAATCACCAAGGTACCATGTTGATCTTTGCCATTCTTCTCCGTTACCGAGCTGTGTCCCTGTATGTGTTTGCTATAGTTGCTGGTCTTATTCTTATCTTTGAAATCCCAGATGCAAGAAACGAATGCCGTGCTTTATCCAGAGAAGAGGATTGGGCATCTACCAGGTTAATCTTCTACTCCTCCCCAAGGAAAAATTGCATTATGAAGTTCGAGGCGCATGAATTCATTTTATATTTTTTTCGCCACATTTCCATTTTACTATAGGGATGTGTAAAGTGATGCTCTTATCCAATTCTTTTCAGGGATAGATGTTGGTGATCAGTTTTATTCTCGTGCTGAGATGGTAGTATTGGGCATCCACAGCCATTGGCTCAATGGAATTGATTACATGGGGATGAAATACCAAGGAAAGGTAACAACAGCAGACATTTCTGTAGAAGTGTAGAGACTTTTTTCAGGAAAAATAGATGGGGAGATGTTGGATTGGGAAATTTGCAAGTTTCCTTTTTCATTCTGAACATGCCATAGAACATCTCTTTTGTTCATTTGATAGGGGAATCACACCTTGATCCAACATGCTTTTATTGCTATATGTAATTATTCAATATTAGCATTTCCCTTTCAGCACTCCCAAGTGTCTACCCCTTCCGATTAGATATATAAGTCAACTAGGTGGATCTTTAGTCAAACTTTTTTTTGTTTACCTTCGACTATCAATATCTGAATTTTTGATCGGGAAATTTGCAAGTTCTTCATTCTGAACATGCCAACATCTCTTTTGTTCATTTGATAGGGGAATCATACCTTGATCCAACATGCTTTTATTACTATTTGTAATTATTCAATATTAGCATTTCCCTTTCAGTACTCCATGTCTACCTCCTTCTAATCAGATATAAGTCCATCTAGGTGTATCTTTAGTCAAACTTTTTTTTTTTACCTTTGACTATCAATATCTGAAT
>CM041634.1:58282594-58307976 GCA_023333625.1 Bothriochloa decipiens
TTTTTTTTTTTACCTTTGACTATCAATATCTGAATAAGATTTGTGTTACTAGATTCATTATGTGTTATGGTAACATTATGAATCAAGAGCTGTTGCTGGGTTGTTGACCGCTTTACAAGTTGGCGCTTATGATCAGGACGATGAAATGATATAGCATATCCTGATTGCTTGTGTGTTTGCAAGGCAGGTTTGGACAACTTTTTTTTTTGTGTTGGGGTTGCTGCCTTTTGCACCACAACCAGAGGATTCTTGTTTTAGTAGCTGGTGGAGCAAGGAAATCAAGGCAGCTCCTAAGGACATAGAGAAAGAGCTTTATTCGCTCATAATCTTAGTTGCTTGGGAGATTTGGAAACATACGGACCACTAGAGGGAGGTAGTCATTGCTTACAAAAGGTTCTGCTTGTTGTTCATGTGGAGTGTAATCTGTGGTGCTGGGTTGGTGCTGAGGATTTACATAGATCCTATGTAGGTCGTTGCCATTGGCTGATGAGGCTACTGGTGGTGTTTTTTGTCGTATGTTTTTTTTCCAGCCTGTGGTGCTATTAGCCTTGTACTGGTGTGGCCTAGGGAAGTTGGCTCTGCCTCTCATTTGTTTTTTTTTTCTACTTAATTAAATGGCACAAAGATCTCCTGCGTCGTTTGAGAAAAACAAAGATCCATTATGAAAAATAGATCATGTTATATCTTTATATCAACCAGCAAAATCTGCATTATTTAAGATTTTTATAGATATTTTGTGTCAAAGTGTCATATTGGAGACTATCAATGTCTTCTTGGACTTATATTTGTGATCGGAGGAAGTAATTTCTTGTTGCAGCATCTTATAATTGTTTCTTTGATGTTTTCTCAATGTCTAGCAATTTATTGGTTGTTCCATTTCTAGCTTCTAAAACAAACCAGAAATAACTCCTAAAGGAAGTGATCATGTACCATAACTAATAGTTTGAATTTAATTATGCAGAAGGAGTATGAGAAGCTAACTTTTCCACTAGCCACCTGTATTGTAATGTCGGGGATATATGAAGATGATCTAGACAAAGCCGACGAAATTATTTATACTGGTCAAGGAGGAAATGATTTACTTGGTAATCATCGCCAAATTGGATCTCAAGAGTTGAAACGTGGGAATTTAGCATTGAAGGTTGGTTTAAGTGGTTCTTATTTGTTACTTAGTTATATCAATTGTATGTAATATACTGTGTTCCACTTTTTTGTGGTTATGCTTCTGTTCCAAGTTATAATTCATTTTAGCTTTGTCCTAAGTTAAACTTTCTCAACTTTGACTAAGTTTATACAAAAATACACAAACATGTAGAACATCAAATGATCAAGTTTGTTTAATCAAACTCGTCTTAAAATAAATTTTAATAGAGATTTTGTTTCAACTTGTAGATGTCTATGTATTTTTCTAAAAACTCGGTTGAAGTTAAAGAGGTATGATTAATGGAAGCCAAAGTGAACTAGAAGTTGGAACAAAAGGAATATTATAGTTCTTTTATAACATGTGTGTTGTAGTGTGTAATACCAACTTGATTTGATTGGGCCTGTGGTGGATCATGTGCACTTGTGTATGATAAGTTGGGTGTTTAGTCCCATCTCGCTTGCGTAGAGTGAAAAACACCAACATATAAGCTTAGCTGGTCCAAAATCCAATAGAACTAGCCCTATATTAACCCTTTTATGTGAAACACGATCAAAAGTGTAAGTGGGTTTGTTATGAGTGTGGTTTATCAGGTGTGCAGGGTAGGCCTAGTCTTGGTTCGACCCTATGGGTCCTTTTTTAGCCTGTATCCAGACTTGTGCAGTATTCCTAATGCTGCATTGGCTATTATGCCAAAATTTTTCATGTTAGACAATGCAGGGTTGCACAAGCTGATTGTACATACAAAAATGAAACATTCTCATCCTTCACACTTTACTAAAAACATGACACCTTAACTAGAACATGGAGGTGACTACATGCAACATTTTTTTTTGAATGATGGAAACTGGAGGGGATCGCACCCCTACAGCAGATTTATTATTAGAAAACAAGCAGTACATTACAAACAAACTTAGAGCAGAAGGGGAGACATGGAACAAAACACTGCATACACTTATATACTCAACATGACCCATGGCGTATAAGGCCTAATGTAGGCTAAGTCTGGTTTTTTTGTTCAAGCCAAGACCCATGCCGTGTATGACACATTTGATATTTCAGTGCCTGAAACTTATGTACTCAACATCTTAAGCTGCACGAAAGAAAACGTTCCTTGATAGGGTTTTTTTTCTCTCTTATTGATCACAAATGTTTTGACTTGCACTTTAGAATGAATCGATCTCTAGCTTAATATATAAATTAAGCTCATTCTATTGACCTCATTCGTTTTACTGTTGCAGAATAGCAGAGACAATGGTAATCCTGTTCGGGTTATTCGAGGTCATTTGTCAAAGAATAGTTATACGGGAAAGGTCTACACCTATGATGGACTTTACAAGGTATTTATGTTTTCTGAATTCTCTTATGAATAATGTAGACCAAATGTTCTCGTCTTGTTATAGGAGCTTGGGCTTTTTAATCTGCAATCCCATGGAGATACATACACACCAATAGATTTGCTAGTATCTAGTTCTGTTGCATTATCTGACCAATTCTATTTTCGTCATTTCATACGGATAATCTGTAGGTTGTAGATGACTGGGTGCAGACCGGTGTACAAGGCCATGTCGTTTTCAAATTTAAACTGAAGCGGCTTGAGGGGCAGCCGTCATTGACGACTTCTGAGGTATACCTGAACAAAGATAGCAAACTGAGTTAGTTGTGCTGATATTACCCAGTGTCTTGTTATGGCTTGGAGGGTGGACTTATTTTGCACTATATCTTATCAGCCAGTAGGGAAGAAATGTGTGAATAACATGAGACTTCTCAGATTTGCTAAACCAATCACTATCACATTTGCTAGTTCTAGTGCAGGTAGCCTTTAAAAAAAGGGCGTACCCAGTGCAGGTAGCCTTTCCTTTCAGAAATATGTTTGTGGGCTTTTTCTGTAACAGAAATATGCTTCCGAGTTGTGTTAATAATGTACTAATAATACAGCCACCTAGTTGTGCTTGACCGGTTGACCTTTTAAATGGAATTTGTATTCCCTTGAATAAATTTAACTTTGCAGTTTTGTATATACTGGAAATTTTTGTGTCATCACATATCTGTGTGTCCAGGTGCGATTTACTCGTGCAGAAGCTCCCACAACCATTTCTGAATTACCTGGGTAAATGATCCAAACACCTGAACTTTCTTTTTTCTTTTTGTGCATGCGGAACTGAAGTTTCTATTTTACCATTCATGAATTCATTTTTTCCCCATCAGTTATGTGTTCTAAATAAAGTAGCTCATATTGATTATATGTGTGCTTAAAGTCTAAACATGGAGGGTAGAATATTGGAAGACTATTGTCAGTTGTATTGCCTTAGCCTGGAGTGCAAGTATGTATTATCCCTTGGTTCCAAAATGCTAGTTGTTTTAGGTTTCTCTCTAACTTTGACCAAGATTATAGAAAAATGCATAATGTAAACATTAAATTAATTTCACTAAAACCACTATTCTTGATAATTTTATTTATTTGGTATTGTAGATCTTAATAGTATTTTATATATAAACATGGTCAAAGTTAGAAAGATTTAACTTAGACCAAAACTAAACCGACCTGCATTTTGAAAACAGTAGTAGTTTTTTTAGTTCAAGTATCTGTATAAACATGCCAATCTACTAGTTATAAGGATGGATCTGTACCATATGGAAATCTTAATAACTAAATATTTGTTTAAAGATTTGTCATACTAGACTGTAGTTTCACGACTGTGCTATGCATTTAGTTTCCTTGAATGAAACTAATCATATGTCACGTTTTAACTATATAGACTGGTTTGTGATGACATCTCTGGAGGGCAAGAAAATATTCCAATTCCTGCTACTAACTTGGTTGATGATCCGCCTGTTCCTCCATCTGGTATGTTCAAATATATCAGTTGTCTACTAATTATTATCTTTGTTGCAGGGATGTTTGCATTTTCCAATAAACTAGAGCAAATGTGTGTAGTGTGACTTTTAAATTTTGAATAAGCTACATCCTAGAATATGTCAAATAGTACTATAGCAGTTTATATTGCAAATCAGTTTGGAACTTGTACTATCTAATGGCTCTTCCTCCCACATTTCTTCCATGCATTTTTCTGTGAGTTTCAAATAAAGTGACATTTTGAGTTGGGTGTCAACCATTATATGTTGAGTTTGGATATTTTGAAAACGATACAGGTAGATTGTATCAAAATATAGTTTCATAACACTATGCTTTTTCTATGTTTTATAAATTTAATTACAACAAAAGTCAGAGTCAAAGTTGTATTTTGATTTTCATGTCTAGGTCCAAAACATTGCTTATTCTGTAACGGTTGGGAGTAGAAAATAACAATACTTCCGTTTGCAGTTTGGTTTACAAAGAACAGTTAGCCAAGGTGCCCAAAAGGAATATTTGGAAGTTGTACCAACAAACAAGATAATACAATGAAGTGCTCTGCGAAACTTTTCAAACATAATAGCAACTAAGCTGCCCAAACTCAGTGCCAAATGTTTCTTGTTAATGTGAATTTCTTGTGTTGCTTCTAGCAGCTCTGCTTCAATTTCTTGTGTTGCTTCTATCCCTGTTCCTGTTTCAATTTATACACTAATCATCAGTGGCTTATTGCTTAGTGTCACCTTTGGCAACATTTTAGGTTTCATATACTTGAAGTCTCTAAAAATCCCAAAGGACATCAAGATTCCGTCTAGTATTATTGGCTGTGATTGTGAAGGAGATTGCGCTATCAACAAAAATTGTTCATGTGCTAAGCGCAATGGTTCTGATCTGCCTTATGTATCATATAAGAACATTGGCAGGTAAGCGCAATGTTTAAATGCTTCAATACTTGGATGGATTTTGCAACTATTGTTTGTCAATATTTTTACCTCTAATTTTATAGGCTGGTGGAGCCCAAAGCAGTTGTATTTGAATGTGGGGCTAATTGCAGTTGCAACCATGACTGTGTAAACAGAACATCTCAACAGGGTTTGCAGTATCGCTTAGAGGTTGGTATTTCTTTTTTCCAAGAGTCTTGTTTTGACTTTTTCTCCCTATCAAAAACACAGTTAAGAAAATAGAATAAAGTACAAAGGAGGGGTCAACCCTCGACCCCCTCCCCTCCTGTATACATGTGCTCAACCAGACTCCAAATGTTGTTTCTATTAGCTACTATTTGCAGGACTACTTTGGGTTGCAACAGTTAAACACATTCTTTCTTGTGCTTTCACAGTTCGGCCCCTTTCACAAGTCTTTTGTTGGGAGTGACACCTCTTACTAGCATTTGTATCTAGCTATATTTTGCTTAACAGGCTGGATTTTGCAGGTATTTAAGACAGCTTCAAAAGGTTGGGGAGTCAGGACTTGGGACACTATCCTCCCTGGGGCTCCCATCTGTGAGTACACAGGGGTGTTGAGGAGGACTGAAGATTTGGATGGTTCACAAAACAACTATTGTTTTGATATTGATTGTCTTCAAACCATGAAAGGTTTGGATGGAAGGGAGGTAATAGTTTTCTTATTTACTGTAACCTGAAATATTGCCAAATTCTACTCTTATATATCACTCTGTTCTTGAACACTCATGCTATGTACTCTGTCGTGCAGAAAAGAGCTGGATCTGAAATGCACCTGCCTAATCTTCATCCTGAGAATGATTCAGATGCACCACCTGCACCTGAGTACTGCATAGATGCTAGTTCTATTGGCAATTTTGCTAGATTTATAAATCACAGTTGCCAACCTAACCTTTTCGTCCAGTGCGTCTTGAACTCACACAATGATGTTAAACTGGCAAAAGTGACGCTTTTTGCTGCTGACATTATACTTCCTCTTCAGGTGAGATGTGTTTGAGTTCTCTTAACAAAACTGTAGCCTACCAAAAGAAAATTTCTGACTACCATGTTCTTTTCAGGAGCTGTCCTATGACTACGGTTATCGCTTGGACAGTGTTGTTGGGCCTGATGGAGAAATTGTGAAGCTGCCTTGCCACTGTGGTGCTCCTGATTGCCGGAAGCGCCTCTACTAGACCTACAATGTGTTTCTTTTTGGATTTTGGAGGAAACAACTTATATTGTAGGAAAGCAGTCATGGTATCTATGTAGTTGACATGCTCTGATATATAGCAAAAGAGGAGCAACTTAACCTCCTTTTAGAGCATTCTTATTTTGTGAGAATTAGAGGACATGCTGGTCATGGTAGCGTATTTTGCAGACAACCAATTAACTGATATCTCTGGACATCTGGTCCTGGAGCACTTAACCTCTAGCCAAATATATATAGATTACTTGTTTCCTCAATGGCTTGGATCTACATTTTTTCTATCATGTACCGTTGTGTGTGTTTTAATCAATGGATACATGGACTACTCATGCCTTTTTTCAAATTGTGATGGCAACCGATTCTATGGTATCCTGGATATCTTGTGGTCTCTAATGACTTAAGTTTCGAATTTTCGATGTCTCAATACTGTCAATAGCTGGAAAGGCTTCGGGTATTTGTTGCTGAAGGTGTATGCCAAATTGTTAATATGCCACGCCTTCATTCATATGATTTAATTATGACACTAATTTAGTAATTTGCATATCTGCCTGGATGTAAGCTGTGAGATTTCATTTGATGGCTGGTTTTAATCCTTACCAAATGTTGCTCATTGCTAATTGGCAGCAATTAATAACTGCCTACTAATTCTCTGTTGGATATGTAATACGGCAAAGCCAGATTGCATTTGCTGTACCACATTCAATTCTTGTAAAATTATGCTCACTGGTGCTTTGATGTCGATTCGAAGGCTAAGAAAAACCAGCCGGATAAATCCCAGCCGTGTCTGACGCCTTGGGGAGAAGCCTCAACAGTCCATAGCGCGGCGTGGTGATCCCTGCCAAGCACAATGTCTGCCAACGAGAACTCACCGCCGGTGGAGGCCACCGCGGTCGCAGTCGCCGCCGCCGCGTACACGCCACGGTCGCGGCTGCCGCGGTGGACGCGGCACGAGACGCTGGTCCTGATCCAGGCGCGGCGCGCCATGGAGCGGCGCGGGCTGCAGCTGCCGGCGGTGCGGCCGCGGCCCAAGTGGGCGGCGGTGTCGGCCTACTGCCGGCGCCACGGCGTGGAGCGCGGGCCCATGCAGTGCCGGAAGCGGTGGGGCAACCTATCCTGGGACCTCAAGAAGATCGTCGCGTGGGAAGGGAAGGCCATCGCAGGCGCAGGCGCCGGCGCCGCGCCGCCGGACGCGCAGCACGAGTCGTTCTGGGGCATGCGCGGCGACCAGCGGCGCGCCAGGCAGCTGCCGTCGTCCTTCGACCGCGAGGTGTACGACGCGCTGGTCAGCGGCGCGTCCGTCGGCGACGGCGACGGCGAGGACGCCGCCGCGGCCGTGATGCCGCCGGGCTTCGGCGACGGGGAGCTGGAAGGCGTGTACCGGCAGCCGCCTATCATGGTCATGCCAATATCAGGTCAGCCCTCGTACTAGCATGTAGCATGTTGTGCTCGTGAACTATTGCCGTGCGTCGTGACATGGATGGCATCAGCTGTCCCAGCTGATTCACATGTTTGGTTTGGTTTGCATGCAGTGAGGAAGTACGAGCCCCCTCCTGCCTCTTCTGAACACGAATGCTCTGGTCCAGGTGCGCCCGAATTGTTTCTTACATACATGCATTATGCCATTATCACGTGTTTTTATGAAAAAATAAAGTAAATTTCGGGGTCCACATATCTGCACGACAAGTGGGCTCCATAATTCTTTTAGCTCCTGGAATTTGTAGGAGTTGTTAGCAGGGGCAAAATCATTGTCGGTTTGTGAAATGGTCGATATGAATTCTAGTTTGAAAATGTACAAAATCATTATACTTTTGTGAGATTAACTAAAAAAATATAGTACTCAGGCGATCCAAAGAATTGTTGTATGATGCGTATGTTTTTTTTTCCCTTACATAGAAGACTAGGACCTCTGGATGACAAGTAGGCTCCAAAATATTTTTTTTATTGAAATTCGTATGCATTTGTTACTATGGTTAAAAATTGAGGTTTATGAAATGGTCAACATAGATTGTAGTTTTATCACTTTATGGTATCACAAGTAGTTGTATTATTATATTAGTTATGTGAAAATGTGAAATTAGTCGTAGTTCCAATGAACTGCACGATAAGTTGTTTCGCATGTGGCCACGGCAGTGACAGAGAGTGATCAGAAGAAGGCGGGCGCGGCGGCGTCGGACAAGAACTCGTCGTCGTCGCAGCACGACGGCGGCGGCATAGGCGCCGGCGGCGGCTTCAAGGACAGCGACGCGACGTTCGTGGCGGATCAGGCAGAGGGCACCGCGACGGCCACGCCGCCGGCGACGGCGACGGCCAGCATTGGGAAGCAGGTGATCGAGGCCCTGGAGAGGGGCAACCGGGCGCTGGCGCAGCAGCTGGAGGCGCACAGGAGCATGTGGGACGCCGACAGGGAGCAGCGGGCGGCTCTCCTCCGCGCCATGGACAGGGTCGCCGACGCCGTCTGCAGGATCGCCGATAAGCTCTGAGGGTCCGGGTCACCAACGGGAGCTGCACCATGCATTCATTCAGAATTTCGGGTAGCAGGGCACAAAGGACGATATACAATGAACTAATGAGGTATAGCATTGGCATATACACATCAGATTGTTGCAGCTGTGATTTTTTTTTTTTATAAGTCGACGGGAGGGGAGAGAATCCTCCACCTGAGATTTCATTCGTAGTTGGCTCTTAATAGCCATGAGGGTTTACAGATAACTAGAACATCGGCGCCCTACAATAACTTTAACAATAAATGTCCGTTTATGGTTGAGAAACATACGCTTCATGGTTATGGTTGACAAACATACGCTTCGTAATCAAGCATGATATCCCTCGTCAAGGATATCGCTTCATAATCAAACAATAAAAGTCTCAACTAAGTACATCGTCCTCATCAAGGATATGTACAGGGATATGGTGACGTGTGTCCGAACATGTGATGGCGACACCAGTGACTTTCCAATTAAAATAGGACTACATCAAAGGTCGGCATTGAGCCCTTATTTATTTGCTTTGGTGATGGATGAGGTCACAAGGGACATACAAGGTGATATCCCTTGGTGTATGCTCTTTGTTGATGATGTGGTGCTAGTGGATGAGACTAGGGCAGGGGTTAATAGGAAGTTAGAATTATGGAGGCACACGTTAGAGTCGAAAGGGTTTAGACTTAGTAGAACCAAGACCGAGTACATGAGGTGCGATTTTAGCGCGACTAGGAATGAGGAGGGAGACGTTAGCCTCGATGGGCAAGTGGTGGCCAAGAAGGATACTTTTTGGTATTTAGGATCGATGCTATAAAAGAATGGTGACATTTATGAAGATGTTAGGCATAGAATTTCAGTTGGTTGGTTGAAATGGCGTCAAGCTTCAGGCGTCCTCTGTGACAAAAGGGTGCCTCAGAAGTTAAAAGGTAAGTTTTATAGGACAGCGATTCGTCCGGCGATGTTATACGGTGCTGAATGTTGGCCTACAAAAAGGCGACATATTCAGGAATTGAGTGTAGCAGAGATGCGTATGTTACGATGGTGTTGTGGACACACAAGGAGGGATAGAGTCCAGAACAACGATATTTGGGATAGGGTTGGGGTGGCACCAATTGAGAAAAAATTGATTCAACACCGGTTGAGATGATTTGGCCATGTCCAACGGAGGCCTCCTGAGGTACCGGTGCGTAGTGAGGTTCTAAAGCGGATCGATAATATAAAGAGAGGTAGAGGTCGACCTAAACTGACTTGGGACGAGTCGGTTAAGAGAGACCTTAAGGAGTGGAATATCCCTAAGGATTTAGCTATGGATAGGAGCGTTTGGAGACTAGCAATTAACGTGTCTGAACCGTAATCTTTTTCTTGTACCATTTATGTGTTCTTTGTTTTCATACCTCTTTTAGGTTTCATCTCTAGCCTATCCCAATTTGCTCAGGACAAAAGGCTATGTTATTGTTGTTGTTGATGTTTTTAAAGTACATTTTGCGTGATGCTTTACATTGCGCTTGCTATGATTGAGCACCAAATGGTCGCAACTCCCTATCAGTTCGTGGTGCAGCTGTGAAATTGCGAACCGGAAACTCTTGAATCCTACTGAAATAATGTGATCTCTACCCGCCTGCCTACTGTCTCATGTGAACATGCTGCTTTCTTGTTTTGCTCAAAAGTCTGAAATGTTGTGCCGTGGGCCGTGGGCCCACTTGTATTGAGCCTATCCGGCCTGCTTGGAGTACTGTAGGTCAGTAGGAGCATTTCGTCTTCGTCGTCCAGCACTGCACATCACCCCGACCTTTTGGACTTTGGAGTTTGGACAGCTCACCCCTTTGTTTTTGTGGCTGTTTGGAGCCTGCCCTGCCTTGGATCACTGACGCTTTTGCTAATGCGTTGAGCTTTTCTATCTTTCTGCACCTCGCGGCGACGATCGGTTCTTGGTTCCTCACTCGCTCTCCCTCTCCCTCTCGCTGGTATGATTAGCGATCGGTTCTTGGTCCGTGCTTTTACCGACTGACTGAATCTGAACGTACCCCTGCTCTGTTCGTCCGTAATTCACTCGCTTTTTTTTTTCTTTTTTGCTCTTTTTGAGTTTGAGGTGTCATGTGCATGTATTACAACTCAAATGGACAACAAACCCCAGTGGGATCATGCTACTGAGTAGCACTGACTGACTGCTGGTTTTCATTGTACGGACTGTGACTATGATGCCGAGTTCACAGTGAGGCCAGGTCTGAGCGCTGCACAGCTCTCACTCAGCTTGTCAGCTTGTGGATCCAGTTCAAAATTTGAGACGCCGCGACGACACACGAGCCGACCGGGCAGCAGTCATCTAACTCTTGCTCTGTTCCTCTCGCCTTGTCTGTCACTGCAGCCGCGACACAGCTGCATATGCCATGGGAGTTCTCGATCTGAGGCGCGCGTCACTCCGGAGCCCGGTGCGGTGCTCCGGCGTGTCCCCCGCACGGATCCGGTTAATTCGCCGTGCCGAGGGGGCCTGCCTCTGTTCAGTTCAACAGACCGCGACGCGAGGTGGTCTTGTCCGGCTGCAGTAGGTGAGACGATAGCGATCAATACAGTGTGGATCCTCACTGAATCTGAATGAACACATCTTCTCTGCTGAATGGATCCTCTTGATAAAAAACGGGTGAAGTCCCGATCGAAAAAAAAAAATCCCCGCTGAATGGACACGTGAAGAAACACACGGGGGATCTCACGGAGTACGGGCACGTGCGTGGCATATGTACATGTGTCTGCTTGTTTGCTGCATGTATACAAGCATGCTAGTAGTACATTATTCAGATTGAATGGAAAGAGAGCAATGAAGCAAACGGAAATAATAAAGGGATAAACGGAACAAGAAATAGATAGATCGCTAACAGATTATTTATTACAACTATATATGCAGAAACTATACTCTATGCATGCGGTAGGAGTACCGATCGAGTACGTATATATAGACAGTACTTATACTCCAGCTATTGTGGTCATGAGCTGTAGCATCCCAAAAACCAGGACAGCGTCCTGGCATGGCCGCCTGAACCGGAAGAAGACGACGACGCCACCGATCTGGCGTCCTCGACGTCCGAACCTCCAGCGCCCAGCAGTGCCTTCGTCCTGTGCTTCTTCTTCTTCTTCTTGGTGTGCACCACCTTCCCCCGCACCGTCACCTCCTTCTTGCCGAAGTCCACCATGTAGTCCAGCAGCCCTGCTAATGGACACAAGCCAAACACGTATATACAATATGGTGAGCTGATGGAATGAGCAGGCAGCAGTACGCAAGTACACAAATGTGCAATGGCCCAGATGAATGGATGCGTAAGAAGGAAGAACATTGATGCATTGGTGAGCATTGCTACCTAGCAAAGGTAAACGCATTACGGACATGGCATGATGTGTCCTAATGACAGGTAATTAGTGGTGATGGTCCATATATGTATTTATGAATGAGGATGCTCACCGTTCATCTTGGAGACGACGTTGGCGACCCGCTGCCGGCAGTGCGAGCACCCCATGTTGGCGCTCATCACCACCACCTGCACCTGCGCATTATTCAGGTAATTTCTGTTCGTCAGTTTCATCTCTACACCAACACTAGCACCCAGGCACTCTCCATAAAACATCATTATTGGCATCTATCCATCACCACCATATAACTCATCATGCATCATTTGCATTTGCATTTGCATTTGCTTCTACGTAATGAATAAGAGTGCATTTGGCAGGGATCCTTCATGTTGTTTGATTGTTGCCCAAGGTATAAGGTATGAAGTATGGACCTGCAGCTCGCTGTCCAAGCACCGATGGATCCGTTCAGCCATAGCTAGCACGGCACGTATGGATCGAACAGACCGATGCTTGTTTACAACGCCGGCAGGCCAATGCAGGTTGGGTTAGATAGATAGGCTCGCCTTAGCTGTTGACATTAATCATCAACGGTTAAGTGGTCACAGACTCATCCTAATTAAAACCTTAGTTAATTAACTAGCTACCTACCTATGCATGCCTCCATCACACCTAACCATTAATCCACCTTCCACTAATCAGGACGTACGGCTAGAGTTCATTGTATATTTGTAAACTATTTGAGAGGAATATACCACAACCACAGGGAAAAGAACTATGATAGGGTACATATGTTCCTCTCTCAAATACCAAAAGTCACATGGCCGCCACTTTTGAACCCTAATGCAGATTATACTGCTCCAATACACACAGTCCTGTCAGGCAGCCAGCAGTGGTATTATATCTCCTTGTCTCTCTGCCTCCATGGCACATCAATCATGCACATCATAACAATATCACTAACAGTCTAACATATAGTGTATGCGTGCTAATCTATCGGCTATGCAAGCCACTTGCATTATAGTATGACACATGAATTAATACTGTATCACGTGCAGTGGCCTGGGGCCTGGACTGGGTCGTCTGGACTAGTCGCATGCCTGCCGTTGTGATCTTCTCTTGGTCTCTAGTGATCATCAGGCCAAGAATTTTTCAGATACATGCCCTCGCAGGGCAAATGCATGTGGCCATCATCCCTTGTTGTCGGGATGAAAATTACTGCGAGGGTGTCAGTAATGACGCATGTCAGTACGCAACGTCTCTCTAAAGAATCTTCACAAGAAGCAGCAGGACGTGGAATGCGTCAGTATCGCTGACGTTCTGTTGCTCATTCTACAGTGTATTCTGCTAGCTACCTACTACAAATACATCCATCCTGATACTCTGATAACGACTGAGAGAATCACTGTTATCGAAATTCCCTTTGTCCAAACATAAGAAACTTGTGCAGATAGATGCTGGAAATTAAATATATGTCTTGGTCGTCAGAGCTATAACTGATGGTGAAATGCTGGACTGAATCAAATGGGGGCATGCATGGTCAAAATCAAATGGAACAAGGATGGATTAGCGAGTGAAGGGGATGGTTACTAAAATTTATTAATTCCACACATGCGCGTGTACATATCAGGTCAAAGGAAGTGTACGTGTACGTATTGCCTAGCACATGCGTTGTATTTCAGGCATAAACACGGGGGATAGGTACATACTCTACCCCGGAGAAAATGACTCTGAAGCACGAATTGGATGCAAGACATTCCTGCAAAGTCACCTAAATTAATTTCTTATTTCTTTTTGTTTTGAAAAAAGAGACAGAAACTTGACGGTCAAAGGAATTGAAAGGCTAATACGCCTAATACTACTAGTAGTAATCTTCAACGGTAGGAATAAGATGGTAGTAGTTGGCGAGAGTTAAGCGACGAGGAGCATTCATCAGGCATGGCGGCTACAGTTGTTGCCTGCACTTGCTCATGCCTGGCACGTGATGTCTGCTCATGCCTTAGCCTCATCTACTGCTTGCCATGGTCAGAAGTCAAAAACACTGCGAGAGGAGAGGAGGAGACACCGAAATCGGTGACGGCTTCACCTTCGTCGTGGCCAGACAAGCAGCTCGAGCTCCCAGCAACGGCCAACAGCCGACAGCTCAGCTGTGGCCGAGACCGGCACAAGAAACAAGCGGCAGCAATAGCATGGCATAGACCGGCGCAAGAAACAGGCTACAGGTGCTGCATGCGTGCCCGGTGTCTGCTACCAGATTCAGTCTTGCTAGCAAGCTACTGACTGCTCTCTCCATTTCTATCCATGTAACTGAACAAGAAGAATAATGTGTAGCTTAAAGATTTCTGATCTTCAGGCTCATCAGATCACTTGCACTTCCATTTCCATGCAGGGCAGATTAAGAGATAGAAAGAGAGACAGTCAAGGAAGTTTACTGCTTCCTGCAGTGGAGTTGTTTGGCGGATTGGCACTAACAGTAACAGGGTCAGGGCCTTTCACCTTTACGCTAAAAGCCAGACTGGAGGGCAAAAGCGATCGCAAATAGGGGGCATCTTTTGAGAATCCAAGGAGATAAACTAGCTCTTCTCCCTGGATGTACAGTGGGACAATGGACACTGAACGTGTGCAGATGGAGGCTGTCTGTCGAAATGCAGTGAAGGATGGAGTGACTTTCCTGTAACTACCATACTACCACTGAAGCCTGAACTGACGGGTTCCAGCTCCATTGAGAAAGATGGACAGGGCCAACGGTTTCTGGAATGGCAAAGGCTAGCATCCTCAACGAAGCAGCAAGAACACAGAGTGCTTCGGCAGAAAGATGATGGCTCTAGTTTCAGCTAGCAGATTGATAATCGCAGCTGGATTTCAAGAACCCAACGACATCCAAGCCATTGCAGATTTCTCATTTCTGGGCACTGGTCAGCTTGCTGAGAATGATAAGAAAGAAAGGGAGAGCACGTACCGATGGAAGAGAGAGGTCCTCTGCAAATCTCAGAGCTTGCAGCTTGCTTGGTGTGCTGCTGACGGTTGCGTCAGACGAAGCACCGAAGCTCCTCTTGGAGGAGCAGGACTCGCTCCCTCTGTCGTCTTCACCCCCTCCGTGCTCCAGCTCCATGCCCATGGCGGCGCGGCGTGCGCTCTTCTTGAGGCTTGAGCTCCCCCTTTCCTGTCCATCGACAGCACCCAAGGCTTCTTTTTATACTACAAGCTATTCTAGACAGAGAGAGAAAAGGATGTCAAGTCACAACAGTTACTTGCCGAGACCACCCACTGAGAAGGGCGGATTATTTTAATCACTTGTGAATGAAATAAGGTGTAGGATGAATGGAAGGTGAACTCCAGCAATCATGCTTATTTGCTGATGGATCTCCTTTTCCAAAGACCCACCCAGTCCATCCCAATGTGTCATGGTCATTCACTTTTCATAGTTTCATTGGATGACTAGGATTATATGTATATATATGTTGTCAGCTTTTATGGAGCCTAGTGCCAATTTCCAACCGACGGTGCCCCACCTTGTATTGGATTCTTCCCTCTTCTTTGTTTTCACTGTGACCATTGTTACAGTAACAGATTAAGAAATCATCACATCAGAGGTTACTTGCAGTGCAAAAAGTAAAAAAAAAGAAAGGCCTCCAAAGTCTAAATGGTCGCCATGGATGGTGAAATGTGACATTGGAATAACAAAATACACAGTCAGGATCTCTCAGAATCCATTGCTACAAATGTTAGGATCTTTAAAAGTTTCTGCAAGGAAATCCTCCTGCAGCTATGCATATTTCACCAGCATACACTGTAACATCCTCGATGTTACAAAGTTAATTAAATCCTAATCATGTCATTATCAAGTATAATCATTGAGTATCATGACATAAATATATTTATATTTTAATAATATCTTTTATGTGATGCTTAGTTTTATACATGAAATGATAATCTTTAGGGTTTATTTTAAGTTCCTATATCATTTTATGTGTTCCTGCAAGAAGTTGAAACAAACTAAAATTTTGTTTTGTCTTCTGGTACTTTGCAATCTTGTGTATTAGGTCAACCATGATATGTCTCAACTAAAGCAAGTTTACATTTGTAGGTTGATTGTGCTTTTGAAATGATGAGTTGGTTGATAATTCAAAAACTATTTTCAAAACCCTATTTTATCCCATTTTATATAATTAAAAATCTATAAGGAATTTGAAGGTACTCTAAAAAGATGGTTTGTAGATCTTGATAAGAGCTACAAAAGTTGTATTTAAAGTTTTTTAAGTTTCAATAAAGAATTTCAAATGAATTTAAAAATATAGATTTTCAACACTTATTCCCTTTTTATTTTAAATCCATATTTCAAAAAGATTATGCATAATTTAAGAAAACTTTAGATAATAAAAGTGTTTGGTTTGAAAAGTTGAGCATTCCATACATTTGAATATTTTCAAGTTGTTTAGAAAAAATCAAAAGTAATTTCAAAAGTTCTTTTCTAGGGTTTTACCTCCTTTTCAATTTTGAATTCATATTTTAAAATCTAGGAAAAATTTTAAAATTCTTATTAAATGAAAAGTATAGCTCTTAAAAATTTATGCAAATAATATTTTTAGAGATTTTAAAGTTTCTATATAATTTTTGGAGTAACTTATAAAATTCCGAGTGACCTCAGCTGCTACAGTACCGATGACGTCATCGTCGTCCTTCTCCCTCACTGTCGCCGGCGAGCATCTACGAGCTTCCAGCCGCGTCCGCGCGTGCCAGCTCCTGCTTTGACGTGGCCAGGTCGTCCCTACGTGTCGCACGCTCGCCCAGCCCCGCCGCGCTATAAATACCGCGCTGCTGCCGTTGCCGTGTCGGTTTTGCCTCCCTGCTTCGCCGCCGCAGCTCCGCCGCTCGAGCGCTGTCGCCGTGGCAGCGCTGCTGCCCGTCCGTGCCAGTCGCTCCACTTTGTGTGGCTTTCCCCTCGTTCACTCGCCCATCCTCTGCCTCTCCCGCTCTGCTCCGCGCACAGAGCGCGAACGCTGCCATGGCCGCTTCCACGCGGAGCTCTGGCCATGCAGCGTTCTGGACCTCCTCGTGCCCAGCCGCCGCTACCAGAAGCTTCTCCAACTCCGTCTGCCTCTCTCGCGCACGCTCGCCCGTGCTGAGCATCGCTGGAAGCCGCTGCCGTTGTGCCACTCCGTCGTCGAGCCGTGAGCTCGCGTGGCCGTGCCGCCACGGGCCGCCTCGGGCCAAGCCAAGACAACCCACGAGCGCGCAACCACCTCCCGATGCTCCTACGCCGCTCCGTTGCCGCCGACGAGCACCTTCCCACCGAAACCGCGATGCATGGACAAGCTCCTCCATTGGAATCAGGCTAAGGACTTCACGCGAGAATTTGACAAAACTGAAGGGCCTAACTGTGAAGACTATGACTCAGGTGAATAGTGTCCTAGAGATCTGTTTATAGCAGTTTTTCTCAAACTTCAGAAATTCATATCTGGAGTTTGGTAACTCCGTTTTTGGTGAACCAAATTTTATTGTGTTTCTTGTGATGCCTAGTTTATTAAAAATATGAAACATGCCACGTTTAGTAGTAAAATAATTAGTTATGTTTTATGCCTTATATTTAATATTTAAAAAGATGAAAATTCATGTCTCATGCTATGTAACTCCTTTTGACTTGAAATTTTTATGACATGCTTATGATGTTATGTTTGTGCTATAGTAAAAATTTTGTGGTCATTGGATGTAGTATATTTTATCTTTTGATTTATCTTATTTGTTGCTTATTAAATAATTTATAATTGTAATAAAAATATATAAATAGAAAATATGCTTCCTTTATGTTTCTATGTCATATTAACACCCAATATGGCTATGTGATTTCAGTATTTATGGTTTTATATTTATCTTGTACTTACATGCTTGTTTATGATTAAAATTTATCTTTTTTATAATTATTAAAGTGTTAAACCTGAGCATGTAATATTGATGTAGTAGTCATATCTTATCCTGCATCATGCCATGAGCTCATCATACTAAAACATGCATCATTAATACGTGTAGCCGTATCGAAAGAGTTGAGGGGATCGTGGTACATAATCTTTGGAAGATGTCGTCCACCATTGAAGTTGAAGTCATGGATCCATGATGTTGGTGTCGTCCATCCCTGGAGTTGGTGTCAAGAGTAACACCTGTGATCCCAACAAGAATTAACCACCGTTGCAACAAAGGCAAGCCCTGAAGCATTTTAACCTCCTAATTTTTTATAATTTACTAAATATGCTATGTCTGTTGCATTAAGTTATAGGAGTTGAATTAGAACCCTTGCTGCATATACATCTTTCCTTGTCCAGTTTACTTCACTTGAAATCCTAATGATATGATGCCGTAGTATTTGCTTAGCCATGCTTAAACGGTAGAAGTCGAGTGATTATTGATCACTTGCGAGAATTAGGATGATGGTTCACGGTTGGCTATATGTGCTATCGTGTAAATAACCATATGGATGTAAATCGACGGTAAGGTGGAACATGGAAGTTACAAGATCGAAGGACTTTGTTAAATGAAGTATACCGTCGTGCCGATTAATCACCTCTAAGGAATGGAGCCTTTCTTGTCATGTTGAACAGTGCCTAGCACTTAGCTTGCTGGATCTGAGGTTATCCGCGGTGAAGCCTAGTAGCTCAACTCAGGCCAGAAATCGAGGAGTATCAAGTGCTCACTACTGGGGTGGTATGTACATACTAGCCGTCATGTCTGTAAGTCCAGCGGCACGGTGGTACCCAGATGAGGACCATGTTCGTAAGTCCCATAACAGATGAGTTAAAATTTCTGACCTGGCTTGGTGACCCCCATGGGAGTGAGGCGCTGCTTGGATCCGCGATTCCTGAGTTATACAAACGGTGTTCTACGGTTACCCTTAGCGGGGCTTACCGGAAGAGTGTTAGGAATATTTTCCCAGCTGGGTAGTAATCGATTCGAATCACCATCGTCTCCTAGATAGTGAGAAGCTTGACGGGATTTTCTCCATACTTGAAAACATTAAATTGCTTATATGGTTAATGATGCTTCACAAGATAGCTGATGATGAACCTGATATGGTTATGTAATTCTCTACTCTATTGCTTGTTTAGCACAGGTGCAAACATAGATGACAGGATAATGATAATTAACTTGATGCTAAGAAATAAAATGATTACTATTATTCACTTAAGGCTTTTTATGCAAAGTGAGTTAAGCCAGCTTCACCAAAGATAGTCTTACATGATCTTTGATGTCTATTTATTTTTGGTTTATGACGGGTAAGTCTAGCTAAGCCGCGTACTCAGGGTTTTTCCCACTTGTTGCAGATCATGAGATGTCTTTTGTTGTGGCGACAAGATGGTCTTGTATCCCACTATGGGAGGACAATAGACCATGGGCAAGGTCATCTCTTATAGCTCATTTCAGATGCTTTCGTTGGATTTGACTATAAACTGGCACTGTATTTAAATAAAATGTAAAGTGTGGGTGTTTTTAAAATATCTCGCTTTCGCTATTTTTTTATTAAAAAGGTATTGAAATAATATTTAGTAAACTCCGATAAATTAAATTTATGTGTGAATTTTATGTAACATGTGGACTGTGGTTACTGAATCAGTACGATCTTGGTTGTACGTGGAAAAAGTTTGAGATCCCTCAAAATTTTTCAAACTACAGGTTTATATGGGTTCAAATATGCAAATTAATGGATTATTAGTTAATTTCGTATTTAAGCTCATATAAATTAGACGGTTCTGTTATATACACACACGGAGAAAAAAGATCCAGTTCTTGGCACCTTATGGCGTGATGGTTTTAAAATGTACTAGGTAGAGTTGATATTGAAAAATAAAGGAACAGAGTAGCAACAGTTGCAGTGATATAAAAAAGAGAACCGAAGTGCTCTTTAGGTATACCTAAATACTATGTAATTTGTGCTACATATTTTCTCTAGTATCTTCAGGTATCTTTACTATTCTGTTAACATGAAATGATTAGCATATACTATACTGCTTCATCCTTCAAACTTACAATAAAAAAGCCAGGATAAGAGACACCATGCTACTGTTCTTTAAATGGTAGGCAAAGATGAACCATCAATCTCCCAAACCGGAGAAGGCCGAAATTAAAAGCAACAACCGAAGATCATAGCTGGCATGCATTCAGTGTTAAACAATACTGAAAGTACGATGGAGTTAGAACCGAGAAGATATGGCAAGGGGGAATTCAGACATAAAACATCACTGGAACTCCAAACTCATGGCTCAATGCAATTCAGCAGAAACTTTATTCAAGACACGTGAAAGGAAACTGAAATCAAATGGCCTAGAATCTCCAAAAACAAGGATGACACAAACTGAACCCTGGCTGACGTCATACACAAGACAAACACACCCTGATTGGACAAGCAGCTATCATTTTCTTGATGTACTTGAACCCATTTTTAAGGGCACACCGACACACTACCTAAAAACTTTGAAAACTGTTAGCACCTAGATTGTTAAAAACATACACAACAAATCACCATAAAATCATAAATAGCTGAAGGCCCAGAGTACCCAAAGGGAAATACAGAGAATGTTGCAAATTCCATGTAAAAAAAGAGGGCATGCCTCTGCCCACCTAGCAGTCTAGCACCTACTACCCTTCACAGGCACGCTACTGACCAAGATTGCATTTTCAGGTTCCAACATCAGCAAGGACAATAACTTCCACTTCGAGCATTACTGGCAACGTGTAGTTTACAGAGTAACATGCGATTCTCAGCATAATTTAGGTGTGATGTTGAAATCTGGATGGTATTCAAATAA
This sequence comes from Bothriochloa decipiens, assembly GCA_023333625.1. NCBI lineage: Eukaryota > Viridiplantae > Streptophyta > Magnoliopsida > Poales > Poaceae > Bothriochloa > Bothriochloa decipiens. The sequence goes on from CM041634.1 coordinate 58,303,340, forward strand.
TCTCCATTGTTGCATGTGAATACCACAGAATGCTTCAAGTCTCTTGCTCAAACATGAATTTATCTGTCTCTGTCGTTCTTAAGTTTCTTAGATCCGCTTGAGAGGCAGAAAACCTCATATTTGAATGCAAAAACACTTAAAAAACAGTTGCACTTGAGCACAAGAAAAACACATAGACTATGCTCGCTCAACAAGCAATCAACTGGTGCGTCTTGTCTGAAAAAAATGGGAAAATAGTAAGTTAAATCAGCAGAAACATTTAAAGTTACAGGAAACTAGTTGCATAGTACATTTGACAATAGGATACAAGTGCAGACCAAAAAGTCAGATTGAAAAGGGTACATTAATACCAATGTATGTATAGTCTAATTTTATTATAAGCTGCCTACATCATATGAAAGGACCACAGAATACACTACTTATTCCTGCCTAACATTTCCTTTGAATGGGGCAATTACAGGGCTGAAACCAAGGAAAAAAAATTCCAGAATGCAATAATTGAACGAAATTCAGTAAATTTATCACAATTCAATTTTTGTATTGGAACTGTAAATTTCACGGTGCTGAAATATGCATGAATTTATAGGGAGGGCTAAAGATAAGGACAAAAATCAAGTACCTAACAAGCATTACAAGATATTCAGATAACAGAATAAAAGGAGTATTTAGTGTATGCACAAAGTCAGTTATACACTTGTATACTTGATTGATACTGTGCTGATATGGACCTCCAAACAGCTTAAGAGGGTGACTACAGAAGACATCATCATCTGGTTTCATGGACCTTCAAACATATTAAGAGGATGACTACAGAATAACCATTCTTTTTTCTAAGTCTGCAAACATCATCTTCTGATTAAAAAAAATCATCTCAATAGAAATATCTAGCAGTGACAAGGGACAACGATATTTTGGGCAACCTGTCACAAGGAACACCGATAGTCCAAAACACATCATTGGTTGACGATTATGTGTTTCCTTTCTTCAAAAGTACTGCAGTGTCGGCAGATCCAATAAATTGAGATCATTTATATTAATGTTTCATTACACAAATATTAATAAGGAATGAAGTTGCATACAGTGCTCATCATGAAGCAACTAAAAGAACAGAAGGGTTGACACAACAGATAATCCCAACTGGGGAGCCTGTAGCGGCACCAATTGGCAGTTGATGGCAGCAGTAAAATAATGCTACATTAAACCTTGATAAAGTTACATTACTTTCTCATGTTGTATTGTGGCTCCTTATTTCGTGGTAATGAATTCATTTCCAAATTTTAACACATGTCAGACCTGATCTGCAACTGGTAAAACATGGGAATTTTAAAGAGTTGGTCAAACAGTTCTCTTCACAAATAAGACAGCAAGGACAAGATTTTTAATGGAGACCAGGAACAATTTAAAATGGAGCGATAGAGAAGGGTGGAGTCATTAGTTCATTACAATCGGGCTATTGGCTACTTCGGCTACTATATATGTGTTAATGTATGATCTTTGTAGGAAGGGCACTTGGTTCCAGATGCCATGACCCTTTCGGTACATCATGATCTTTGATGTCAACAATGACAAAAGCAGGAACACGATGGGAAAAGCTGAGCATTTCAGACCTTGGAATCCACCTTGTCAAATGGAAATCTTCCATTACTACCCTATGAAAAAATGTAAAGCAACCTTTTACCCGAGCCAAGCTGCACACATTGACTCCATTTTGATCAGAGTAATCTGAGAGGATCTCAACCATGCGAGGTTCACATTTGTCGATGTCAGTGCGATTCAAGGTGATCTTCCAATTTTTTAGCATTGCCCATATTTCCCCCTTTTGGGGGAAAATTCGGTAAAAAGACCTTTTTGCACTCCAGTCACACTCTACAGGGTGGGAGAATTCCCAGATATCCTTGTAAGTAGTTTCAGTACCAGCAAGAAATACCCCAGAAGCAACTGGTAGACCATCTTCAACCCACTGTATCTCTTCATTAAGCATAGGGTGAGGTTCCAACTTCAATACAAAAACTGATGTACATGAAACCATATGGATTATCCTGACATAAGACCTAGGCATCCGGTCCCGAGAATCAAACACAGCCCATATTTGGCCCTCCAGAAAATCCTGGGTAGACCACTTGGTATAGCAGCTCATCATGGCTTGCATTGGGGAACCTGCTCCCATTTTGCTTGTTGACGAAGAATTTGAGAATTGTGCAGCAGCAGTTTCAGGGAAACCATTTGTGTCATCATGTAAACCTGAAAGCTTGGGTAAATGAGAAATACACGCCGATGTATTTTCTTGGTGCATATTTTCTGGAACCGCAGAATGTTCAAGCTCGAACATAGTTCCAGCCTCCAGAGTAAATCTGAAAGAAGGGATCCTGTGAGAAAACATGATCAGATTGTCCCTGTGTGTGTGTAACAAGTGCTCTGTTCCACTCTTGAAGTGCCTCTGGAAAACACTTCCATGCCCATCTACCTTTACCAAGTGTGCAACCGTGCAACCTGATTCACTAGAATAACTGGTAAGAATTTCAACGATAGAGAAGGCACTATTCTTCCACATCCTAGGATCAGTGTACCACCCAATATCCCAATTACTGTAAATGGCCCATACCTGACCTTCCTGGGGATACACTTCAAGATCTCGATTCAGGTTATCGCTGAAAATTTGGTGACAGAACATAGTTGGGCATATTAATGAGATACAATGTTCTTCTGCAATGAAAGTTCCACAGACCAATGGCAAGCCTGCATGGGACCATTTCTTCTCTTCAGGAGTTTGCGGACAGGGCTTGAACCATGAGACATATAACTGCATCTTATCCACCAGTACTTTAACAATCAGTGCATATCTACGAGGAAACTTCCCCCAGTCATATGCTGCCCAAACCTGGCCAGCAGCAAAATTCTCGATCGCTCTATCTTCCTCAAAGTTATGGTATTCATACTGCTTGCTACTGCAGGGCTCATCTTCTTTGGCACCAGATGGATCATCAAAGCAGGCATCCAAATCTTCTTCCATATCAGGTGATGGATCATCAAAGCAGGTATCCCAATCTTCCTGTGAGGGAGACATGCAATAAACCTCATTTTCAGAGACACTCTTTTGCCTCTTGTCAACATGAGTGCCGTCAGGTGACCGTAACCCACCGTCATTACCAAGAAAGCAAGGATCCGACCTCTTAGTCCAGGAAGAACTTGCCACATTTGAAAGACGGGAATCCCTTCCATCAAAGCATGGCCTGTCGGTGCGGATGACATGCAGCGAGGCTGCATTGCTTGTATCATCACCTGCCCTAACATCCTTTGTGTGAACATTGTTCACCCTGTCAGAACGGACGACTGTACCACCAGGCTGTGGCACATCAACAACACCCGACCGAACGAACCGAGTGAAAACGTTCCTCGAATCAAACCCCTCCCGCTTCTCCGGATCAGACAGCACCGCGTACGCCTCGTCGACGAGCTTAAGTGCCAATTCGGCGCCGGGCAGAGCCCCCATGGCCGGCTCCACCTGGGCCACGATGCTCTTGTACCGCGCCTCGATCCTGGCGGCGTCGTCGCCGGGCAGCACCTGGAGGACCCTGTACCAGTCCACGCCCCCACGGCCGGCGGCCGCGCAGCAGAGGACCTCGAGCACCGGGAGCATCTCCAGCGCGCCCTCCAGCCTGGGGTTCGTCTGCAGCGTCCGCAGCAGCAGCGCCCTGGCGCCCGCGTAGTCCTGGCCCCGCATCCTCGCCGTGATCGCGTCCCGCTGCGCCTCCTCCGCCTCCCCGTCCTCCATCCTGCGATGGAACCAACGTCAGAAGCAAGCATTGCGCCGCAGAACCCAATTGGGATTAAACCGAACTCATCGCGTCACAGAGCCAACGCGTTCGATCAGACACAGACAGGAATGGGGAACGGGGATTTGGTCCTTACCGAAGCGATCGATCCTGCTCCGCTAGGCCGCAGCGCCGAGGGGTGGGCGGGGATAGAACTAGGCGAGGAAGCCGTAAACCCTAGCACTAGCACAGCAGGCAGCCATGGATTATCTCGCCGGATGAACCGATCGGATCGATTTGGGTGTTGCTAGTAGTAGTTTGCTATGCTGCCACTGCCAGTGTAGAAGAAAGAAACCGAGGCTTTCCAGTTCTACGACACTGGAGTAAGCTACGAACTTTTTTTATTTTTAATTTTTTTTTAAAAAAAATTAGAAAATTAATTCTCCGTTTCGAAATATGACAGAACTAGTCGCCTACAGTGGGCGTTTTTTAAAAAACGCCCACTGTGTGGGCTTTTTTTATGACGTGGCAAACGGCCGGCCGGAGCCGGTGCCGGCGTTTGCGGGCGGCCACCTGGCAGCCAAAAAACACCCACTGTGTGGGCGTTTTTTGTTGGAGAGCGGGCCGCCTGCAAAGGAGCGCGCCGTTTTGCGGGTGGGCCCCGGAGTAGTAAAAAAACGCCCACTGCGTGGGCGTTTTTTCCTATCCAGGGGGCCGCCTGCAAAACAGGCGAGACCGGCCGCGCTCTTTTACAGGCGGCCCCCTGGCCGCCAAAAAACGCCTACACAGTGGGCGTTTTTTCCTCTCCAGGGGGCCGCCTACAAAATAGGCGAGGCCGGCCGCGCACTTTTGCGGGCGGCCCCCTCGCCGTCAAAAAAAGCCCAC
>CM041634.1:58326374-58383732 GCA_023333625.1 Bothriochloa decipiens
CCCGAGCGCGTCCAAGTCGGACATGAGGAGGGTGCAGAGGCAGCTTGAGATTCTTGCTCGCATCAGGCACCAGAATGTGCTGTCGTTGAAGGCGTACGCCCGTGAGCCGGACCGCCTCTCCCTCGTGTACGACTTCGTTCCTGGGGGCAGCCTCGAGGATGTGATGAAGAGGGTGAGGTCGCAGCAAGTCAGCCTCAGTTGGGATGCGAGGAGCAGGATTGCTGTTGGGATTGCCAAGGGGTTGAGGCACTTGCATTTTGAGTGCAATCCGAGGATACTCCACTGCAACCTCAAACCGTCCAATGTGATGCTGGACGAAGGTTTCGAGCCAATATTGACAGATTGTGGTGTTGCAAGGCTGATTGCAACAGGTTCAGGTGATCCAGAATTGTGCATTGGCCTCTACGCTGCTCCAGAATGCTACCAAAGCGGCAGGTAACATCAATGCATTACCATTTTCAGTGCCTTTTTTTGGTCGATTTAAAGAATTTAAAGAACCAGTTAAATCCCTGAATAATCTCATCAGCATTCTTACAACCCTGTGGGGAAGCATGAATTTTACAGGGAACAATCCAACTCTTTCATGTGTATTGAAAACTTTAGCTTATTGTTGATACTTGATCATACAAATAAATCTTTCAGATTTATCAATGCTTTCTCATGGTAGTCACTCTTGAACTGAAGAAGGGAACATAAATCGAAGTGATTTAAGCTTTACAATATTATTAGCTAAATGTTACTTATGTGGCATTCGTGATGGAGGATGATCATATATCATTCTGAATCGGTCAAAGGTTACCTAATGAACAAGAAAAATATGTCTTAGACTTTGAGTTCTTGCTATAATGCTATGCTTGTATATAATGTTTGGAGCCAGAGGGCTGGTGTGTATATGTTCACCTTTTCGATATAAAATCTCAATTGTTCTAATAAAATTCTTGGACCATGCAAATGCCAAAGGTGTTTTATTATAGAAACATGGAGATAAGAAAGGAATTTTAGAAATCTATGACATATATAGAGGTTCCTTTAATATTTTTGTTTTGCATTGTCTAGCTAGTTGACATTGTAGACAAACTATATCTTGTATTGACTTTACCTGATCATTCTCTGTATTTGACATCAATCCGCCTGAATTTGGAGTGATACCGCAGGCATCTGAGTATTGTTTTAGAATACCTAGTGGCAGTTTGATATGTCTCTGGTTTGGCTAAACAAACATTAAAATTACAACTTCCACTTTATATAGTAAGGGAATCTAGCTCAATTGGTTGGGTGGGAACCTGAGAGGTGGGGTCATTCACCCAACCATGTGGTTCAAGGCCTCTTCAACTCGACTTTGAGTGTCTATTTTCTTCTTAATGATAATGATAATGAAAACTGCCTATTCCGCCTAGGTTGGTCTCTTTTTTTAACTTCCACTTTATATATTTTTTTATTAAAAAAAATTCCTAACCCACTAGATAGTATACATCCATTGACTTGTGGATGCTACCATTCAGTTTTTCCAAGTTACTACTAGTGGTCTTCTTTGTCATTAAACTTGCCAGAAGAGTAACTGAGAAGGCATAAAGCATAAGAATGATGATTATCCCTAGGGCTTAGTGAAAGTATCTAACTTTTGCTTTTCGCAACATGAGAATCTTTACATTGCTAGAGGACCTCAATTTGCCTACCTTTGATGCTCCGGCTTTTCATAAATTCCCGCATGAGGGCATACAGAATACCAGCCTGCTTATCTTTTTCATTCGGACCTTCCATATGTCCATCAAAGAATAACTCCTTTGAGGATTGGCATTCTGATTCTATTGTTCATATTCCATCCTATTTCCTGACAAACCCAGCTACATCAGTAGTTTTAGAGGGTGAATTTCTGAGGAATTACTTTCTACCAGGCTCTAACATCTTTCTCACAGAAAAACAGACACGTTTATCTAAGCCATTTATAGGGCTTGATCAATGCTTTGCCTCAGTCATGGTAGTGGTGGTTTTGAATTTACGCCTCTTCAGAGTAAGAAGTATAGTGGTTGTTTTGAACAAAATTGATCTTTTCTGTACAAGGCTGTAGTTGATCTGTCCTAGTATTTCCTTGATGAATTAGGATTGCAATGAATTGCATGTGTAGGTGCCTCATCTCATATAAACTCAACTCTTTGATGGTAAAGGTACACAGATAAGAGTGACGTCTATGCCCTTGGCATGATCCTGGGCGTGTTGCTCACTGGGAGAGACCCAACAGACTCTTTCTTCTCGGGAGAAATTGGGCAGGGCGGCCTCGCAAGATGGCTCCGGCATATGCAGCAATCCGCGGATCCAAAAGAAGCACTGGATAGTAGCATCCTGGGCGACGAGGGAGAAGAAGGGGAGATGCTGATGGCCATCAGGGTTGCCATTGTTTGTCTCTCGGATTCGCCAACCGATCGGCCATCCAGCGACGAGCTCGTCGCAATGCTAACGCAGCTCCACAGCTTATAATCATCATGACAAATTTCCTGGGCGCTGTGCATGTCGTAGCAATCACATGTTGGATCTATGTTTACTGCTGCACAACACAGATGAGTGTAGCAGCAGCTCTCAGTGTCTGGTGCTTGAGTCACAAGCGGAAATGGTCGACAAGAGAACCAACAGTTCAAAGCCACAACCACAAACAAACAGCGGCTGTTCCCCGTATGATTCAGTTATTACTAATGTAGTAGCTACATGCTGGTGGGTAGTGGCTGGGTTGTTGTGCCCATGGGTTGTGAATGTATCTTTTGTACAAATCTCTGCGCCATGGAACTGCTGGTGTTTACTGTAGGCTGTAGAAAGATGTGTTGTGCTGTGCACCAAGACCCATCATGTAGTAGTACACTTTGCCTGTGCTGAGAGAGACTATGATGCCCAAGTATTTAACAGGCTGTTGGGGCCAACAGTTCCTATGGTGTTTCGCTGCGTCTCACTCTCTCATGTTTGCGAGGAGCACTGCCGCGGTGATCAACTGCTGGACACTAGTGTGCTCGCTTGATTGCCTCCATGTGCACACTCCTTGACTCTGTCAGACATGACAAGAATCCTATATGGGCCCGGACCATTTGCAAGCACCATTTCTGAAGGGCTTTTATTGCTACCTCACCACTCATGTGTTCACTGTCTACCTGCAGTGGCCTTTGGCATGCATGAGATGGGCCGTGGGCCTCGTGGACCCCGCCAGGCTGCAGGGATGCAGGCAATGCCCAAGGCCTACTGCTAGGGTACGATGCCAAATCATGCCAGTGGGGCCATGTGTTTAGCGCTCAAGGGGCCCAGTGGCAGGACGAGCATCGCACGAGTACAGCATGCATGCCGCATCGCAGGCTTTTGCATGTGGGCACTGATTGTTTCCGGCAGTCACCTTTTCCATGTGACAAGAACAAGTACTCGTAACAGTGTAGAGAGGGAGGGAAGGAATAAACGGGCGAACGGAGGAGCATCCCAACATAAAATGTGGCTTGCCCCTGTTCTCAAAACAGGCGATATACGAACGAAAGAGAGACGGTGAGAGAGAAGAGACATGAAGAACATGGGCTTGCCCCTAGGCAGAGCTGTACTCCTGAGCATGGGGGCCCAAGCCAAGGACGGCGTGCTACAAAGCCTGAGCAGGCCGGCCAGCGGCAGCGGGCGGGCATCGGCGGCGTCAGAGTCCGAGAGACAGGCAGGCAGACCCGTGACTCCCCTCGGCCCACGGGTCTCGGCTATCATGTTTACTACGTACAGTAGTAGTACTCTACTTGCCTCTGGATTTGCCCATTGGGTCACCCGCCACCGCTCCGGGCTACGGCCTGTACGGCCCACGAAACCTCGCCCCATCCCGGCCGTCCGACCCCAGGCTGGACGGCCCAGATCGTGCTCCTCAAATGCGTCACCGTCGGGTTTGTGCCAGGCCGAGATGCCTGTTGGGCCGTACGTTACGCCGGACCGCGGCCCGCGAGCTCCCGTTTTCCCGGTCGCCGAGGCACGCGACCGATGATGAAACTTGACGGCGAGAGCCGGAGAGGAGAGAGAGGTCTTGTTTAGCTACATTCCAATTTCAGTATTTGACACCATAAAAAAAATTCTCCATCAAATCAAAATATCGTCACATATAAGGAGTACTAAATATAGATAAAATCAAAAACTAATTTTATAATTTGGTTATACTTTACGATACGAATATTTTAAATCTAATTAATCAATGTTTAGATAATTATTACACAAACAAAATACTATAATGCATTATAGGAATTTTAACACTTTCCAATTCTAGGATACAGAGAGCACGTGGTGTGTGTAGTCCTGGGCTTTTGCGCGCGCAGCCTGCCTGCAAACTGCACAGGCCCGCGGCGGTGGCCCGCCCGCGCTCCTCCCTGGCTCGCCTTGTCCTCGGGTGCGCGCAGCGTGCAGCGCAGGCAGAGGTGGGCCGGCGATGGGATCGTCGCCATCCAGATCAGATCATACCAACCGGAGCGTACGTACACGTGTACGTATCCGCCATCACTACGGCGACAGCGACAGCGACGGGGCGCGTATGTGCCGGTACCATACCAAACCGGACCGGCCTAGTACGTGCACGGCGCTGGGGTGGGGGCCGCACGGCGCACGCACACGTCGCCATCGGCGTGGCTGTGTACCATGCGGCGGGCGAGCACTGTAGCGGCACGGGCCGGGGCGGGGGCGAGCAGGCAGGCAGGCGTGCGATACGGCTCCACGACCTGTCGGCGTCTGTCTCTCCGCTACCGTCCTCGCTGCTGTCCTGGCTCTCGCCCTCTCCTTTCACGAGCTCCGGACTCCGGGGCGGTGGGTGGTGCGCTGGTGCTGGTGCGGCAGCCGTGCAGCAGCAGCTTTGACTCGCGTCCTCCTCTCGTGCCTGGTCTGCTCTTAGCTCAGGCCCACCACGCCAGTGCTGGATTCTGCCTCACTCACTCCGCTCGTATCATATCATAGTATAGTATTGCAACAGGAGTAGGAGTAATCTTGGAAAACCTTTTGTACTCCTGCAAAAGCTTTAAAAAACATTGTATAGTACAAGTGCAAAGTTTTCACAGCTTCAGCCTTCAGACAGCAGCTTTGTTTCAGCTGTCCGTGTTCTTCTGCGCGTGCTCTTGCTCTGGCGCTCCGTGGAAACGGTCTCATACTACTCCTTCCTGTGATAAAATGTATTACGCTGGATATCCTGGGCGGATCCGAATTTCGAACTGGCAGGGGTGGCGTTTTGTGCCGTGACTTTTGCTATTGGTTCTTCTGGTTCTGGAGTCTGGACGGGAAGCACACGGGGAGGCGGACGGGACGGGACGGGACGGGACGGGACGGGACGGGACGGGGCGGACAGCGACCAGCAACACGCGCGTGGGTTGAACGTTCCTTGCTTTTCCTTCCCACCTCCCTCCGTCTCCTCTCAACTGCACTGCATTTGCGTGTGGATTCCGGAGACCCGAGAGCCTCCCCGTTCCCGTTTCCACTTTTCGCGCCTCATTCTTTGGTTCACAACAAGGAAAAAGACGGGGAAAGAAACGTTGCACTGGAAATAGTGTAGAAAACGTTATTGTCCGTATCTTTTCACTGATGAAAAAAAAAGAAGTTAGCTTTCACCCAGAAATTCGGGTAAAAATCCAACATTTGTTTCTACACCGTATCAAAGGGGCCGAGAGGGCAGCACAGCTGTGCACAGCGAGTTCCTCTTGCTCCTAGTATCCTCCTAGTACTCGCGAGGTCGTCCTGTGAGGTCGCCGGGAGTCACTTGCATAATTTGACGATGCCTTGGCTGGCCAGTTTAACATTTTCACGTTGCTTTCTGACGCACTATTATTGGTCTACTACTACTACCGGTACTAGATATTCGAGCCTTTTTGGGACTTTTCGGCGGTGGTTCAGGAAACCGTGGGGAACTCATCAGCTGGCTCTCTCCCAGTCCCAGCCCAGCTAGTTTCTTTCTTGCAGACGAGACGGGGAAGACGCTAATCTAGCCTATCCAGGATGGCCGTGGATGCAGCGTGCAACGAAATGGTCAGATGGAATAGAGCACGGGAAAACGATGCTAACGCAGCCGGTCGCCGAGAGGACGGTGATCGAGACCACGCGCGCGGTCCAGTAGGAGCACAGCAAGCGCTACCGGGCGCGAAGAAGGCGCCTCCCAGCTGCGGCCGCTACGATACGACGGCCGCGACAAAGGGCGCGTTTGCGGGGATGGCCCGTGGGCCGAATTGCGCCCGCGGGGGCCAGGTCGCCGTGTTTGCGGACCTGGCCCAAATTCCAGCCCGGTTCCCGCATGCCAAATCGACGCCGGGGCCTGGCCCTGGAGAAACGCCGCTAGGGTTCGTTTCTCCCGAGCTCGGCCGCGCAGGGCGTTCGCTGGCGATTTCGGGGCGGCGGCGGCGGGCGATTTCGGGGTGGCTCTGGCGGGCTCACGCGGGAAGGTGAAACTTGCTCGCGCGCTTTGCCGCCGCGCGCGAAGGGAAATCCGCCGCGCGCCAAGCGAAATCCACCGGCGACCCTCGCGCCTTTATAAGGGCTTCCCCTCCCCCTCCATCTTCTTCTTCCTCCCGTTCGCCTTCTAGCTCCCTCGTGAGATACTGGTGGTCAGGTGAGTTCTTGGCGGCGGCGGCGACCTTTGTCTTCGTCGGGGTTGGCCGCGACGCTGCTCCGGTTGCTGCTTCCGGGACTCCGAGGCGTTGCTGTTCGTCTTCTTCTCCGTCCCCGACTGCTTCGACCTGAGCCCGTCCTGCATCATCTACTTCCAGATCTGCTTCGTCTACTAGCAGATCTTGTTCCTCTACTTCCAGATCTGCTGCGTCTTGCTTGGTTCGACCTCGAGCCCAAGGTGAAATGAACCCCTACTGCTTTCTTGTTCATTTATGCGCATGCTGTTAGGTTTTCGTACCTGAGTCTGTTCTTGTTCTGTTTTCATTTGTTTTCATTTCATACCTGAAGCTCCATGGGTTCAGTAATGTTCGGTAATTGATGGTTTTGTCTATTTGTTTTTCATTGGTATTGTCATGTGTACATGAAAGTCTATGCTTTGTAATTGTTTTCTGAGATGTGGTTGATGATGTGGTCCTTTATGTGCACTGGGAGGCATCTATGATGTAACCGTGCACTGCTCCTTTTCATTTCAATTCACTTGCATGTTGAGGTCTAGCAGGGTCTGATGAACTGTATTCCTGTTTCATTGTTATATGCTTGTAGATGGATCCCTCATTGAGCCTGCATCTGTAGGCAGGCAGCTGTCTTGACTGTTGTCATGGTTTCCTTTGTCTCCACTAGGATGAAAAGGAAAAGCCCTGAACCTGATAAAACACCACAGCCTGACCCAGATGTACTTGTACTTATTAGAGATGAAAATGAGCAGCACAGAATTAGGACACTGCAAATGATTCACAATTCCACTGATACTGAGTGCATTTCCATGATTAGGATGAAGAGAGCTGCCTTTTTTGGGTTAGTTAACACTTTTAGAGAGAGGAGCCTGGTAACTGATAGGGAGGGGGTGTCAGTAGAGGAGCAGGTTGCCTTGTTCTTGCATGTTGTAGGCCACAACCAAAGGTTTAGAATTATCCACCGGTCTTTTAGGAGGTCCATTCAAACTATGCACAGACACTTCCACCAGGTCTTGTATGCTGTTGGTGAGCTTAGGAATGAAATGATCAAGGCACCTAGCACATCTAATCACCCTAAGATTCTTGGGAGCCCTAGATGGAATCCATATTTGAAGGTAATTGTTTAACTTGGGTTCTTTAGTTGAATTTTACATGATCCAATATTTTACACCATTATTGTAGGACTGCATTGGCTTTGTAGATCGCACATATTTTCTGGCCAGGATACCTAGGAGGAGGCAAGTTGTTTTCAGAGATAGAAAAAAAGGACCCCACTTAAAATATCATGGTACCTGTGAATTGTGACCTCATGTTCACTTATGTCCTAGCAGGCGTTCCCGTTCCCGGGCTGCAAATTGGCCACCACGGCGGCCCCATGCGGCCATGCCGGCCGGAGGCGTGGGAATTATCAGGCCGTGGAGTCAAAGCTGATCCCAACTAATGTCAAATCAAACCCCGTTGTCCACCACATGCTAAATTTCTTTCTTCCCGCATTGTTTATTTCTCCTCTGGAAATAAATGCAGATCTCGCCGGTTTGTGGGTACCACTAGGAGTACTGCATTTTTCATTTAATAAACAGAAGAAATCCCGGACAAAAAATATAGGAAAAGAGAACGGTGTCTGCTGCTCTTCAGGGAGATTAGAGTTTTGTCGGGCCGTCTCCATTATCGTTTTTGTCATAGTATAAAGGTGACATCGACCTGCGCTTAGCACTAATCAATTAATTAATCAGGCGAGCCTCGCAAAGGAAAAAAAATAATTAGGCGCAGGAGCAGGACTGCAGGAATGGAGTCCAAGTCCAAGCAGCATGGCGACGGAGCTTGCCATGGCTGTCTACTTGGCTGGAGGTCATCTCCTCTTCAAGTCTTTCTCCATCCATAAAGAATAAAACCCATTCTACATTTGAACCAATCCAACATTTAAGTTTATAGAAAATGTATCAAATGTCTCTGAAGTATAAATATTACTATTTTTCTATACAGATTTGTCCAAGCTTGAAATTTACTTTCGCCAAAAATAAGAGAGACGGGGGTATGTGTGCGTCCCATTCCAACGTGGCACTGTCTGCCGAGCTGGAAAGATAGCTCAAGCAATCACTCTCACTCTTCTCTCGAGTAAAATTCATCGCTAGCTACCCTACGACGACCTATGTGAACAGTGAACTGGATTTGGCCGTGCCACTGGACCCGATCGGATCCGATCCGATCCGTCTTCTGCCGTGCCGACTTGCAACAGGAGTGTGAGGGGAGGAGGTGGTGGTCAAAGTAGGCGCCAAAAGTAAAAGGACAGGCACGGCCAGTAACCAACCGGCAGAGTAATATAATAATGAATTATTAATCCACTAATCATTATACTAATCGGCTAGGCTAATCCGCCTGGACTCCTTGGACGCAGCAGCAGCAGCATGGTGGTAGGCCAGGCCCACAGCACTGGCCAGGTTAGGTCGTCACGTCGGGAGACGGAACCATTTAAAATTCTAAACAATGGCACCACGCCAGTAGTGCTGGTGGTGGAGGCAAATTATCGTCGCTAACCTTAATCTAATCCAGCCTAATGTAATGAGCCGGTAATGATGAGGGCGGGCGGGGCGGGGCGACGAGGCCGGCCGGCCCCGGCCGGGGCAGCTGCGGCTGCGAGGCCACAGGAGACAGCCCGCCCGGTCCTCTTGGTCCTCCTAGGATTATCATCGCCGCCCGCTGCAGCCATGTGCGTGCGTGCCTGGGTCTTGGCGCCAGCCGGACGCCACGCACGACCACTGGGACAGTCTGGTTTAGTTTAATCGCGCCATTAGCTGAGGAGTCCGATGGATTAATTAGCTGGAGTAGTATTAGCATTAAACTAATCGTGCAGGAGAGGGCCCCGGTGGCTGGAGATGCCGAGACGTGATGCTGCCACTGTTCGCCTCGCCCGGCTTTGCTGCTGCTAGTGGAGCAGTGGGGACGACGGACTAGTTTATTCGGAGGCCCCCGCCCCCGGCGACGGGAACAGGAGCAGGCCGCGCCCCACGTGCCGCGACACCGCCTCGCGCGCGCGCTGCCTCGGCTGCCCCCTCTCTCCCGGGCGGCCGCCCCGTCGCCGTCAGCCTGCCGTGCCGCGCCCATGCGACGCCACTTTCTGTTGCTTTCACACAGCAATTATTGCCGCCCGTTTGCTTCTTCCTTTTTTCTTAATCTTGACTGATCGTGGTTAAACTAATCCTCGCGTCTCGCGATGAGGTTGTTAATCTCCCTGGGTTTCTCCATGCATTATCTCTTTCCTCGCCGCGCTGGTGCGCCGGCACGCGACCACTGCTCACCTCCACCGCCACCATTATGGGCTAATGACAGCCAGGGCGTGAAGTGAAGAGAGAAAAAAAAAAGGCAGCACTGGCCACATATCATTGCCGACATTGCTCTGACAGAGTCATTTGCATGCAGGCATAAAGCTCACACAAGGATTACATCTTTATTATCTTCTCTCCGTGAACAGTAACCTCCAGTGCCCACCAGCTTAGCCAAACGAGGAGCAGTACCGTCAGCAAGTTGAGCATGAGCAAGGTGTCCTCGTTAATGCCCTTCCTTCCTTTATTCATGCCTGCCGTCACCGTTGGCGCGCTCTTCCTTTCTCCCCGCCTAGAAAAAGAAAAACTCGCGCGTTCGTACGTGCACGACTTTTGGGTGTAACTACGGTAGCAAACAGCGGTAGACCTTCAACCATCAACCCTGGCCATTTCGAGTTTAACTCCGGAAAGAAAATGGATTTTCTCACAACCAGCACAGTAAATATTCGCAGAGTGAGAACAGCAGAGAGCAGCAGCTGCGTCGTGGGAGCCCGTTCCGTCCGTCCTAGCGCCCCAGGCCTACCCCTACCTATAAAAGCTGCGCGCCCGTCCGTACTCCCTCCGTCGTTCTCGCTTCCTAAAAATTTAATATTTTCAAAATATCAATAATTATATAGTAAAAAATATAAATATTTATGCTAATCATCTACTAATTTTTTGATAAATCTGATCGAAAGTTTGATTGACACTATTCTTTTTGTGCGCGGCAGCGCCCGCCACTGCTCTCTGCTCTGCTGCTGCTGCCTGTCCACTGCACCGCACCCACCACCCACCCCGTCTCGCTTTGCTGCCCGCTGCAGGCCGGTCAGACTAGACAGCCACGCAGCCAGCCAGACGCGCACACGCAAGCACTGTCCCGGACCCACGCCTTCCCCACCCGTCGAACCGGTCCAGACCGGCCTGGACCGGGCTGGGCGAAGTGGGTCGAAGCCAACACGGCCGGGTCACCACCGGCTTTCTTTTTGTCCGAACGCCACCGCTGCGTCGCGTGGGGGTGTGGGGGGGGTGGGGGGGCGGGGGCGGGCGGGGGGGTGGGGTGTGTTGTCTATCCCTACTCCCTACAAAGAGACCACACCAAATCCCCCCTACCCCATCTCCTCTCCTTCCTCCCCCGTCGTCTCGTCTCCCCACAAAAACATTTCTCCTCCCCTTCCCGACTGCTCCTGCCGCTGCTGCCTCCTCCCCCTTTCCGCCTGCCTTCCGTTCGCTCGCTCCTCCCCCCTTTCCGCTCCCTTCTCCTCCGTCTAGGGTTTCCCACCCCGCCGCCGCCGACCGGTCCGAGCAGATGCCGCCCGCCGCAGCCATGGCGCTGCCGACCCAGGCCCCGTCTAACTCAGGTAAGCGCGCGCGCACCAGATCCGGTCAGCTCCGGCGGTCTGCTGCCTTCTCTCTCTGTATCTGTGTTTGTGTTCGCCGTCTCCTCCCCGCGGGGGCTCGTGCTGATGGTGGCTTGTCCTGTTGCGGCAGGGGATCCGCTCTACCCGGAGCTCTGGCGCGCCTGCGCCGGCCCGCTCGTCACCGTCCCCCGCGTCGGCGACCTCGTTTTCTACTTCCCCCAAGGACACATCGAGCAGGTAAACCTCCTCTTCCCTCTCTTCTACTGCTCTCGCTGGAGTTTAGATTGCTCCCCCCTGCTCCTAGCGCTGATTTTGGGTGCCGGTGGCTCTCAGGTGGAGGCGTCCATGAACCAGGTCGCTCAGAACCAGATGCGTCTCTACGATCTGCCCTCTAAGCTGCTCTGCCGCGTGCTCAACGTCGAGCTCAAGGTTCCCTCCTCTCCCCGCCGTGTTTTTTTAACCCTCCCCCCTGTTGTTCGCTGCCAACTCCGCGTCTAGCGCGCTCGCTTCCCCTTCGGCGAGCAATTTTGGCCCCGGTGCTTACGCGTTTTCCGGGTTTTCGCAGGCGGAGACGGACACCGACGAGGTCTACGCGCAGATCATGCTCATGCCAGAGCCCGAGGTAAGTTTCCCAATTTGGACGATTTGTCCTCGGCACGTGTTTCGGGAAAAATTTCCCTCCCCGCGGAACTAGATGGAGATTCTCACTTGCTCTCGCTCTGCTTATTCGTTCGTGCAGCAAACCGATGTGGCGACTGAGAAGGCGAGTTCTGGGTCTGCTGCGTCGCCGAGGCCGGCGGTCAGGTCTTTCTGCAAGACGCTCACCGCCTCCGACACCAGCACACACGGCGGCTTCTCTGTGCTGCGCCGACACGCTGACGAGTGCCTGCCTCCACTGGTGTGTCCGCGCGCTCTCCATCCCCTGTGGATTTTTCCGATTCTCTACTATTAATAGAGCTAGAGATGCGCGTGCTTCTACTTAAGATTTTTCTCGTCGGGTCAGCTGATCTTCGTTGTTCTGTCTGCAGGATATGACGCAGTCCCCTCCCACACAGGAGCTCGTGGCCAAGGATCTGCATGGCATGGAGTGGCGCTTCCGCCACATCTTTCGAGGTAATTTGGGCTTCTCTCTTTTGCCGTTGTTCGTACCTGTTGTGTATGCTATGGGACTGATTGATTTGTTGCACCATTACTTTCGATTGTCTGTGTGATGTCGATATATTCAGTATTTTTTTTTGTTTAGATTATCGTTCAGATTCTCTCTCATTCATTGCATCTGTCGATATATTCAGTATTTGTTGCACCATTACTTTCGATTGTCTGTGTGATGTCTGTGTTATGTTAATTGGAATGCTCAATTTTTGTGCATGATGTTGAATGATTGCTAACCGTGCGCAAAATCTGTCTTCAGGGCAACCTAGGAGGCATCTCCTTCAGAGTGGTTGGAGTGTTTTTGTTAGTTCCAAAAGGCTTGTGGCTGGAGACGCCTTCATTTTCCTCAGGTCTGCTGTGTTTCCTGCCTACCCAGCATGAAAGGAATTCCCGATCTGGTGCTAAGTTTCTATTATTCCTTATGCAGGGGAGAAAATGGCGAACTTCGAGTTGGAGTTAGGCGGGCTATGAGGCAGTTGTCTAATGTTCCTTCTTCGGTCATATCTAGCCAAAGCATGCACCTCGGAGTCCTTGCGACTGCATGGCACGCCATTAACACCAAATCCATGTTCACTGTCTACTACAAGCCTAGGTACGATGACATGTCTACAACAAACTGATTACATAGAAAGACTTTACATGCTGATTTACCTTGATTTATCTTTCATGAACCTGTGCCCTGCAACTTGTTCTTATTGCTGATCTCTAATTGTCAATGTTAGGACGAGCCCATCAGAGTTCATCATACCATATGATCAATATATGGAGTCAGTAAAAAACAATTATTCTATTGGGATGAGATTCAGGATGAGGTTTGAAGGGGAAGAGGCACCAGAGCAGAGGTAACTGCCTTATTGGCCATATGTATTACTCCTGGTGCCAGCATTGTACCTGCTCATTAGTTGTTACTTATTTGTGATGTGTTGTTACCTTGTCTTGTAGGTTTACCGGTACAATAGTTGGCTGTGAAAATCTTGACCCACTGTGGCCTGATTCCAGTTGGAGATACTTGAAGGCAAGTGTTTATTCAATATTTATTATTTCCATTATGGGTCTTAACTCTTATGCTTATGAAGGGTTGCTGTTTTTAATGAATTATAGGTGCGCTGGGATGAGCCTTCTACTATCCCGCGACCTGATAGGGTCTCTCCTTGGAAGATAGAGCCTGCTTCGTCACCTCCGGTTAATCCACTCCCAGTTTCTTCTAGAGTAAAAAGGCCTAGACAAAATGCTCCTCCACCATCACCTGAATCATCTGTTCTCACAAAAGAAGGTAAATTTACTAGATCGTTCAGTTACAAGAGCAATGGTGACTAAAACATAGCCATGCTAATGATTTACGAATCATCTTGTGCAATTTGTGTAGGTGCAGCCAAGATCGATATCGACTCTGCTCAAACACATCAAAATTCGGTCTTGCAAGGTCAAGAGCAGATGACCTTGAGGAACAACCTGACTGAAAGTGCTGACTCTGATTCCACTGTTCAGAAGCCGATGATGTGGTCCCCATCGCCCAATGGGAAAGCTCACACTAATTTTCAGCAGAGACCTGCTATGGATAATTGGATGCCACTGGGAAGGCGTGAAACTGACTTCAAGGACACACGTTCTGCCTTCAAGGATGCCCGAACCGCCTCTCAATCATTTGGAGATACACAGGGGTTCTTTGTGCAAGCTTATGATGATCACCGTCTTTCATTCAACAATCAGTTTCAAGATCAGGGTTCAGCTCATCGCCTTGCGGATCCATACTTCTATATGGCTCAACAACATTCTCTGACTGCTGAGTCAAGCACAAGGACACAAACAGCAAACAATGACTTGCATTTCTGGAACGACCAGACTACGATCTATGGTAACCCAGGAGATCAACAGCAGCAGGGTTTCAGCTTTGGACAAAACCCATCAAGTTGGTTGGGCCAACCATTTCCCCAGGTTGAACAGCCACAAGTGGTCAGGCCTCATGCAACAATTGCTCCATTTGATTTGGAAAAGACTAGAGAAGGCAGTGGGTTCAAGATTTTTGGGTTCCAAGTTGATACAACCAGTTCATCTCCTGTCCATTTGAGCTCTCCGTTGTCTGCTATCCGGGAGCATGCGGTACAAACTCGACCATCAGCACCAGTGAATGAATTGCAACCTGTGCAAAATGAGTGCTTGCCTGAGGGGTCTGTAAGCACAGCTGGAACTGCAACGGAGAACGAGAAAAACATTCAGCAAGCCCAGCAAAGTTCAAAAGATGTTCCAAGCAAGTCCTCGACAAGGAGCTGCACAAAGGTATTGTTGTTTTTGTGTTGGTGACCATGCACTTGCCTATAGTGATGTTAATCAATTTGAGCATGCTACTGGGAATATATTATCTGCTATTGGTTCATTCAGTTATTTTGAAAAAAAATACCTTTGACCTCTTTAGATAGGCAATATTGATATATGGTTGTCTGGTCTGGATCCTAGTCATCCATATTTGAACAGGTTCTTGAGTATCCATGCCTCAAACTGTAATTTTCACTGACATTGATCAAATCAGCCAATACTCTTTTGGTGGGCTTCCTTGGTTTCCTAACATTCCATTTGACAGAATTAAATTAAAAATAAAAAAAGTAAATTAACTGAACATGCCTGATGATACATTTATGCTTTCAGTCCATGTAGAATGGCTTGATTGCACTATTATAGTTGTATGTATAGTAATATTGCATGATTGCTTTGTGGCTGAGCCTATATTTTCTGTAGTCCTATCCTATGCAATTTACACTTCTGCTTTGAATGGTCCTCAGGTTCATAAGCAAGGAGTTGCGCTGGGCAGATCTGTGGACCTCTCTAAATTCACTGACTACGGCGAACTCAAAGCAGAATTAGACAAGATGTTTGAATTCGAGGGTGAATTGGTATCAGCTAACCGAAACTGGCAGATTGTTTATACTGACAATGAGGGTGATATGATGCTTGTGGGAGATGACCCCTGGGAGTAAGTCCATCTTACTCGAGCTTACACGTATGAACTTTTGTTCCTTTATTGACTCCAGTCTGTTATATATGAGCAGAGAGTTCTGTAACATAGTGCGCAAGATCTACATCTATACCAAGGAGGAGGTTCAGAAGATGAACTCGAAATCATCTGCACCGAGGAAGGAGGAACCTCTAGCAGCCGGTGAAGGATGCGCTGCCACAAATGAGTAGGATTCGTCTGCCTGCAGCAAGCAATTTTAGATAACTAGGTAAGTCCTTGTTTGATCCTTAATACTTGTTTTTGCAAAGTGATGGCTAATGGGTTTTTATCTGAACTAAAGAGATGTCGGTTGTCTTTGTTTAGTAATTCTAAATGCACTGTAAATTTATCATGCTGTAGACTTGGCTCTTCTAGTTCTTGTCACATGATGTTGATTCTTGATCCCGAAAGCCTCTGGTCACAAGATACTTATGTTTGGCATGATAAGCTGCAGTGAAAAAAAAGGAAAAGGGGCTGATCTTTCTGTTGTGCCTTTTGGCTTGTCTGTAGGTTGTGTGAAGGAACCGCCCCGATGCATGATGAACTCAATTGTGCAGGGCGCCTGGTTCCCAGCCAAGTGACTTCTGAAATCTTTTGCTTGTCGGCAGCGGCCCATCCGGTCCGTTTGGGTTTAAGTAGGGAACGTAGAACTGTCTCCATTTGCTTGCTTCTCCGCAGTTTGCTCTTGGCAGCAAGTTTAAGGGCCAAGATTATTACTATTGTTATTGCTGATTTGCTCTCTGCCTTTCTGATGTAAATATTTATGTACCCAGTCCCAACTAGGAGTAAGTAGCACTCCGTAGCAAGCAGTAGCAGTACCTTGGTATTAACCAGCAGCTATTCGTGGCATTTTAATCCCTGTAAGCGTAGCTCTGTAGCGTGAGATAAATGGCAAACACCGGTATATGTATGTCTGTCTGATCTTCTCACCGAATGTATTATATGAGTTATTATAGAGGACCTAACCTGTGACTTCCCTGTCTGTCCGCTTTCTACACGGTGTGTGTGATGCTATGCTTAGTGCAAATCCGTGTCGTTTACAAAGCCTTTGTGGCAATGACGGTGACCTAAAGGCAGGCACACTATTATTATTATTAGTCTCTATTTGCCATCCAAATCCATCCATATGCATGATTGGGGAATGGGAATGCAGGTGTGAGGGAGAGAGGCAAGTGTGTGGCGGGGCCCCTCTGCCTCTCCCTCCTTATCGTCTTGCCTGCCTGGTGTCTGGTGATGCAATGCAAAAGGAAAGCGAAAGGCAAAGGCATTAAGGCAAGGCTGGTGGGCAAGGCAACTGGAGGCAGGACTCCTGCCGTGGTCGCGATTTGCTGTCCCAATGGTGTGCGTTTTGTCGATGCACGAAACCGGGGAGATGGTGGTGGTGCTGTGCTATTTTTGCATAGAGAAAGGAAGGTGGTAGGGTGCCGGGGGCAACCTACCAACCAACCAGGCGTGTGTAGCTGACGCGCATCCTGGCCTGCCTCCCCGCGGCCCTGCCTGGCTGGCTGCCTGTCGCGCCCGTGGAAAAACAACAGCGTGAGGCACGGGCGTCTCCGTGGAAAACCCATCCACCCATCGTTTCCTCGCACTCGCACAGTTGGCGCCACTGGTATCGTGTCGTGTTTGACCCGCGCGCCTTGGGTTGCACTTCCGGTGGCGCTCGTGCCGCCGGTGCCAGCCGTCTCTCTCGTCCGGTCAACGTGGCAGGCTCGGTGCCCTCATCCTGCGCTGCGCTGCGCTGCGCAATGAGAAATATGCGCCTTGGACCGGCAGGAGATAAGAGAGGGCTCACCGGACGGAACACCCTGGTGCCGTGTATCGTGGCTGGAAACTGGAAAGGGACACGGCTTTCGCGATGTGCGCGAGGGTCTCTTTCACCGCGAAGAGAGGCCGAAACGTGGCGGCCAGGTTCGCTGCATGCTGATCCGATGCTTGGGGTGGTCGCCGGTCGGTCTGGTCGGGGCGACGACAGCAGGTCAGCCAGCAGCCGTGGAACGTGCCAACTGCCAATCCTAAGGACGTCACTCACTGTTCGCGGCCTCGTGGCTGTCCTAGGAGCAACAGTGAGCAGATGGTAGGGTACAGTGCGCCGCACCCAGGACAAAAGCTTTGACCGGAACTTATCTTCTTTCATCCTATACTACGTCTGCGTATTAATGTGTACTCCGTACTATGCAATTGCTGTATAATATTAGCACGAAAGAAACAATTGTTGATCAGTTTTGACTGATCCGGACGAGGCGGGTGACGAGGAGGGCCATGATCCGGTGCGATTCTGGTACGGGCTCGCGCAGCATCATCATGGCCACAGCATACACTGCGGCTACCCCTGCCCGTCTGCTGCCTGCACGTCTATGCCGTCCTGTAGTCGCACTGTAGTAGGCGTAGCACCAGTTATTGCTCTGTGGGCTGGTGGTCTGGTGCCACACTCGCTGCTGCTACTGTAGCACCGTCCCCATGGACGCAGGCACTGTGAACTGGTGCGGACGAGGACAGCCTTCACTGACCGTGACTGGCTTGGGCGGTCGGATGGACGAGAGGCGCGAGCCCAGCAGCAAGCAGCCCACGGCCCACCACGGAGAGAGAGTGAGGCATGTGGGGCCCGCACCCACCGCGTTGGGGCCCAACCTGGCTCGAAACGGCATCTACGCAGGCTCCGCACCGGTCCAAGCGCGTCGCGACAAGGCCTCTTCTGCACCTCCGCACCGGCTCTTGGGGGCCAAGCCTCAGGCCTCAGCCTTGTGACTGCCACACGCCCACACCCCGTGGTCCGTCAGCTACTCGTCGTGGTCCGTCGGCAGTCGGCTACTCGTCTCCCATCTCCCTCGTTTTCCTCATGCCCACGACGACGACGACGACGAAGACCACCACCACGCATGCACTACCAGGCTTGTCAGCGCGCAACGTGTTGGAGCAGGCATCTTGGTGCGCTTGGAGTGGAGTCGCCGATCGAGTCTTCTCATCTCTGATACTGCCAAGTGTGAAGTGCGAATGAGTCCGGCCGGGCCGTGTGGACCGACGCTTTCGTTGATTGTCGCCTACTCGTAGCTAGCACTAGTAGCTGCTCCGATCCTTGGAGCTCCGGCTGGCCGTGGCCGGCCGGCCGCCGCGTGGGGAGACTGTGGACGGACGGACAACGTCCAGGGAGAGGGAGACGAAACACGCGTCGGCACCTCATCTTTGAGCAGACCGCTGGAGGAAGAAGAAACAAAACAGCACGACGCCGACCCTCCCCTCCGCCCGGGGTCGATCGGATCGGATCGGAATTCGGACGACGTGTTACAGGCACGCATTCGGCGTCGTCGTCGTGGACGGGTGGACCACTGGCCTCTGGTCTCATCCTAGGACGCGCCTATCTACTACGCTGCTCGGGCGACTTCGTGGCGTCGCAGGTTTTCAGAGAAATTCCAGTCTCCGGTGCAAAAGGCAGACTGCGCTTGCGTGTTCACTCGGAATTGTCAGCTATATGTATTGTATGCAATGCCACTTTGTAATCCGAATGCAGAAGATGCTACTGCACACTGACTTGCACGGTTGCACCACACAACTCATTTGTTGCGCTCTCCTGTCATGTGTTTATTATCGCTTTCAGTTGACACAGAAACAGTCAGAATTCCAACTCTGGAAATGCTTCTCATCATCAAAGTTCACAGACTTGCAATGACCCAGTGTCAAATGAGAAATGACAAACCTCAATTCTTTCTCCTAGTTCGTGTATATATATATACAATATTTGAATTTGACTTTGAATAAAACTAAACAGCCAAGTTTCTTCTGACAGGTGTGTTTGAACCAATAATACTTGCTCACCCTGATTCATTCCCCAGACTGAACAAGACGTGTGTACATGGTTACACACAAAAAATGCATGGTACATGGGACCATAATTTTTGTCTCTCTAGAATGATAAAAAAGCTGTGCCATTTTATTATGACCTCCTTTCAAATAAAAGAAAAGCATAAGAATTTTGGAGGAAGTGAGCTTAGCTCAACTAGTTGAATAAGAGGTGCAGTGGTCATGCACCCAAGTTCAAGTTCTCTCCTTGACTGAATTTGGGTGACTATTTCTCTTTTTTTTTTATTCTGAATGAAAACCACCCCTGGATCTCGTATTAAGTTCCTTGCAATTTTAATCTAGCATTTCTTTTAGTTCTTTGGTTTAATAATCAAAGGACGGCCCTGGTGCAAGCGGTAGAGCTTTACTGTCTGTGACCAAGAGATCCAGAGTTCAAGCCCCAGCCTTTGCACATTTATGCAGAGATGGCTGCTGGCTATTTCCCTTACCCAGACCCCGCAGTGCGGGAACATACGGCACTAGGTACGCCCTTTGGTTTGATAATCCTTCATTTTCATAATAAAGACTCCTAAGAGAGAGAGAAAAAAAAAACAAAGGACAAGCCAACACACTACAGCCTCAACAAGGAGCGACAGAAAAACACCAGAAACAGTTATCATTTGCCACCGTTAAACCATTGGCATAGGACTTGGTGCCTTGAACGCAAATGCATTTCAGCGCTTCCATATTTCTCAGTGAACAAATGATGACATCATTTTTATGAGTATTACTCCCTCCGGTCGCTAATGCATTTCAGCGCTTCCATAGTTCTTAGTGTAACAAATGATGACATTATTTTTATGAGTATTACTCCCTCCGGTCCAAAACAAATCAACTTCTACAATAATCATAAGTCAAACTATCACAAGTTTTAAAAAATCAAGTTCTACAATAATCATAAGTCGAACTATAATAAGTTTATCTATGACACTAAATAAATATATTCTGAAAAAAACTACTGACACTAATTTGGCGTCATAAACATTTTTCTCTACAAATTTAGTTCAATTTAAGATAGTTTGATTTAGTACAACTCTATAAATTGATTTAATTTGGAACACAGAAAGTATGATGAGGTAGTTAAGACCTTTTTCACGTCCTCTATTGAAACCCGTACATCTGTTTGTTCACCACAAGCATATTAATCGTACACAAGGATATCTCCAGCAAATACTACAGCTGGAGGTATACTACAACAAATAATAATACAAATTACACAGGATTGGCATACACATCTTGATAGCAATACTATTGTCCTACTCCCAGTCCCAGGTGTTATTTTCTGTAAGCATGGCAACGTATGTCTGGTAACACAGACTGGTTCCAACATGCAAGCCAACTGCTATCTAGACTACAAATTTTGCCCACCTTTTGAGGTAAAAAAAATGGCACACTATCCTTTTTTTGCTTGAAAGACTGAAGCATGCCTTATTGATGACTCATTTGTTTGCTGTCATACAATCTGTATTGTGTATCCTTATGCCGCTCAAGATATAACCGCCAAACGCATTCATTTGCATGTGTGGATGGGTGCGCGATGGAAGGACCTGTATTGTGCATAAGACCAGAGTTGTTTAAGTTCCTACATTACAAAAGATGACCTAGCAGCAAATGTAACCATATTGATTCTTTCTTCTTGGTAGCTCACAAATTTTGTTTCTGAAATTAGCCTATTGCATTTTAATAAGTAAATTCAGTACACACAATACATTACGATTATCAGAAGAGTGCAGAATTGTCTTCAAATGCACATATTTAAGAATGTGGATAAGAGAACCTTAAAACTCATAAGGACAGCTATTTCTGCTCCAAATTCATCAATGTTCAGGTGCTGACCTGGTATTCACGTAGCCAGGGTTCAGAAAGCTGCAATCCAATAGCCATCTTTGATACTTGTAAGCTGTGCATGCACTTTGCAAGAGGCTGCATGAAGATATAGACAAGAAATAAGGAACTATGTTGCTTTCCAGACACTTAAATCAAGATTCTAGCCAGCACAAATTCTAGCATAAATGCAATAAACCAAATGAAATTTAGTTCACATGCGCGTGCTTCCGTATCAACATCAAGAAATATTTACTTACATCAAGATACTGATGATATATAGCAAATG
The DNA here is from genome assembly GCA_023333625.1 of Bothriochloa decipiens. Taxonomy (NCBI): domain Eukaryota; kingdom Viridiplantae; phylum Streptophyta; class Magnoliopsida; order Poales; family Poaceae; genus Bothriochloa; species Bothriochloa decipiens. The sequence continues at coordinate 58,347,707 of CM041634.1, forward strand.
GAGCTGAATAAGACAAAAGTGGAAGCAGATCATCGACAAGACGCTCTACTTCGTGGCCAGGGGCAGCAACAATCAAACTGCATTAAGAAGACACCATCATGTTAATTAGAATCTGAACTATACTACAAGAACAACTTTCTTCTATAACTTGTATTACCTACTAAAGCCATGTTCTTTCCAATATTTCATCTTCTCTGGTGATGGTGCTTTTCCAGCTCTAGAAGATTTCGAAGCATTTAAATTACCATCACTGCCTTTGCCATCTACAGATTCACATAGCATCCAGAGATCAAAACTTAACTAGACATTTTTGGATTCATCAACTTTGTACCTAATGAAGAGTTTTCATCTTGAACAGGATGCTCATCCAAAGAAGGCTCTGAGACCTCCATATCAGTTGGCTGATCTGTTGATAACTGTGCCTTCTCATCTGACACTGCTGTATCAAATTGCTGTGCCAAAGACTCCTGGGCATCCCCATCTGGTACTACAGCAGGCTCTACTATATCCCCTTCAGCGCCACCATTGAGAAGAGAAGGGGTATTCTCAGAACTATGCATTGAACATAGGTCACTAACTGGTGCCTGAACAATCCTGAATAAAAAGTTTATCACAACATTTTCAGACACAGTATAACTTCAACTAAATCATGGATGCTGCCCACTTCTATAAATTGAACTGCTTCATTCATATATCTCAAGCTTGAAACAAGAACAAAGTACATGACAATATGGACCAATAGTCCAAAAGAAGTGAATGGTTATATTAAATAAAATGGTAAACAATTAACACATCCAGTTTGAACAGCTGTATTGGTGAATTTGTACAATCCAAAAAGGTCACAACTGCAGAATAAATTCATACTTGAAATCTGCTGATACAATAAGGGTGAAAAATCCAATTACAATTATATAGTTCATGTGCTCTAAATAACTCATGCTTTGTTTCTGGATGGCAAATGTGCCATTAACTTGATTTGAAGGTCACTTTTCCAAAACATTGTTATTCCAGACATCATCTAATTAAAAGCAACCTAGTGCCAATAGAAAATTACCTGCTGACCATATCGCTGCTCAAATTGTACATTCTTATAATGTCAATGGAGCAGGGTGCTGAACCAAGATATGTGCTGCAAACATAACCTGTACCTGTTAATGTAATCATAATCACATTAGGATTACATAACCAATGCATCATGTCTATGCCCAGAGAACACCAAAAAGCAGTTCTAATCTAATATATATTAAAATATTGATGAATACTGGACGTTGGCACTTAGGCACAATGGCAGCCGCCAGGCACTTAGGACTTGGACTTGCATATTCAATGAATATAACTTGCACACATTTTAGAGTTCACATGCATAGAAATTTGATTTATTGGTTTACATATTCCTCATACCGACAGCATAGATCAAACTGTCATAAAGCAAACTCCAACAAAAACCCTGGTGGCTTCTAGCTGATCATAACTATGTAAACAATAGTGTGTTTCAGGAAAAAGGTATTAAGTGGAACGTTTAGCATCTGCATGTATCCAATATAGCTTAACTGTATTTAATTCAATAACATCCATTAAGCTTAATCTTACTGAACTAGTAGAAAAGTAATAGAGAAACATATTTTACCTCCTGAGCGTTCAGCAACAGCTCCAACAACTAAACCTCCAACCATGTCAACAACAAGCACATCTGAATACGCACCAATGTTTGCCATAGACAACAAGAGAGATAGCGTGTCAACTCGCATAAACCTAATAACCACAGAAAGAACAGCATAAAGTGATTGAGAGTAGTACACATTAAGCAAAAAAGAAGAAATTATATATGAGGGCTGAACCAAAACAACAGATGCCACTTGTCAACGATGAAGAAAAAAAATTACCCTATGCGAGCTGGAGTTTTCTTGAAGTATGTCTCACAAATGCTGCAAATGAAAAGATCCAGTAATCAAATTTCAAGAGGCTTGTGCTATGCCAAATTATGAGTTATAGTACACTATTACAAAATAAACCCAAAAAATCAGATAAGTCAAGCCAAATCTAACCTAATAATAGGTAACACTTGGCAGTGCAAGGCTTCATAACGAAACACAGAAAAGAAAGATTTCTATTAAAAATGTTCCTGAACCTTCACTCTTGATAACAAGCTAATTGGCATTGTACATTGTTCTCCAAAGAACACAATATCATTCATTCCAGTTAAGTGGAGACACAATAAAATATTGAAACAACAGTATTGGACATGCTGACTTCACATGTCAAAGGCTGTTTCATTTGCATCCAACTCCCAGTCTGGTCTCTACCCACATTCTCTATTCAACATGTTGCATGGCACCTTTTTAAATATAATCGAATGTATCAATAGTAATATAAATATCATCATGTTCCGTTTATTTCTTGCAGAGAAAGCATTGAGAAAATAACTATAGAGAAAGATAAAGATTAATATCTGGTTGTGTACATTAACTCATGTCAAAAGTACAGCGATGTAAACCAAGGCTACACATCTCAAAAATAACTTGACATATTTGCAGACTATAAAAATACTACTAGAAACTAGAAAGGTACCTTCGAGCAGAAGGGCGTCGCAAAAGAACTTTAGGTGCATATTTCTTTTGTTTCTTTAACTTGTACTTCTCCTGCAACCAAAATGATTTAATTAAATCAATCATCAACAAATTTGAAACTTCAGGAGACCAAAGAAAATGGAGTTAATAAATTATTGTACCAACCTGCGAAAAGACAGTTTTCGTTCCAAATGTTGAGCTATTTGCTATTAAAGCTTCCACAATGTCATCACCAGTCGCACCATCCCTGTTTTAGAAAATCAAATTGCATACAGATTTTGACATAAATCACAGGGAACTTTGAACAAAGCATAGCATATATATTCAATAAAAGTCAAATATGATCAAAATCTCACCTCTTCATTGCCTCTATGTCATCGGTCGATAAATTTTGAGCCGTATTATTATCAACCAGAGACCTATTGTCCCTGGTTTCATCCTGCGCTTGGCCATCAGCACCATCTCGCGTGTTATGATCTAGATAAATGAGTCATTGTTACAAAAAAAAAAGATAGTGTGCATAATAATGAGTACACCATGAGGACGAGAGGCATTAGTTAACCTCTACAGTAAGAATCATTGCAGCATGACACTTATCTTTGTCAAAAAGAAGACAGGGTGATTTGTTTGTAGGAAACTTAGGCTGTCATTAATTATAGGCACACTGTACATATGGCACGATGGATATAGATGAGGTTCAATAGCTGACTAACTATGAACAATAATGACGTGCTTCTGTTATGTTTTTCTATTTAATTTAAAATTGCAAACTGAATGAAACTAGAAAAAACTTGTGCTCTACAAGTAAAAGGTTAGACTCGTTCAGTTTTTTTTTAAGATAAAGGAATAATAATCAGGCCTCTGCATCCACGAATGAATGCATATAGCCAATAGAACTCGCTGAGCTTAAAGGTTTAAACTAGACCTGGCAATTCAGCTCGACAGAGGCTTCGAATCAGAATCTACCCTTACCACGAGATGCGGCGTCACCGGCGGCGCAGGGGACGAGTCCGTCGGCGCCGAGGCGGAAGAGGGAGCCAAAGGGGCGCCCCACGAGCGGCTGCAGCGAGCAGGACTTGTTCCCAATCTTCACCGTCCTGTGCGCACACAAAGGGTTGGTTCGAGGGGGGAGGGAGTAGAGAAGTCAGGGAAGTGTGGGGAGGGAGGGAAGGGGGTAGGACTGACGCTCCGGGGGTGAGGCGGAAGAAGGCTAGACGGTCGCCGTCATTGATGTCGAGGAGGACGCTGCAGCCCTCCCACGCCTCCCGGCGAATCGGCGGCGGCGGCGATGGCGGCGGGTTCATTGGTGTGGGCGAGGAGCGGGAGTCGGAGTTGGGGAGAAAGAGAGCAACGACAAGGGTTTAAGGAGGGAGCGGGTCGGGTCGGGTCGGATCCGGGCACCGTAGCAAGAAGAAACGGCCCGATAAGCATTGGTTTTTGGTTCGCGGTAGGTGGTGACGGTGGCCGCCGGCGTGACGAGCACGAGCACTTGCGGCGCGGTGAGGAACGGGAAGTAGGCGAGCACGGCCGCCGTGATCCCCGCGCCGCCGACGGACGCCAGCAAGCAGGTCGATGTTCCTTGACCGGTCTCCGACGGGCAGGCAGCGGAGCCTGGCCACTTCTGCCTCGACCCAAATCCAAAATTTAGTTAGTCACCAGTTGCCAATACTGGATTTCGAGAAATACTGATAAGACGGTCACCTTGCCGTGGATGACGAGAAAATACTTGATTTTCGAGAAACAAATAATTTCTGAAACCAGAAGTTGTCGGAGCACGTACTCTCGATTGCCGTCGACGAGAATTGACGAATTTTCTGAAAGCAGTAGCTTTCGGACCACTCTTTTTTTTCTCGGACAAAGGAAATTGTATTTTTGATTTCGGTCATCCTCTTTTAAGAATGCATCAGATTAAATTATTATAAAAAAACTAAAATAAAAAAATTGATGAAAGAAAAATATATCACCAACAATGAACCGGAGTAGTCATACGCGACAACTTCACAAGAATATTACCATGCCGCTATTGAGGAGCTCTATAAATAAATTTCTTGAATCTCAAAGCTAGATGCATGTTTTTGAAAGATCTGAAGTATTATAGGCTTACAGCACCGCTACCGTGACGCTATACCCCACTGTTTACAACACTGCAGCAAACACAAGTTTCGTGTTATTAAGACAAAATAATACGGTACATGCTAATGATGAACCTCCAAGACCAGTGCATCACATGGATTAAACTAAATTCACTTGAAGCACTTTAATTAGTGCAACAAGTAGAATATCCTCCAGTTGAGATCAACGCACTCATCCGATATTTTTTTTAACTCACACCCATCCGATTCTGATCTCTGGACATTGAATCGGATGGGTGTCATTCCTGCTAACATCTTTGTCATGAAACTTACTTCATTAAACCTATGAACAATACTAGACTAGGAGTTCCCGAATGTAATGTGAAGTAGCTGCTGCTACTCCCTCCGGTCTTTAAAAAGCTAAAGCATCTCAAGTTTGACTAAAATTATTAAAAAATTATAAAGATTTATGACATGAACTAAGATTACTATAAAAATATAGTTAATAAGGAATCTAATGATACTTAGATGGCATCATAAAATGCTATTATTTTATCGTATAAATTTTAATCAAACTTAAGATGCTTTAACTTTCTAAAAGATTTTTGGAATGACTTATAATTTGAGACGGATAAAGTAATATTTTTGAAGAAATGGGAGCTATGTTGCAATGATAAGAGGGTAGGTAAAATGATATTATAGATTGACACTGAAACATCCTCAAATTTTTCACGAAAGAAAAATCCACAAAATGAATAAGAATATGAGAATATAATTTATCACATTATTAAACAACAGTTGATAATCAAATCCATACATCAAAACTACATAAAGGAATGCATAAATAGGGCTTACATTATTTATTACATCGCCACAAGACGAATCATCAGAGTATAAACATCTAGAACAACTGCGGAAGTAGAAGAGCGTTCGTGAAAGGATCTTCATCAACCATCTTGAGCGCAGGCACGAGACCTTCTAATCCTTATATTTTCAACGTCACTGTGAAGCAGGTAAATCTGCACACCACCAGATGTGTGCAGGCCATGGTCAGCACTGACGAGCTTTAGTGGAAAAAAAAACAAGGGATCTGGCGATCCTATAGTTGGGCTGTGGTTTTCCTATGCATGTAAGCAGAAACCAACTTTATAACAATAAGTCAAGTTTTAACATATTTTTATCCCACACACACCCCTCTAACCACCATCCCGTCTACCCCAGATCCATCATCACATCACCACCATCACCATCAAGACTTACTCTTAGGTCGACCAAGCCAACTCCCGCTCGGCTTGTCTCAACGGCCCGCAACCTTCAACCTTGCTCACGGCCGGAATCAACTCTCAGGGGGGAAGGTAGAAAACTTCACTCACTAGTCCGGTGCAAGCAGAACATAGGAAAGGTCCATAGCCGACGAGTCGGCATATGTATCGATCGATCAACCATAGCACTTTGTAGAAGTTTCACTAATCCATCAGATCGCCATCATCGATGAACCGGCTCATCTAGGCGAATTCCAGGCGTCTACTGCCATAGAACGATGTCATCCTACCTCTCAGCCCTGGAACACTCTTAGAATGGCTGATACTATGAGGACTCATGATCCCATTCCTGTAGAGCATCATGATCGTCTCGAAAGGGTGTGACTCACATGCTCCTACCTCCCTAACACACGCTCGCCTGATAGTGATGGAATCGATCTATCTAGCGGTTCGGCCGTCTCCCCTCAGTAGAGAGCGGGTGGATAGCAAAGGATTCCTATGATCCGGTTACCAGCGCAACAGTTTCTAGGTGTGACCAAGCCAGGATATCTCTATCAGGGTTAATCCTTTAACGTGCTACCACGACACCTTCATCCTGAGCTCCACCCCTCAGAGGCTCACACCCGAGGATCACCATCTCGAACAAGATTACCCCCCACAGGTAGACGACAGAGATGCCCAGGTTGCATCTTCGGCAAGACTTGCTCCAAAAGCTCGTCGTAGATCCCAGCTCGATCGACTCAACCCTCACCCTACACCCTTCCATACAATTCCACCCCAACCCAGATACATCATCACAGCTCACAAGACCATATGATTCATCGAGCCTGGCATTCCCCACCAGACCCTCCCAAAGATTCATCACATCGCATCAAAATGTAAGCAAGTGAAGTATATATATATATATAAACATAGCATGTAAACATGTGGCTAACATAACAGCGGGTAAGCAGGTGAAAGGTTACGATAAGGTAGGGGCTATCAAGTAATATTCTATCATATAATTCTAGCACAGACAAGCAGATTGTATTACAGAAATGTAAAGCACTAGCAAAATTGATATCGAGGTGGTCTGCTCACTTGAGATTGTTCGGTGGTATGCATAGACAGCCTGTTGCTTCTGGGAGTATTATTTGTCCTATGGAATAATGCGGATGGCAGGTCTATTATTTTGTTATTTTGGTGACAAGTACAAGGCTTTGATTCGTTTATCTTTTCTAGCATAGTTGTCAGTAGTTCGATGTGTACAGATCATGTCGTGGAGGCTGGAGCCAAATTAACTAATTAAGCAAACAGATGATCCACTTGTGCTGGCCAACAAACTTGGTCAGGCTGCACATGATTCTTGTCAACTGTTAGTTGTGCATGCTTTGTTTTTTTTCCTTATGGATTAATGACGTATGATAGTTTATTGTAGGATTTTTAGTAGTTCGATATGCACAGATCTACTGCCCTTAGCCCGTAATATCAGGACTTCTGATTTTTCTTTGGTCTTAAATCAGATATTCTAAGGTAGATCTGGTTCAAAGGAGGAAACCAACGTTGAGCCTCCAAACACAAGCTCGTTCCTCGGTCAAAAAATGCGTACACTAAGGGCCTGTTTGAATAGAAGCTTGGAGGATTTGCCTGGCAAAAAGTGTTGTCTGAAAGTTGTCTAGAAATTAGATTGAATCTGTCTGGCCAGGCAAGTTAGAAGATAATTTGTTTGGTTAGAAGCCTGTGTCTGAAAAGGATAATAAAAGATATAATACCATATTTAAAGCCTAATAAAAGGTATAATACCATATCTAAATATATACAATTATGATATATATAAATAATAAATAATAGATAAATAAATAAATTCATCCATATATTTTCTTAAATAATAATATATTTGAAATTATAGTAAAATAATAGATTTTCTAGTTGTTTAAAAAATTTCACAAAGAAAGAACGTATGGGGAAGAAAGATAATTATAATTACATTGCACACACTGTGATAATTTCAACGTCAACATGATCGACCGAAGGGTGTAATTTAGAAAATATAAAATATACTAAAGTTTAATATAAATAAAATATATTTCTTCTATATAACACAATTTCTTCTATATAAATAAAATAAATTATCATCTATATAAATAAAACTGTTAATAAATTAATAATATAAAATTCAATATTTTTTAATAATTCATACATATGATTAAGGAATAAATAGAATAAAATACTATATGTATGCCTTAATTAAATAGCTAATGCAGAGTTCTAAAAATGGAAACCAGAGTTCAACAGGAGCGCGTATGCCGTGATTAAATAGCTAATGCAACGTGATTAACCCAGGCAAGGAAGCAGCGGCAGCCAGGCGACCATTTTCGTGCGCTTGGGCCTGGCCGGTGATGCCTGGGACAGGCAGGTCACCAGGGTTGCAACCAAACAGCGTACAGGCAACTCTCCGGCAAGGTACAGGCCAGGCACTTTTGTCCCGGGCTCAATCCAAACAGCCTCGGGCTCAATCCAAACAGCCCCTAAGGGTATATACGTCGGTGAGACGGCTGTTGTCTGTATGTTGTTGAAATTTACAACATAGACGATTGAATAGACAGCTTGTATAACCCATATACTGTCTATTTGTTGTTCGTAGATCATTTAATACGATTGTATATAGCCATGATCAATTGTGAACATCACTCTTATATATCTTTGTGTTGCTAATTCACATATATATAGTATTTTTCATAAATACATAGAAGAGCTGGATGGTTCACATGCTTGTGGCCCGTATACATATAATAACTGTATTCTAGATGTATTTCTTCATTTATTTTTCTATAGAAAAACGGCTATATGACATGGGATGGGAAAACAATTCATTCATATCTCGTCAAAATAACTACACAGACCTGCACAACCTGAACATCTGATGCCACACATTGGGCGAAGAAGAACTGCAAAACATCCCAAGAATGAGTGAGAGCGAGAGCGAGAGCCCCTCTCCGCCGGCGGCCGCCATGGCCGCCGCGGACTAACCCCTCCAGCCTCTCCCTCAACTCGGTCGGCGGTCTCCCTGGCCTCCGCCGCCTTGCCTCTCCAGCTCGCCCTTCCCAACCAGCAGCTCGCCCCCCGCCGCCCAGCCGTCGTCTTCGCCTCAGCTCCCCTGTCCTTGACGGTGGTCTTCTCTCCGGTGGCGCACGGGAGGACCTGTATCAAGCGTGAAAAGGGAGACTGATTTCCCACGATTGGTGAACAACGTCTGCTTCTTTCCCCATCTCCCTGGTTGGTGTTTCTGCTTGCAACGGGGACTCGATTTGCAGTGCAGCAGGCGTAGACAAGGTGTTCGACCTGGTGTGGCTCAGCCTGTGAGCGCTTGAGGTTAGACTCCCCACATCTCTCCTCGCCCCCCGGTCTTCTCAATGGAGCTTGCTGGTCTTTCTTTCGCTCCCGGTCGCAAAATTCAAGAGGAGATCTGGAACCTCTTTAGGCTACCAGTAACTCCTGTCAATCTTGCTTCCTGTCCTTTCGTTCTGGTGGTTGCTTTTGGACGCTGTAAATTTCAGCTTTCGATTTCTTCAGTTGGTCATTTGCTTCAGGCCACGATTGGTGGCTCTGCTCTAGATTTTGAAGTCAGTCAGCTCTCTCAACGGGTCTTCAAATTTTTTGTCAGTTCTCGGCAAGTTGGTTTATTTATCAGAAGACTGATTTCTTTCGAATGTCAATCCTATAAACTCTTCTTTCATCTTTGGGGTAGAGGTGGGCTGAATTGGCAAAAAGAATTCACGGATTATCTAATTGAAGAGCAGAGTTCTTGGCGTACTGTCAGGAAGGATCGTCCTCATAACAATAAAGATCTGCCTCATTCTGCTCCTAGGGGTAATCGATCTTATGCAGAAGTGGCCAAAACTATTCCTTTGACTGGAGCCAACACCACTCCACTTGGTAATAATTTTCATGATGCTTCAGTTCAGAAGAAGCAAACTCCACGAGAATCAGCTTTTGGCAGGATTCAAATCCTTGACTCAGTTCATTTTGATCAAATTCTTTCTGGCAAAAAAAGTTCTTCAATTCTTGCGCAGGCTCGGTGCTCGAGGTGCCTTTCTTCTTCTCACCCAAGGCAAAAATGCACTAATGCCATTAAATGCCACCGCTACTTGGGTACTGGTGATGTGGTGGCGGCCTGCCTTGTGATTTCAAATTCAAAATCACAACTGTCAAGCTCTGGAAGGCAGCTGGCTCGCCCAGTCGGTAAGGCCCAACTTGACCTAGCACCAAAAGCCCAACTAGAATCTGCTTGGTTCCGGGCCAAACCGATATGGCACTCAACAAAGGGTAAAGCCCCAGTCCAAGACACCTCGAACTGGTTCAAGAATATTGGTGGGCGGTGGGCCGTCTTCAAGTCAGCCGCCGATCCTTCAATTCACTCGGGAGCCCCGAATGGCCTCTGCCGCCACGACGTTTGATAATCTTAGAGTCCCAAGACAGACGGCCAACAACGATTGGGGTGGCGTTCCACATTCTGACTCTGTTATCAATAACGGTTTAATCTCCAGTTCCCATCCTTTTAGTGATGACTCTTTAGCTCTCAAGCCAGGGGATATAAACAGGGAAAACGCATCGCCTGACACCACCCTGCAGTTAAACTCATTTGCTCAGCCTGAGCCTCTGCAATCTGTGGCCACCCTCCTTCCTCAATCAGCCACTCAGCAATCTCTGGCGGTGCAACAAGAGCACCAAGACGTGCTCGTGCCTGGCGAAATGGCATACCATCGGGCGGACCCTGCTCCGTTTGTCCCCCGGGGAATGCACCACATCAATGTCCCAGGGAGGGCACCAATGGTTCGAGCGGTGGCACGATCCAGGCCCCCACGAACAAATGAGTCAATTGCAATCATCATGATCAATCCTCTTCCTGGTATGGTTCTCAACTTCCCCACTGTGCATCAGATTCTGGAAGAGTTTTTTTGAGGAAAGACGCATTGGTTTTGAGAGCATCCAGCCAACTCATCTTGGGCAAGCTATTGTTGTTTTCAACTCACCACTTGATAGAGAAGCTCTGGTGCACCATAGTCCTTTGCCAATGGGTGATGTAATTGTATCCTTCACTAGACACAACCAAGGAAGAAACTGGCGTAGGGTCACTTTCAATCATGATTGCTGGCTTATGTTGATGGGTTTCCCACTTGATTATTGGGAGACAGATTATATACAGGATGTAGTTTGTTCTTTTGGCAGAGTTGACAACTGGATCAACAAATAGAGGGAGACTATCAAGGGTGATGGTCAGAGCCAGAGTGACAGATCTGCAGAGCGTTCCACACTGGATAGTCTTCTCTGATGGAATGGGCAACCTCTTGGACTCCTGGTCGGTTCAGGTAGAAATTGTCGCCCATGACTTTGTGGGTGGTGGTCCACTTATGGAAGATCCTACACCTCAGCACGTCGATCACCTGGCCTACGAGTACTATGGATATGGGCAGCCAGTGGCTGGCCCAGCCCTTGCTGGTGTGGGGCAAGCGGCTCCTGGGCAACATCATCCAGGCCATAGTGGGCAGGGACAACACAATCCTGGACAAGGTGGTCAAGGACATCTTGGGCATCAAGCTATTGACAACCAGCAAGTCGCTCACGAAGTCCCTGCAGTGGTTCCCCCCAAGCTGAGGAACAGGAACAACAAGTTCAACCAATCCAGCAGCAAAATGTAATTGAGCAAGAGCAAGGGGAACAGAATAACCAGATCCTAGTCCAGATCAACCAGGCTATTGATGATGGCAACAACAGTGATGATGAAGAACAGGAAGAAGAGCAAGGCAACCCAGACATGGTTTGGGATATTCTAGCAGCACAGCAGGCCCCAATGGCTGGATGGGGTGAATGGCCCCAGCCTCAGGTTCAAGCTCCACAGAACCTGCAACTCGACCTTAATGTGCCTGCTGAGGACAACATGCAGGAGGTCATCATCAACCCACTAGAAGCACCAGTGGCAGATAACATTGCCTCCGGGCAAGATGTAGAAGAAGAAGTCTTAGAAGTTGGTCATCAGAACCCAGCTATGGTTCAGGAAGAAGACAACCAGCAAAATGAAATCCATCCAGCTCTCTTAGAGCTTTAGAACAACTGGGTTCCACCTTTCCCTAACTTGCCTATCAATCCTGTAATTGATGAAGAAGGAGTCCCTGAACACATGCTCATGGATGGAAATGAATCAGACCAGGATGAGAACATGGAGGAAGAACAGCAGGTGCAGATTCCTGAAAACAATGTCCTCCACATTGGTGCTGTGCTAATCAGAGATGATCCCCCTCCATTTCCTGCAATTCCTAGTGACCCTGCAATGAATGATTGCTTAGCTTTCAAGCTCCTGCGCCTGAATAGCTACCCTGGGGTTAAAAGGCAGATTGATGTTCCCTGCGTCCCATTCTTTTCTAGCCTCTTGAGCAACCCAACAAATTTTGAATGGACCAAGATGTTCTGCAATCTGATGCCTGGAATTTCTTCAACAAGTCAATCACCTCAATCACCATCAACATCCCAAATCAGCTCATTAACTTTGACCCACCTCACCAAAATGATGGGCTTGTGCCTTCTGAACCTGCAATTCAAACCACAGTTCTGCAAGATCCAGCTCCAGTGCACAGGAAGAGAGGCAAGAATAAGTCCACACCAGTGGTAGAAAGCCAAGTCAGAAGGAGCCCGAGGCTCAAGGCTAATAGCAGGGGGTTTAAACCCCAGCCTGCTCACAGGAAGTGCTCCACCTACTAACCCTCAGCTCCTGCTCTACCAATAGATCTCATCAGAGATATTGGTCAGAACTTCTGTCAGATTGAGGGGGCCCTGCTCTCTGACGCTTTCCTCAATGAGAAAAAAGAAAGCTATGGCAGAGTCAAGAAGGGTAATACGACTGAACCAGCTTCTATTGATATAGATATCTCTTCTGATGAGCAGCCTGATAACAGCATCAAGACTGCTAATGTGTTAGCTGAACCCAAGAAAAGAGGGAAGGCAACAGACAAAGCAAGTAAGAAGAAAGCTAAGAAGAAAGTAAACAAGAAGGGTGAAGACAAAGATGCAACTCCATCTTTTCCAGATAGCAAAGCTGATGCTGACGATGGCCACAACCAAGAGGAAGGCAGTTCTGGAGGCCAAGCAACAGCCCCAATCCTGAAGAAATGAAGACCTGTTTGAAAGTTGGAAGGAATGGTCTTGGTTGTGCTTCATATAATGCAACCAAGATCCTTTTGTGGTCCAGAAGACTAAGGGCACCATGGGTGCTAGTTATCTATCTTTTTTTCTTCTCTCTTATTTTATTTTGCTCCTTTAAGTGGTCACTGATTGTATCAAAGCTCAGAACTGGTTCTAAGGCTGTCCCATCTGCTACTTATAATATTATGGGGCAGTGTCAGTACTATTTGTAATTCACTGCAATCAGTGGTTAAGGGATATATTATTATATTTTCCCTTTATTTGAGTTTTTTTGAGCTGTGTTGGCACCCTTCAAGAGCAATTCACCTCAGTCCCAAAAAGAAAATGAATAACAATCACACCAAATTCTGGAAAGTGTTGTGTTGGAATGTAAGAGGCCTCAACTCTGAAGATAAATGGAGCCGAATTAGAGAAACCATTATGGATGCAAACTGTGATGTGTTTTGTTTCCAGGAATCAAAAAGACAACATTTTGATTCTATTTCTCTTAGAAAGTTTTGCCCCCCAGCCTTCAATGCCTTTGAATTCTTGCCTTCGATTGGAGCCTCAGGGGGACTCTTGACAGCCTGGAAAAGCAATTGCTTCAGTGGAGAGCTCATTTTTAGTAATGAATATGCTATCACAGTAAAGCTTACTGCAAAACATAACAGGGAAGAATGGTATCTAACAAATATATATGCACCTTGGGAAAAGAAACTTCATCAGATGGCTGAAACAGTATCAGATCAATGACAGTCAAAGATGGCTTGTAATTGGGGATTTCAATCTGATAAGAAGGCCCGAGAACAGAAATAAACCTGGAGGAAATGTAAATGAGATGCTCATGTTCAATGATGCCATCAGCTCCAGGGGTCTGGTTGAACTACCCTGTATGGCCACAAGTATACCTGGACCAATAAGCAAACTTCTCCTCTTCTAGAAAGGTTAGACTGGTTTTTCACCTCAAAGCTCATGGACTACCAAGTACCCCATCACTTCAGTAAGCACTCTGACTCGCCAGACCTCTGATCACTGGCCATGCAACATAACAGTTTCAACATCCATCCCAAAGAGCACAATCTTTAGAGTTGAGAACTATTGGTTTAGTCATCCAACTTTCCTGATTGCACAACAAAGTTGGACACAGGGATGCAGTCAGATAGACAAAGCGAAGAGAATAACCAATAAGTTCAAAAATATGAGAAAATCTTTAAGAAAGTGGCAAAAGAATCTCTCAGATCTCAAAAAAGCTATAGAAAGAGTAAAACTTATCCTGTCTCTGCTGGAAACCATTGAGGAAACAAGAGACCTGACAGTGCCTGAGTGGAACTTCAGAGAAGCCTTGTCTGAAAAATTACAGCAAGTTCTAGACAATCAGAGAACATATTGGAAGCAAAGAAGCAAGCTCAAATGGGTCAAAGATGGAGATGCTGGAACTAAGTTGTTCCACTCTAATGCCACAATTAGGCATAGGAATAATCTGATCTCACAACTGCAAAATAGTAATGGAGAAATTGTACTGAATCATGCTGAGAAAGAACTCATCCTATGGGAAGCATTCAAAGAAAGGTTGGGTTAGTCTGACTTCAAAGAAGTATCTTTCAACTTGAGCTTCTTCCTACATCCCAGTGTTGATCTGAGCTGGTTAGAACAGCCCTACAGTAAAGAGGAGATTGATAGAGTAGTTCAGACCTTGCCAAACAATAAAGCTCCTGGACCCGATGGCTTAAATAATGAATTTATCAAGAAATGTTAGGCATTCATCAAAGATGATTTCTATGAGCTTATCTCTACTTTCCATGAAAATTCTGTTTGCTTGCAAAGCATCAATGAATCTTTCATCACTCTGATCCCAAAATGTGAAGGAGCACAAACAGTTGGGGAGTTTAGGCCCATTTCACTACTCAACTGCTCAATGAAACTCATCACAAAGCTCCTTGCCAATAGACTGCAAACAATGATACTCCAGTTAGTCCACCAAAACCAATATGGTTTTATAAGATCAAGAACCATTCAGAACTGTTTAGCATGGTCCTTCGAATATTTACACCTTTGCCACCACTCTAAAAAGGAGATAATTGTCCTCAAGCTGGATTTTGAAAAGGCATTTGATAAGATAGAGCATCAGGTAATCTTACAAATCTTGGCTCATAAAGGCTTTGGCCCAAGATGGATATCCTGGATTCAAACAATTCTCTGTTCTGGAACCTCAGCTGTGCTACTCAATGGACTTCCTGGGAAAACCTTTCATTGCAGAAGGGGAGTTAGACAAGGAGACCCATTATCCCCCCTTCTCTTTGTACTGGCTGCTGATTTATTACAATCTATCCTGAACAAGGCAGTCACACTGGGTCATTTGAAGCTTCCAATACCATCTCCAAGCCCTGACTTTCCCATTATACAGTATGCTGATGATACTTTGATCATAATGGAGGCATCATCTCCACAGCTTCTCTTCCTCAAGGGAATTCTGCAATCTTTCAATGAGTCAACAGGGCTAAGAATTAACTTTGCAAAATCAATGATGGTTCCCATAAACATGGAAAATGAGACTTATTCACTTTGCAAGAACCTTTGGATGCCAAACTGGCTCTTTTCCATTTACAAACCTAGGGCTCCCTATGGGCATTTCAAGGCCAAAAGTGGATGACTTCCTTCCACTAATCAGCAAATGTGAAAGAAGACTCAATTACATCTCCCCTTTCCTTAATCAGGCAGGCAGACTTGAACTCACCAATTCAGTCCTATCTTCTCTTCCCACATTCACCATGTGCACCATCATACTGCCTAAGACTGTCATCAAGCAAATCGAAAAATACATAAGGCATTGCCTGTGGAGAGATGCCAAAACAAGTGAAAAGAAAGTTGCAAAGGCAGCATGGCCTTTGGTTTGCATCCCTAAGGAGGAAGGTGGACTGGGAATCATAAATATTCAGTCACAAAATGAGGCACTCATCCTCAAGCACATGCACAAGTTCTTCAACAGACACAATTTACCTTGGGTGCAGCTGATCTGGGATAAATATTATAGGATTGGTAAACTGCCAAGCCTAGCTCTTCCAAAGAGTTCATTCTGGTGGCGTGATGCTCTGAAAATCTTGGACAAATTCAAAGGCATGGCAACTGTTGTGATACAAAATGGAGCCAGTTGCTTACTATGGGATGACCTCTGGAATGGACAGTTAAACAGCAACTGTATCCAGAGCTCTTCTCCTTTGCTAAAGACAAAAGGATCAGCCTGTCTAAAGCTCAGAATAGTTCAAATATTTATGATCTCTTCAGTCTCCCACTCTCAACAGAAGCTCACCAGCAGCTCCAGGAACTGCAATCAGAACTCTCAGACCTAGATCTCTCTGATCAGGAAGACAGATGGGAGTATAACCTACCGAGCTACCAATGTGTCTTATGTCAACAAGCACCAGAAGAAACCCTCATGCACTTGTTGTTCCTCTGCCCCTTCGCTCAGGCGTGTTGGGGACTGATTAACTTCCACTTCTCTAGCCAACTCTCTTTTGCAGAAATAGCCCAAGCATGGGACTTGCATCTCGCGGTCAGCTTTGCACTAGACATCTTCATAATTTGGTTCTGGGGGATATGGATGGTGAGGAATGATGCCATTTTCAAAAACATCCCTCCAACTCCCCAAAGATGCAAAAGGATCATCTCTGAAGAATTGAATTTCCTGCTATTCAGAGCCAAAGCCTTAATCAAGCCCAATCTACAAACATGGATCAACTCCAACCTGTAGAAAGGATGTTTTTCAGTCTGAATGGTTGTTTTTCCTGTCTTTTGATGTACCCTGACCCCCCACTTCTCTCTTTGTTGTAGCTCAGCTCGGTTTTTCAACCAAGCTCTTTCTTTTTATTTACTTTTTTGTAACCCTTTTGTACCCTTTAATTAATATATTTCAGTAGGAGCTTCATGCTCCTCCTGTTTTCTCAAAAAAAAAAAAAATAACTACACGATCTTGATAGGGCACAGAACAATGAGATCGATGCCAATAGAACTCGCCGGTGGAGTTGTACTTAGATCGAGACCTGGAGGGCAGAACAAAGCAGACCATGGCGGAGGGCGACGCGGCTTCTGGCTACGCAACATGCTGCCTTGCAGGCTTGCAGCCTTTGCCGGATCGTCGTGGGCGGCGGCAGAGGGGTCGAAGGCAGACACGAATCAATCGGCGAGGGGGGCGGCGAGTTCAGAAGAGGCCGCAACTAGATCCTGCGCACGCATGGTCCGGAGACGACGGCTCATACAACGCAGTTTTCACCGTCGCGTCCTCGGAGCACGGGCCGCTGCCGTCGTCTCGTGAGACGACGGGCGTGCCGTCTCTTTGCGTTTGCAGGGGCCTTCTTGCAAAACTTGCGTCGTAGAGACGGCTCACGACGCCGCGTTGTACGTGCCCTAAGAGCGTCCCCAACGGTTGACCGGCACACTAGCTAGGAGGAGGACCTGCCCAATCAGGAGGAAAAAGAAGGAGAAAAACCAGCGCGCTAGCTAGCGAGATGAGAAGCGCTTAGCTCGCACGTTCACCAAGAATTGCTCAAGTCTGCTGGCGTGTTTTACAATGCCTGTTGGGGGCGCTCTAAGGGCCGTTCGTTAAGCAGGCTCCGGCTCCTTCCAAAACAGCTTTAGTTATGGTTCTTTGTGCCAGAACAAATTCTCCGCTTATTTTGAAGCGTTTGGCTAAACTGCTCATTCCTGTTATGAATGGCTAAGATAGGGATGATATCCAAGATTCCCCTAGGTATCTTCTACTTTCGAAACCAGAGTCCAAGCTCGAGCACATCATTGAGCCACGTCACTCTTTTTTTCTCGTTCGTCCGATTTTGATCCGGCTCATGAAACGGGTGCAGCAACCGGCGTTTCCAGAGATTTCCCTACGATGCGCCTCATGCCTCGGGCCTCGGCCTTCCACACATGGCGGCGAGCACCTCCCCATCGCCCTCCACGCCTCCCGTCTCGCTCTCGCCGTCCTCGTCGCCGTCGCGCGGCCGTGCTGAGCCACTGCCACAGCGCTAACGCGCGTGGCCAGCAGGCCACAGCCCGCCACCCGTCGAGCAGCGGCCGGCCCTGCTACCGCGCGTGCCCAGCGCAGCTCGCCGGCCGGCTAGCACTGGCAACGTGGCCGTCCCTCCGGGCACGGCCGCCGCCAGCCAGCCCCGCGGGCTGGGAGCACGGCCTGCTGCCGCGAGGCCGCCCAGCTGCTTCCGCCGCCGTCAACAGCCAACCGGCTAGAATCGGTTCAGCCCCGGCGTCCTCTGCTCTGCTCTCTGCGAAGATGTCGAGCATATCACCAGCGCTAGCGTAGCTCCTCCAAAATAGTGCCTGTTGTGTGCCTACAAGGTGCTCGATCAAATGACATTGCGATGGCGCGTCGGTGCGTGCGACTACCACCCGGCAGTGACCGGCCCCCGCCCTGGCGCGGCGGCGACCCGCGCTGCCACCCGATAGTGGCCAGCCCCCGGTCTGGCGCGGCGGCGACCCCGGTCCTGCCGTGGCTACGCACCCGCACGCGCGAGCCGGCCACGGGGCACGGGCGATAATGTGCCCCCTTGCCCCCGCGCGGCGACCTCCGCGCCGCAGGCCACTGTGGCATGGTGTCAGGCCGCCTTACCTCGCCGGCGCCCAGCCCCTGCAGACCACCGCCCCGGCGTGTGGCCATCGCCTCGAACTCAGGTAAGCGCCTCATGGTGGAGACTCGGCGGCCGCATCGAATCCGTCGCGGATTGACACGCTCTCCTGCCTCCTCTCTCCCTGACGTATTATCACCCTCGCCGCTGCTCCTTTCCTCAGCGATGGCGCGGCGAGAAGAGAAGCAGAACATGCATGGGCCGCGCGAGGAAGGGATGATGCACAAGTTGGCGACGGTAGTGGCATAGACATGGACTGATGGTAATCTGGAGCTATGTTCCATGGACGCCCTCATAATGTTCGATGAAATGCTGATGACGAACATCTGTGCAGTACGAATTCAGCCTGAGATCCTGCTTCAACGACAACATTGAGCTCATCTGTTCACAAAGTTCTAATTCTTATTAACCAATTTTGTTCTCTGTTTTAATGGGTTATTATCCAATTTATACGCATAAGCAAGGATACAAAGAAGATCGCCTGGACAGCAAGGTACCTGACCCCTTCCTGACTTTCTCTTTGCCTTCTATGTTTGAGGAGCATGAGCTTGTTGCAATGTCAGGGCACCACGGAGCCATGAGTGATTAGTCCCTGTGCTTTGTATTTTTGCAGGCAAAATAGGGCGATGCAAACCTGACTAATGGCTTTGCAAGCATCCAATACGTAGGGGCAATGCATGTCAGGAAAAGTCACATGCAAGCTTGATATCTCTAGGTGAAGTTTTTACTGTCAACTGTTATTCAGGCGGAGTCCTAATTCCACTTAACATTACATGGTCATGTCAATGTTATTAGTTATCTCGGTTCACTTCCTTACAAAGTTTTTCCATTAATTAATGGAAGCAAAGGACTTAAATCTTCTATGCTCTTTCGTAGTTAATTTGAATGTGTGATATTTATTTGCTTATATGAAGGGCAGGCCTGATGCAGTTGCTGAGCGCTGTGTTGCCGAGTCGCCAGGTCACGGGTTCGAGCGGCCTCTCTGCAGTTTACTGTGGGGGTAAGGCTTGCTGGGGGTAAGGCTTGCCCCGTATATTTCCCTTCCCCAGACCCCCGAGTGAGAGCCTCCCTGCCCCTTTTATGTTATTTGCTTATATCTGATAATATTAGAGGAACTATACAGTATGCATGCAGACTATTTCTGAATTGTTTGTGAACTTTTAGCTAACCTCTTGTTTTTCTAACATCATATTCATCTATTCACAACTTTGATCCTATTTATTGCAATTCAAGGAATAACTCTTTGCTCTTAACCACACGACTGGGAACTTCATACAGTTTAGACTCTCTTGGTCTTCTCTCTTCAGATAGATCCACATTTAAAACTATGTGGTTAATACCAAAAAAAAAAAAGAACAAATGAATCAGAATGTTTTCCATGTCTAATTTACAACTTTTGAGACTGATGTAATCGATTCTCAAAACAACAGCTATATTCTATTCTATCGGCAATAAAAATGTGTTTACCATAATATGTGTTCCCATAGTCTTAAGAGCGTTAATATACAAAGGTAGCTATGCTGCAATTGATCTCCAAGTTTCTCTTTACATTTTCTCTGGTTCTGTGTTTATCTTCTATGTCACTTCTTACACGCTGTTTTGCTTTGGTCAATATTTCTTTCGGCCACTCTAGGTGATCCCTGGCTGGCCCTCTACAACAAGGGCGCGGCAAAGCCGCGCTGGTGTTTCTAGTGGGACTTATTGTAGCAATTGAATTATAATGTTTGCGGATGTATTTATATTTGAATTTTTAAAATAAATTATTAAGAAGCAATAATTAGTGTCTTGCAGTGACCGTAGAGACCTAGGCTCGAATTCCTGCAGCCACAAAGTTCAAAAAAGGTAGTCTTGCAGAAAAAAGTGAACTTGATATTTTTCTCTGTTTCCCTTGCTCTCTCTCTGCCTTAACTCTTGGACTCACGCATAAAGTGCTTCACCCCACTGCACGCCAGTTCATCATCCTTCTTCCTCAACCCTCGCCTCTACCCCCCATCGGTCTCTCCTTTTTCCCTGCTACAGTTGTGTCAGGTGAACCGAAGGAGAACACGCTCCCGGCGGCGATTCCACCGGCTCGCTTCCTTTCCGGTGACCGATTAGACGCTGGAGAGGGAGGAGGACCGGGGGGATCGCCGCCTCGCTTCCTTTCCGGTGACCGATTAGACGCTGGAGAGGGAGGAGGACCGGGGAATCGACGTGCAGATGTATATAGCTTAGCTAGGCATCGGCGGTGGTCACCGTCGGCGCCTGGGCCCCCGCCCCCCCCCCCCCCCCCCCCCCCCCCCGGTGTGGAGTTGGTGGGGGGTGATGCTCCCCTGCATCTTGTTGTTCCTGGTGGCGTCGTCGAGGCGATGGCGACGACAACACAAGTGAATAATTTCTCCTGGCTTTTTCCTCGCCCTGGTGGCTTTCTTCTCCATTGTCACCGGCGAGGTCGGGGAGAATCGTTCTGGAGTCCACGCAGGTCGCCGGTCCGTCGTATCGGAGAGGCGGCAGTGTCGATTGTGCCTTTTGCCAAGGATGCACGGGTGGTTTTCGGTATTGTGGCAGGTTGGAGAGTGAATCGAGCTCGAGCTTCCCTTGGCAACTGTCGATGGCGAGTTTTGATTCAAGATCGGAGGAGCTTGGGGCGCGTCCCCAGCCGATGTTTCTTCAACAAAGGAATCGACCTAGCCTTGGTGTTGGGCAATCTCTACGGCTCGTTAAAGCTTCTATGTGATGGAGTTTTTCCAGATCTGGGCGGGTGGTGGTGCTACCGGTGCCAAAGATGGATGGCGGAGGCGTTTGTCGACAAGCATGGTGGCCAGGGAGCTTCTTGTGATTTTGTGTTTTCTAGTGGCTTCTATGCAAATCTGTTAGGGCAACTGTCTCTGTTTCCTGTACTATCGTATCTGAATGAGTATGTTTCTATGTGTATTTTCCTTATCTAAGTAATGCAAATATAGTTTATAGAAACAAACCAAGCCTCTTCTTCCTCTTCGTATTCTCACATCACATCCGGCCTCCAGCCCTGGCTCGTGGCGCGCGTCGCCCTCCGCCGCCATGTTGGTCGCTATCCCCTCCCCAGCCCACCACCACATCGCGCCACCGTTTGTCATCCCTAGCCAGTCCACGCTGCCATCGGCCCTCCTTGGCCCAAACATCGTCGTCGTTTCACCCAAGCGGCCTCGGCTTCGCCTGACGCGACAAATCAGACTTCCTCAGTGTGCCAGGCCCACGACATCGACGAAGAGTTGAAGGAAGCTAGTATTTTTGGCTTGTCTTCTCTCTCCTTGCCTCTTTGTCAGCACAAATAAGGCGCTTCTCTAGTGAAGCAGGACGGTGGAGGGGCGTTTGGTTGCCGATCACGTGGAGCGGCGAGGGGAGCCACTCACGAGGCCCCGCCAAACACCTCCTAAAGTCCCTAGATTTGGTGCTTCCTCGTGGAACCCAAGTATTTGCAGTTACATTGTATGGAAAATATAAAATATATTTATTTTAATTTCCCCTATGTATTAGAATCTCTTCTCTTCACTTCTCTACACTTAGAAAGACTACACCGTCATCATCCATAATAGAAAGACTACAACGACGACCAAATCTTGATCCCTGATCACGCTTTCGTGTTCGATACAAATTATCCTCCGCTCAAAGCGTCCATAGCCGGTTACGATACGAGTAACGGATCTACGTGTCCACTTGCGATACGAAGTCATCAGAGGCTCAGTGTTAACAAAATCTTGACCCCAGTGCAACGCATATGGACATGTATCTACACTACGTTAATCGGTGGTAGCACTACAACTTTTTTGGACTTTGCATTCACTTCATAAACTCGCAAAATATAATTGAACTATTCATTCATTGCTAACTTTATCTTTTACCTCTGTCACAACCAAAAATCAATATAACATACCACGACCCGGCAGCTGTTTATCATACATTAATGTTTGAATTTAATATTGGATGCGATCAATTTGATTTTAGATTATATTTCATTTTTATTTACTTTGAGTATAGTAAGATAACAAATTCGCATGAAGTAGTCACGAGTGTGCGTCTGTGTACAATTTCTTGGCAAATATAAAAAAGATAGTAGTAGAACCCGACAGCCTATCACAGCAGTGAGAATTAACAGCGCAAGTGCCTTATTATTCGATGAGTGGAGGAAGGATGAGCAACGCACACTGACTCAACAACGACGGCGACCGACGGCGGGCGGCGGCCGGGCAGACTATACATCTAGGAGACCTGGCCGCAGTCGGCAATCTTGACCACCTTGGAGGTGGCGCCGCTGCTGCACCCCACATCCTCGATGGCCTTGACGACGATTTCCATGCCTTTGACGACCCTCCCGAAGACGACGTGCTTGCGGTTGAGCCAGGGGGCGTCCTCGCAGCAGATGAAGAACTGGGATCCGTTGGTGTTGGGCCCGGCGTTAACCATGGACACCGCGGCCACTTTGTGCTCATGAATGCAATTCTCGTCGGGGAACTTGTCGCCGTAGATGGACTCGCCGCCGGTTCCATTGCCGCGGGTGAAGTTGCCGCCCTGGCAGATGTGCCCGGGGATCACGCGGTGGAAGATGGACCCCTTGTAGTGGAGCGGCCTCCCGCTCTTGCCTACCCCCTTCTCGCCGGTGCACAGCGCGCGGAAGTTCTCCGCCGTCTTGGGGACCTCTTTCGCGTACAGCTCCATCTCGATGCGTCCGGCCGGTGCGTCGTTCAGGGTCACCTCGAAGAACACGCGAGGATAGGAGGCCCGCATCGATCATGGGGAGAAGTGGCCGGGCAAGTGTCCAAGTGTCCGCGCTCTGCGGCGGATATTGCGGCTTTGCGATCAATATATATACTCGTACTGTTGATATGGAAAAACCTCGTCGACCGCCCAGCCTTACCATTAAAATAATACTAGCAATTTAGTGACATATAAACTAGTTATAATAATAAGAAAAAAATAATATTTTTTTACTATCTCGAAGAACTCTATGTTGATATTACATAAAATAAGATGCTACTTAGAAGGTGGCCCTGCGTCTTCGCGGCAGACAGGCCAGGAAGAGCGCTTGGGCATAGGCCTCCGTCAAGTTCGTCAAGACTCGAGAGGCCCTGCCTCCTTGGCATTTAAAGCGTGTTGACCTCCTCAGCGTTTAAAGCTGCTTGTATATTTGTAAACTCTTTTACCTGATACAATGATATATAAATCTTTTGTGTATTCATGAAATAAAACAAAATACGATGCGCTACCCATATGGAGCTACGATGAACTAAAAAATATGATAAGATATATTTAATTTTGTGCATTAAGTCTTTATTATTTCCATACACTACTTCCACCGGTGGTAGCGCTAATTTTTTTTGACTTTTCTTTCTATAAGAGGCCTAAGACCGGTTAGCGGCAGGAGCAGAGCGGAGGGGGCCGGCGTGGTGGCGGCGGTGCAGGGTGAGCGTGCGGCTAGGGGGTGGTGGCTAGGGTAGATGGGGAGGGAGCCAAGAGCCAGAGAGCTAAGGTAGAGAGTTTCCCCTATTCCTTTATTAATTGAAACGAGTACATAAGGATTTATATCTATATTCTTTGTAAGATTTAGTCCCCTAAGCAATCAAAGATCCTGTTGATCCTCCGCTTTCTATTTATTTATTTCTATTTTTCTAATTTATCTAAATGACGTGGCATCCTCTGTAGCCTGTAGACGGCGGCGGCGGCGCTGAGGCTGCGTGCCTGGCCCTCCTCCTGCGCACACATATCGCCCTGGCTAGCGAGACACGGCTGCTGCGGCTATGTCGACGTTGTTCCCTTGTTGGGCTCTCCAGTTGGCAAATCTTCCTCAATTTGTTGGGCCGTCCTTGTAATTGTTATAGTACTCCTCCTTTTTCACTCGGCGCGTCCGCGCAACGAATTTGGAGGCAGTAGTCCTCGAGCCATCCCCGAACTTGACCGTACCGGTCTTGTTCGTGTCGAGGTCGATGAAGGCAGTGCGGCAACCAGTCATATGGTTGCTCGTGCTGGAGTCGAGGTACCACCGCTGCTCCGTCTTGTCGCCGACTGCGCCCAGATGTGCCTGCGTCCGCGGCTCGTCAAGTTCGACGGCCTGCAGCGCAGTCCTCTGTTCCACCTCTGTCTCCCCTGTTTCGTCTTCCTGCAGAGCGCAGTACTCACCCATCAAGAGCGCTTGCTCGTCGTCGCCGTCGTCCTGAGCCAGGTGCACCTCCTCCTCCTCCTTCTCCTTCCTCTCCGGGCACTCGCGCTTCCAGTGCCCCACCTTGCCGCACTTGCGACAGGCGTTGGGGGCAGTGAACTTCTTTTTGCCCTTTTTCTTGTCCGCCGGAGCCTTCCCCTGCTTCTTGCCGCCGTTGCTGCCACGGTCACCACCGTCGCGGCTGGAGCCTTCCCGGACCGGCGCTTCAGCTTCATCCGCGTCGTCCACTCCTCGGTCAGCATGAGCTTGGGCTTTTCCTTCTTCGGCGACGCAAGTCAGCGGCTCTCCACCACCCGCAGCCTCCCTGCCACATCCTCGAGGGACAAAGTGGAGATGTCCAGCATTGTCTCGATGGACATGGCGAGCTGCAAGTACTTAGGAGGCACCATGCAGAGCAACTTGCTGATGAGATCCTCGTCCTCCAACGGCTTGCCGTAAGTGGCCAGTTGGCTGGCCAACGACTGGAGACGCAGCGTGAAGTCCTCCACCGTCTCTCCGGACTTAAATCGGATGTCGTTGAACTCGCGCTTGGGCTGCTAGACCTTGGCGTGCTTGGCTCGATCCGAGCCAACACGGAATGAGGCCAGCATCTCCCAAGCCTCCTTCGTCGTGGCCTTCTGGCCGAGCGCCTCATGGAACTCGCTGGGCGTGGAAGCCAAGAGCGCCTCCATGACGCCCACTTCCGCCTCCTCACCGGCGTTCCCAGTCTCGACGGCCGCCCACCACCTCCGGGCTCGCAGCTTCCACTTCATCTGCACAGCCCACTGGCCGTAGTTGGTGCGGGTGAACATCAGCCAGGAGTTGGTCCCGCCATACTCCGCCACGGGCTGGAGCTGCCTCTCCGCATCTCCGCCGCTGCCCTGTAGCGCACCGGTGCTTATACCAGTCTCCGACATCACTGGCGGTGAAGCCTAACGATGTGTACGACTCTGATACCACGTGATAGCGCTAAAACCTAGCACCGTAGAGGCGAATAGCACCTGCTCGACCCTACCATCGACTTCCTCCCTGAACCAAGGAAGAAGACGAGCCGAGCTCCTGAACACATACACACCGCTCTGGTTTCAGCGTTGGCCGAAACTGAGTACCCAAGTGAATGGTCGCAAAGAAGCTATTCTTTCTATTGCATTGCATAGAATTTATATACAAACCTCCACCCTCTACCGGGAACAAGAGAGGTATGGCTACAATACTCAACTACTCCTAATACTATCCTGAGATCAACTAGGACGTGGCTGATGTACCTCTATTGTTTGCACGACTTACTGCCATGCTGCTACAGAAAAACAAAAGCATGACCTCGATCATGCTGTGACAAGAAAGATGGGATGACGGCAGATTATTTGTCTAACAACTTTCAGGGGTCCAAGATCTCCAAAGTCGAACACACCTCACACTCAATGGGGGATCATACAACCAAAAGGGACTGCAGACACTGCAAAGAGACATTAATAGAAACCGTAACCGTAATGGTGTTGATTTCAAAATCAATCCACCTCTGCATGGTGAAGAATCTAGAGTATTTCTACTTGCAATGCTGCTGCTGCCCTGCTGTTACTTCTGAAGTATTTCTGTAACTGCTACCTTCCCTACCGAAGATAAAGAGTTGTTGGTGTTGCTCAGTCATGCTGCTACTCCTCCTGGTACTTCTGAAGTATTTCTACTTATGTTGCTTCTACTATAGCTATTGAATAAAGATGAAGAAGGGCCCTTCAAGTTCTTCATCTTCCATGTCAATTGTTGTACCAGCATGTCTGTGTTTGTGGCTGTGTTTGTATGCTGCTTGGAATGTATCTGTCTCCCTTTCAAACTGACATGGTTTTGGCTTAATTTCAAGTTCCATTTGTCAGCAGTGCTTTTGAATGAATTCTTTGTGCGTTGTTCCTGTGTTCATCTTGTTAAGAGTTCATTTAGCGACTACACACGACCATTCTAGTCAAGAGTTGATTAACTACAAGGGTAATGTTCTCATTGATTATTTGTCAAGGCTTCTTTCTCAAGTAGATATCTATATATATTACCCAAAAAGACATCATTGATCATCTTCTGAATCGTTTTACCATGACCCTCAGCTATTTATAAGGTATATTAGCGGCCACGATCCTGCTATATATACATGTTCTCAATGTTTCCTCAGACACTAAATATTTTCTACAGAACAAATGAAACAGAAGCTCTAAACGTGGCACTGTATCTTCTGATCAAATGGAGCATAAAAAGTTCAGAAACAGGCACACGAGAGGAATTGTCAACTCAGATAGTAAATTGCTAATTCTCAAAAAAGTACTGTTTTTCTTGGAATCGCAAAAGGAGGGCAAATCTTACCTGCACTAGAAGCGCCGATGTAAAAACTGCCCCTGATTTGGCTCAAACAGAATCAACAATAAAATGGTCACTCACGGCAGCCCAAGAAGAACGAAGCCTTGCTCCTGCAATCCAACCACTAATGCGCGCGATAAGAAATGTATGCCAGGAAGGAAAGGGAGGTGGGTGGCAACGAATCGACCTTACCTTCTCATCTCGTCCTTGCAGGCAATGGAGGAGACGGCGCCCCTACATCTACATCGCGCAACACGCATCGCCGGCGGCGGGCAGAGCGGTGGGGACGCCCGGCTGAGCAGCAGGCCTTTTTTTTTTTTTTGAAACCGCAGCAGGCCTTCCTGGGCTACTAGTGGAACAACGGGTAACGGGTCGGTCCAAATAAATAAGCTAGGAGGGCCATGAACAAGCCCACGTTACAAACACGCCGAAACATCGATGAAAATTTTAGTCAGTAGCCAATACTGGATTTCGAGAAACTTTAGTCAGTAGCCACTAGCCAATACGTGGTTCCAAGAAGTAACTAATTTCTGAAACCTGTTTTCAAAGCACTCTTGATTGCCGTCGATGACGAGAAATACTTGATTTTCCGAAATAACGAATTTTCTAAAAAACAGGAGTTTTCGGAGCACTCTGAGGAGCTCTATGAATTCCCGAATCTCAGAGCTAGATCTATGTTTTTGAAAGTAGAGCTAAGACAAGATCATAAGAGTATTTATAGTTAGAAAAAAAATAAGAGTGAAACTGTTTTTTTCAGATGTATAGCTGTTGGGAGATGTCCCCTTGTCCCAAGCACCGAGTTTATATAAAGGTTGATACTCCCGCTCTCTTCGTCTATCGAGTCAAACTTTCACCGAGTTTATTCGTCACGAGACATATTTTCATGGTATATCTATTTTGTGTTATAGATATTAATTATGTTTTCATAACGTTAGTCAAACCTTAGAAGTTTTGATTAGATGCAGTTGGAATTATATCGCAGGCTTGCTTGCCATCTTGTTGACAATCGGTGTTCCATGGTGTCTGCAACCAGTTTTGGAAACAATAAACGCAAAGTCTTGCAGTCGACCTGGGAAGTTCTGCTTTCAAAAAAAATCCGCTGGCAAGCTGGAAGACAAATATTTTTCATGCAAAAGAGGATAGGTTCAAGCCGTTGATGGAGATAGCATGTCTAGACTAGGAGTGCATCAAATTGATTAATTTTAACAGACATAAGAGGGTGCTTAAATTTGTTAGAATTGATCTCTCCACCAGTTGGCCCAACGGCTAACCAGACCCTTGACCTGCATCCTGATCGGGGGTGCCCAGCCCAATGCTTGGCTGGTGGGTCTCCGTCATACAGTGCCTATAAGAAGAGGTGGGGGCCACTGGCTGTGAGAACTGGGTTCACCGCCGCCAGCGCCCCTCACCGAGAAACCCTACCGATCGGGAAGCACTGCCAGCGACGGGAAGCCCCACCGGCGTCGGCGCTGCACCGCGTCTTCCCCAACCGTCGCTGCCCTAGCGCAGAGGAGTGATGTCAAGACGAACAACTACATCGAGTCCTATGGTATGTCTATCTAATCGATCTCTCTTCCTCTCCCTCTGATTCATGCATCATGATAGTGCACAATGATGTTCTACCCGATTTATCCTAATTGCAAATGAAATCACCCATCGATCCACACCTAGAATCGATCCACGAACTATCAATGGCATCGGAGCCAGGTTTTAGCGTGTGATTCAGTTGGGAAATGAAAAAAATGAGAAAGAGATGAACGAATCAAGAAACGAACCCTAACCCTAGTACCCGTCCACGAATTCAAATACTACCCTAACCCTAGGCAGGGGCAAAGGGAGAGACAGATTGAGGGCATTGGAGACTTACCTTGTGGATCTCCATCGCGCAAGGATGATCTCCAACTCCTGCCGGCGGGGTCACGCCGATGCGCGGCCATCGAAGAACAGCCGACGGACAACACCATGGACGGTGGAAGAACGAGCTGCCCGGGCTTCTCCGCCACCGTCCTCACCGCCGTAGCGCGGGAAGAAGGACCCGGCGCCGGTTCACCGGCACGCGGAGAGAGCCAACCGAGCCGCCGGCCGGTGAGTCCTCGCCACCGCCGGGTCGCTGGACCTCGGGCACCGCAGCAGAGCCTTTCGACGGCGGTGCGCTCACTCCGATGGACGCGCGCACCGGCGAAGTGTGACTTGCAAGAATAACATACAAGTGTGACTTGCAGAAGTACTGATTGACTCTACTGAGTTCATAAAGTGTAATAAGAAAAGTGTGTACTCCCAAAAATATTTAAGAAATAATTTTATTTGTATGTCATAGTCATGTGGATGAAGTAAGTAATGAAAGCTTCCTCATCTAGAAGAGTTTTTGAATAGTTTTGAAATTATGGCAGAAAAGTTCTTGCCACATTTCGAGGGGGAGATTTGTGAGATCAATTAAGAAACAGAAAATCAAGAAATATACCCCCTATATTTTTTGACAATGTGATGCATGATGTACATTATGAACAAGAGATAAATGTGATATGAAAATGAATATGATATGAAGAAGAGTGATCTATAAAAGATAAATGTGATTGTTGAGAGAGTACAACAGTCACAATTATAATACCCCTAAGTAAAGAAATAGCTAGATTCCTAAACCTTTTATGGTTTTAATAGGAAGAGCGTCGTAGGAAGTTATGACAGATTAAACCCAAATAATAAATTTGAAGATACACCATCCTTACAAAGGATGGAGTAATCTGGGGGAGCATGGTATGCATATACCTAAAGAATTGAATAGAAGTGAGATTGAATGCCCACTCTAGTATTTTAAAAGCAATAAATTACTTGATACCTGTTAATGTTGTATGACACACACAACACCTGTTGTTTGCTCTTTATGAAGATGAAAAGTAAACAAGGATCTTGTGATTCAGAAACTTATAGAATAATTGTCTCTTGGCAATGAAGAGCAACAATAGCCCATATAAAAGAAGTGCCACGAGGCTATGAGAAAAATAATTGTTTTGGTGACTATGAAGTCATTGTTGATAAAGAAATTGAAATGAAAGATGCTCCCATCTCTTTTGTAGAAGCCATGAGAAACGTTCACTTGTCTAAATGGCAAGAAACAAATGTAAGTGAAATAAAATCAATAAATACCAACGATGTTTGGGATTTAGAATAAATTCCTAGTGGAGCCAAAACAGTAAGCTGTAATGGGTCTAGAAGATGTAAACGTGACTCTAGAGGGAATGAAGAAAACTATATATCTCAACTTGGGATGAAAGATTCACGTAAAGAGAATAAACAGATTATAATGAATGTTAGTGGCACAATACGATTTATAAATACGTTAGATTAATGTAAAGATGACATTCCTCAACGAGGATTTGTATGCAAAGTTTACATGGCATAACCAAAAAGTTTTGTCATGGAAGAAATAAAATACATAGGATGCCGCTTGGAGAAAACTATTTATGGATTAGAGCAAGTCTCTAGAAAAATAGAATTTAAAGTTGATGAATCAAAAGAAAGTTTGGGTTTTAAAGAGAATGTAGAAGACAATTGCATTTATGCAAAGTTTATGAATTAGAAATTCATTTCCTAATCCTATATGTGGATGACATCTTACTTGCTAGTAGTGATGTCAATCTACTATTGGAAGTTTTGTCCTCAAGTTTGAATAAGAAGAATCTTAGTAAAGAATCATTTGAGTTGAAACTCATTGAAAGAGAAGAAGAGGGGTATTAGAATTATCATAAAGGCATACTTAGAAAAGATTCTAAAGAAATAAAGTATGCATACAAAGAAAACCTATGCCTGTTGTTATAGTCAAGGGTAATAGATTTGAGAACTTAAAATGTTTTTTCAAGAACCGAAATGAGATCGATCAAATGGACGTCCTATATGCTTCAGCTGTTGAAAGCTTGATGAATTGAATAAGAACTTACCCTGACATAGTTCATGTATCCGGGATGTTTTGGCAGAAGTCGAATCCAGATATAAATCACTGGATTGGAATAAAGAATGTCTTGAAAAAGATTAATAGCCTCATGTAGAATAATGAAGATCAAGTACTCTCAAATAGTTGTGGATACAAAGATAAAAGTTTAGCGAGATGTGTAGTGAAATCCACAATCACTAACACTCATTGTTCGAGCTTTAATGTGGAAAAGCTCCAAAGAAACAATTATGATATGATGAATGAAATAAAGTTATGCTATGGAATATTTTGAGGCTTAGAAGACAGGCGAAATGGTTAAGAGAACTTATACCCGGAATAGATAATGGTTGACAACAGTAATAACCATTTAAATAAGTATCTTACTCCTATGACAACGGGTCAAGTTTGCTGCCAAACACATTGATATGAATGTATTCGTTGTAATGGAGAAAGTCCGGAATCATTTTAAAGATATTGAACATATAAGTAATAAGAAATAACTTGCGGATCCGCTTACTAAAGGCTTACCACCCAGTGTGTTCAGAGGACACACAGTCGACATGAGTTTATGGTATAGCCTATGATTTTCGGACAATAAATGGCCCAGAAGAGAGTTTTGTTCCAAAGCAGAGAAGTGTGTTGTGGCTGTTAGTCTAATGGCACTAATTGCTATGACGATGAGACACACTCAATATGCTGATCTGTAATGGAATGAGACAGAAGTAAGAAAAATGAGAATTGAAGGTTGAAAGCAAGAAATTAAAGAATGATGAGAATGATGAGAGATCAAGGGGGAGAATGTTAGAATTGATCTCTCCACCAGTTGGCCCAACGGGCAACTAGACCCTTGACCTGCACCCTGATCGGGGGTGCCCAGCCCAATGCTTGACTGATGGGCCCCCATCGCACAATGCCTATAAGAAGCGGTGGGGGCCACTGGCTCTGAGAACGGGGTGCACCGCCGCCAGCGCCCCTCACCGAGAAACCCTACCGATCGGAAAGCACTACCAGCGAAGGGAAGCCCCATCGGCGTCGACGCTACACCGCGTCTTCCCCAACCGTCGCTGCCCTAGCGCAGAGGAGTGATGTCAAGACGAACAACTACATCGAGTCCTATGGTATGTCTATCTAATCGATCTCTCTTCCTCTCCCTCTGATTCATGCATTATGATGGTGCACAGTGATGTTCTACCCGATTTATCCTAATTGCAAATGAAACCACCCATCGATCCACACCTAGAATCGATCCACAAACTATCAAAATTCACTTAAAGCACCTTAATTAGTGAAACAAGTAGAATATCGTCCAGAAGTTGAGATCAACAAACCCATCGTTGTACCAACGAGCCAGGGTTTATCCCTGGAACTCTAAGGAAGCTATTTTGTAACTAAAACACATTTACTACAGTACTATTTTCGTGGAACTGGAAGTTACAAGACTAATATGTAATACTAAATGAGTCCATAAATCTACTGAGGTTGCTGTTCTTTACAATTCAAAATAAAATGTCTAAAGCAATCTTGTAGAATAGCATATGGCTCTAAAACAATATCTAGATGCATAGTAAAAGCATTGCATCTAGAAAATAAACTAAGAATGGGCATATTTTGTTTAAATATCCCAGGTTCGAAGCATGATAAATAGTTGTTCAGACAGATACCAAATGTGAATGGCAAAACCAAGACCAATTCTAACATCTACTACATTCGAAGGGGTCTGCTATAGGCAAATCGTGGACATGATCGACATGTACATGACGGGTACATATTTTGTTTGTAAAATGTAACCGTGCACCTCTTGAAGCTCTTTTCTCCATCTGAAGCATCCCATGTTGTTTTGTAAAAAATGCCTCATTGTAATCTTTGAGTCCAACATCAAGTATCACTGACTCCAACTCTCTTGCATTTAGTAGAAAGAATGAGGCAAAATCGACTTGGGCTGTGGTGCCTCTATACTGCTTCAACATTATTATCTTTAGACGGATATCGAAGGATTTAACGAAATCCATGTGTCCACAATGCCATCGATTCATTTTCCCTCTAATAGACGACTGAAGAACAAAACAGATAAAAAATGGGAAAAGTCAAATCACATGTGCACATTGGTACAAGGATTAACAGCAAGTGAATGAAAAGAAATCATGAACATTGTGATCCACAAGCTACAAGTGAAGAACTATCACCTTTATGTACAACTTCTCCAGACATGGAAAGCATTTCATCAACTCAATGATCCTGTCGAGACTAATATGATCTGATGCGACAGCTAGAGTCTTGACGGTGCTCAATGGCGTTGTCAAGCTCATGGTGCTCAATGGCGTTGTCAACCTCACAACATTTAGTCCCTAAATCAAGCATCAAACAAAACATCAAGCCATGTGCAAATGCAGATGATATGAAAATCTCTGCAACTGAAAACAAGTCTCAGCAGCCTATTCATGGGAAGAAAAAAGAATGTCATATCTACCTGAATAGCTGTGGTGTCAAACACGAGCCTCTGATGACCAAGCGAACCTTCTTTAAGACAGCCTAACGTCTCCAGTTTAGGTGCGGAGATTACAGTTAAATTGATTGCCTTGGATACCCATGGCCAAGCATCAATATAGAGAAATCTTTCAAGACAAGGGGCATCAACAATTATGACTTCCTGAAATAATTGAGGATTACCCCAAAACCTAGAGACATCAGCACACACGCTGATGCTTCTAAGGCTATTGGAACTAATCCGGAGACAGCCTAGACCAATGTTGCCTTTAAACAGCAAGCACTCAAGGCAACTGGAAATCACGGTATGCAGTGAACCCTCGGAGATGCTGACACCTTCAAGGCCGAGCTGCTTGAGGAGGGGAAAGTTAATCCCTTCCACTGAGCTAATCGGGAGCTCGCATTTGCCTAAGGTAGCAACTTGGAGGGTAGCCGAGAACCGGAAAGTAGAGGCAGGTGGCGGTGGCAACTGATACGGTCGAACATGCCATATGGTATTATTTTTTTTTCCCAGAATTCAAGCTCCTCGAGGTTGTCAAGCTTGGGGGAGCGGAGCCAGGCGTCCACGGTGGCGGGACGGTTGTGGAGATAGAGCGGCGGGATGCATAAGCGGCGGACAGGGCCCGCGTGGACGGAGAGGATGTGGGTGACCGCGCCGGCGAGGGCCTCGTAGGCGGCGGTAAGCGCCTCTGCTTCGTCGTCGCTGCTGTCGTCAAGGAGGATGTGGGGCATATTGTACAGGTCTGCACCGTCAAGTACGAGAGGAGAGGCGAGCCAGACGTGGCGCCACCGGGAGGCGAGGATTTGGGTGCGGCCGGCTTCCTTGGTGGAGAGAAGTGAGAGTATCTCACCAAGGACGGCGTCGGGGAGGCCACTGATGCGGTCGACGCCGCCACCTCCACCACCAGCATCAGGCGGCGGCGGCGGTTCCTTGCTGTGGGTTGCAGGTCCAGGATTGCCCGCCTCCGTGGCTTCCGTTGTCCACGGCGGGGGCTCACCGGCTGCTAGGTCGTCGGATCTCCTCCTCTTGGCACTGGAACGCAGCTCCATCTCCGCGGCCGGCGCTCGGCGCCTTGTGATGGAGGCTGCGGCGCAGCACAATGAGGATCCGTGGCAGCGTCAGTGGAGTCGGTCGGTGGCGGCGGGGAGCAGAGAGAGGGTTGGGTTCTGGTGCGGTGCTGTGGGTTGCGACCTCTGCTAGTGCTGTGGGTGAGAGTGTGAGACCGATGTGTGGTATAGTAGAAATAGAAAGTAAATAAATGCGAACGCGCTCATAGCGCAGCGGTCAGCTCTGCCGGTGTGCGAGCGACCGGTCGGGAGTTGGACTCCCGGCCTCGCACCTAGGTGTGCCCCGTAATAAAATTCTCCGCCAGCGCTGCCGAGCCTTGCCTCTCACGCGTAAAGCCTCAAAGAAATCGTGACGTGTCCGTTATTTACGGAGTCTGAGGACGGTGAAAGACTAGAAAGTGAAAGACCGACGGCACGGTGCGGTGAAGGACGGACGCTAGGTTTGGACTGACGGACCAGACGGTCGGGTGGCCAGCCACGGTGGCTGATATTTAGGACATCGACAAGCACAAGTGTACATGGCAGGGGACGCGTACGCGGTACGCTACCCGCGGGCGGTTTAGTGGTTTGTCCTCAAAAACATCTGCGACGATTTGGTGGTATTGCCTCAAGACCACCGGCGGTGGGTTTCGCGGGTTTGGGCCTCAAAACCCGAGTGGAGGTCCCGATATAGACAAACAGCACGTGGTGGCATCGGGGAGATTGCGTCGAAGCAAGACTACCGGTGAGAAGGCGCGGTGGCCGTCAGATCAAGGAATTCTTAGGGTTGCACCATTACGCCCTTAAAGCTAAGTTTTCGACTCATGTGTAACCAAGGGCAAACTAAAAATATGTAATAAGCCCAAGACAGATAAATAAGGATGATGGGGCACTCATCCCCTCACATCTCTCATTTCAGTTTTCATTCATAGGGTTTTTCAGTCTGTAGTTCTTCTGTGTGAGTGAAGTCCACTGTAACTCTGTAGTGTTTGTTTGTGGGAAGAGCACCCCCGTAGTGTGCTCGTGCCCTTTAGGTTTTTGGATTCATAGAATTCCTATGATGGATTTTGTGTTCTTGTTTGTTCATCTCGAGGTCCCTCCCCCATCTCTATTTCTCGTTTCTTGGCCGTTTGACTCCGTTTTTCTTGTGTTGATTCGTGCTATGACGTGAGAGGATCAATGTGGCAGAACCTCCTAAATCATATGACCCACACACATGATTATTGTCTAAACAGACTCTAAATAACCATGACTGTGTTCCATACGACTTAAAAAGTCTGTCGGGTAAATCCCGAATCATCCACGATTCTCCGAGCAGGATCAATCATTGTTGAGAGACATTACAGTATTACAACAGTTTGATATAAATAAATTACCACGGAGTAAAACA
>CM041634.1:58383742-58401917 GCA_023333625.1 Bothriochloa decipiens
GTCCTTCGGATCTGGGCGATAACGTTAACTCTCCGTTAACGGAAACTATTCGATAATTAATATGCTTTAACATGATGGAATAGTAAACATGATGCTCGATGAATGCATGATCAAATTAAGGGCTTGAGTACAACCTTTCTTCACGATAAAGTTGCAAGCCAACAAAACTTTGTGTATAAAATTCATTAGGGTTAACTATGTCATTTAAAAGGTTAATTAAACACATAAAATAACGTTAATTAAGCCCTAATGACATGATTAAGATAAGCACAAATAATTAATTAAAGTGTCAAATGTTATTAGGGTTAATGACCTAAGGTCATCAATCAATTCCAAAGTCACACAACTCCTATAAAGATTAAGTTAATTAAAAGGGGTTAGTTAATTATTTAAAAGCATTAAATAAAGGCATAAAAATTAAAGTTATCAAATTAAGTCCAAAATTTTATTTTAGAAAGCTCTTAGCCTAATTAGATGGAAAAACAAATTTTAGAATTAAAACTCAATTATTTTATTTATTAAAAATCATTGAAGGTCCATTTTTCAATTAAAAGGGCTAATTTTAACATATGCAAAAATTACTCAAATTTGGTATTTCATATTTTTTCTAGGTAGATGACATCATAAGGAACATTCACAAAAATTTTCAGAATTTTTGGAGCTATATATGAATTATTATGAATTTTCAAAGAAAATAGCATTTAAATCATTTTCTGAAAATGGAAAAAGGAAATTCGGCACAGTGCTCCCGGGTCAACAGTCGACCCCGCCGAAGTTGACCGACGATTCCTTGCCGTCGGTGAGGTTTCCGATGATGGGGTTTGGTCCGTTGGACTCATCTTGACACAAGGAATTCAACAAGCTAGCTAACGGCGCAGGGGAGTGGCGGCGGCACCCACGCCGGCGGCAATGGCGGCACGACGGAGCTCGGGCGCGGCGGCGTCGCTCACCGGAGCGATTTCCGACGACGGCGACCACACGAACTCACGCAGGACACTTAAACGGACAGGTTTGGTAACTATATGAGGGTCGCTCTCGGTCCCTGGAAAGAATGGCAACGCGCGCCGCGGAGCGGCATGGCTGTGCCGGCGGCGAGCCACGGTGGCCGGCGGCTGCGATGCAGGTTTGATGAAATTGACGACACAGATAGATGCAGGAGCTCACCACGGCGCTGATGCGCACGTTAATGGAGGTCCGGAGTGGTTGGGTTGAGCGGCGGTCGACGGCGGTGATGGCGGTGGCGGCGCTCCGATGGCACGACGGCGTCACGGCAGACTCCGGCGATGCGCTGCTCAAACCAAGGTGCGCTTCAGACGCAGGATGACACGGAGAACACGATTACGGGGTCGAAGGTAAAATATATTCACCTCCGACGGCGGCAA
Source organism: Bothriochloa decipiens (assembly GCA_023333625.1). NCBI lineage: Eukaryota > Viridiplantae > Streptophyta > Magnoliopsida > Poales > Poaceae > Bothriochloa > Bothriochloa decipiens. The sequence continues at coordinate 58,385,125 of CM041634.1, forward strand.
ACGGCGGCGATGGCACGGCGGCGCGACTGATCGGCCGCGGAGAATAAGGCTGCGTACGGGTGGCTCAAGCGAGGAGAACAAACATGAACTGGCCCAAAAGGACCGTGAGGAAATGGCGGAGCTTTGGGCGAGAGCAATTGGACAGAGGTGGAGCGTCGGCGGCGAATTCGGGCGGCGGAGCGAGGTCATCGGCGACGGCGGCGGGAGGAAGAAAGGAGAAGAACGACGTCGGCCGACTGCTATTTATAGCAAGGAGCGGTGCTTTGAATGAGTGACACGACGACGGTGAAGTTTCTCGCGTTCGAAAATGCTCTGATGGCCGGGAAGGCGCGGCGGTGGACGGCGGCGCGCGATGAGAAGCCGGCCATGGCAGGCGCCGATAGGGTTAGGTACTGTTCGAGTTATTTACAGAATTGCCACTCGGTTTAAAATACAAATTACTCCAAAATTTATATAAGAACTTGAAAATCTCCAAAAATATTATTTGCATAACTTTTCAAGAGCTACACTTTTCCTTTAACTGGCATCCTCAAATTCTGTCTAAATTTTGAAATTTGAATTCAGATTTGAAAAGGGGATAAAACCCTAGAAACAAACATTTAAAATTACTTTTGATTTTTCAACAAAACTTAAAAATCTTCAAAACTATGAAATGTTGAGCTTGTCAAACCAAACATTTTTCATATATAAAGTTTTCTCAGATTATGCATAATTTTTGAATTATGGTTTTAAAATCAAAAGGGGATAATTGCTGGAAACTGTATTTTCAAATTAATTTAAAATTCCTTTTGGAAACTTGAAAAACTTTATATACCAACTTTGTAGCTCTTGTCAAGATCTACAAACTGTCTTTTTAGAGTATCTCCGAATTCCTTATAGATTTTGAATTAGAGTAAAGGGGATAAATCTAGGTTTGAAAATAAAGGGTTTTTGGAAATAGGATTTAAATTCAATTTGGTTTCTAAGTTAATTGGTTGGTTATTAGTGATCACAAACATTATCCAAGGACATTTTTAGGTCATTGACCCAATGACACCCTTGGTTGACCAAGTTGACTTTTGAAAAACCTTTTATAGCATTTTCAATTTGAATTTAAACTTGAATAGCCAGACTTAGAAATAAGCTTGGGAATCCAAATTTAATTTCAAATATGGAAATCATTTTTAGGGTTGGACTTAGACTTATACACTATGCTTTGCACTAGTGTAAACACAGTTTACACCTCAAGTACATAGAGTATAAACTAAGCATTTGCGATGACATTCGAAAATAGAGTTTTATTATTTCATGTGACAAACATTATAGAAACTCAATCAACCTATGAAATATAAACTTGTTTTAGTTAATGCACATTAAGGTTAACTTAAACATGGATGCTTTGCAGTGCATATGATGACATGGCATGTTTTAGTTAATATAACACCAGAGGTGTTACAATCAATTTCACCGAAGGGTTTGAGCTAATTCCTCACGAGCGCATAGATCGGAACGGTTTTGTGTTCATGACGAGTTATTGATTGGTTTCACCCCTTTTGCGATTTCTCTTGATTTTCTTCGAATTGGGCCATGATTCTTTGGAGATAGCCTCCCAGCTGCATAAGGAACATCTCTTCCAAATCTTGTTGCGGTTGGTGTTGATTCGAGAGAGATCGGGTTGAATCTTGGTGAGAGGCGATTTTTCGAGCAATTTTCTTGGAGGCACGGACAGTCCGGCCTTGTAGCCGCGGATTATCCGGGCATCAGGGTTCGTTCGAGTCTGTTCAACTTCTTTGCTGACGTGGCATTTTTCGTTAACCGCGAACAATCCGGGACTTGACTCGCGGATAGTCCGACGGCACGAAGTTGAGCCAGTGGCTTTCGTGGCTGATCTGTTGAGTGAGCACGGACAGTCCGCATCTTGTATGGCGGACAGTCCGAGACTCCTCCAGGACAGAACCGAACTCTCGACTTTCGTTTTATTTCTGGAACAATGACCCGCGGACAGTCCGACTAATAAGTCCAGACAGTGTTCAACGGCTACTGTCCAGAGTCTGTTCCAGGAATTGGTTTTTTGGATTTTCTACTGTGGTCAGTCCGGCGTCTAAACCGCGAACTGTCCGGCAGTCTTCTGTTCTGTCTGTCCAGAATCGTTTCCGAGCAGTGTTGTTTTTGGACTTTGGCCGTCGGACAGTCCGAGCCCAGAACTGCGGACAGTCCGCCGTTGACCGATCCGTACCTTGTCCGTACTCGCGGACAGTCCGCTCCTGCGCAGTAAAGTTGAGTTTTTCCGGTTCGTGCTCGTTCGTTCTTCGATCGTTCTTGGAGTTGTTTCTTGATTCTTGTGGTGCCTCGTTGTGTTTTCAGAGAACATCCACGCTCTCAATAGGGTCGTAGTCATCACCGGCTTGTGTGATTGCTTCTTAAGGTGTTTGTTGAGTCGAGGACCTAAAAGTTTTGAAAGAAATTTTGAGGCTCCCATTCAACCCCCGGTCGTCAATCTGGTCCTTCACTCATCATAGCTATTAAAGCAGACATGCTGGTGACAACAGTTTCGAGTGATTCAATTTGTGGGGAGCAGGAGAAACGGCAAGGACAGATCGATGGCAGGACTGGCGGACGCATGCAGTGGTGAACGGAGCGGATGCATGTTGTCTCTTGGTAGCAGTGGAAGGGGAAAGGATCCTACTGAACAACATGCTTGAGTTAATGACACATGGAGACAAACTAACTGATTTAGTGGAGCCTATGTGATGACATGGCGAAATGATATACTAGAAAATTTGATAGTGGGTCTTAGCTTTATAGGAGTTTAAGATGTTATCATAACCTTAGTCAAACCATAGAAATTTTGATTAGAGGCAGTTGGAATTATATCACAGGCTTGCCATGTTGTTGACAATCGGTGTCCCCTGGTGTCTGCAACCAGTTTTTGAAACAAGAAACACAGTCTTGCAGTCATTCGCTGGGAAGCTGGAAGACATACTTCTCATGGAAAAGAGGATAGGTTCAAGCCATTGATGGAGATAACACGCCGCTAGAGGCAACAACAACCTACGTCGATCAGCCCAAGAGTAGGTTCTCCGCTTCGACCTGCGCCAGGACATCCTCTTGAAAGAACGCCTGATGAAGGGCTTCTACGAGTGCCTTTGCTTCGCTGTCATGGACTATCAGCGACATGTTAACCTGCTCACGATGTAATCACGGTAAATGTCGGAGCCAGAAACATGCATACGGCAAGCAAGTTTTGCGCAATTGGGTATGCTATGATGACGATAGATGTTGTGATTGTGACTGAGAATCATGAATGCAACTGGCACATAGTTACTCATTTGGAATGCTATGATGACTCTGGCGACTGAGGGAGTACCTTGGACGCTCCTTGCGAGATCATCTGAACATTAACCCCACTTTTCCTCAGCACATGTCCGGTCTGAAGATTTATTAAATGGTTATCCAATGAAAAGAACATTAGAGAGGACAATCCAAAGAAGAAATATTGAATGTACAAACTGTTATTACCTTTTCTAGTATGAGAGACATTTGCCGCACATTTCCGATAAGTGAAATTATTGCCCTCTGCTGAAGTAGATGAACAATTGCTATTTTCTCAAGCTCTTCAACTACATTGTCAAGTTCCTGAAATATTGAAATATTGTTAACAATGGTGAAGAGCAGAGAACTACAATAAAAAAAATTCTCATGGAAATATTCAGGCATGGGCTATCAAGTCACTTGGAAAAAAATTCTCTTGTGCTTCTACTTGCTAGCTCTTCAACTACATTGTCAAGCCTGAGATATTGTTAACAATGTTGAAGCGCAGAGAATTAGAATAAAAACATTTCTCTTTGAAATGTTCAGGCATGGACTATCAAGTCACTAGAACAATTTCTCTTGTGCTTCTACTTGCTAATACTATGAAGGAATGAAATGCAGCAAGAGCACAGCTAATTGTCATTGAGCATGTAGATTGAATCACTTGCCTGCTGTATCAGTTCCCTACTCCAGATTTTTGATGGATCAAGTGACACAGAAACACTAACTTCACTGGTAGCAACACAATCCACAGATATACCTAGATCTTCAAATATAGCAAATACCTGCTCAAGGTCATACAAACAGCGATCAGAATAATGAAATATGAGTAAACAAAATGGCTCAGTGCCCAACATACCCTTGCCAGAAAACCATACTGACCAAGCATCCGAGTGCTCACGATGTCCAACATAGTGACATTTGACTTGAGCACTATGCTAGTTAGTATAACCTAGTAGTGAAAAGAGGGGCAAAGAATCAAGCCTTGAAAGCCAAGCAGATGGTGTGAGGATATATTCCAAGTTATCTACTGCAGACCTTATCCATGTCTCTTTGTTTGGTAATAAGGGTGCCTGGAGCTTTAGGGTTGTATGAATTCTTAACCCTAACTGGAATATCACCTTCTCTAGCAGGTCTCATCGATTGTGGATGCAAAACCTGCATTGGAGTGCACAGTCCACAATAATGAACCTAAATTTCTTGTTTCTGTTCAGCAGAATGACTAAGACTTACATCATGAGCTATATGTTCAATTCATGATGATTAGCAAAGCAAATGTGTAGAAAGTAATAGGGAGAACAAATGCCAAGCAATAATGCACTAAATAGTCTTTTGTTTTTTCAAAAGTATGCAACTGAAAGATCCATTTTATTCACTGAGAAGAAGCTTGCCCACACTATACAAGGTTGAAGTCCTGAAAACCTGCAATAAACATGAAGCATCCTGTACCCAATATCATTGTTGTTTAGTTCCAGAACTCTTTTCTTGAGAATTCAAAATATAATTTGTAGAAAGAATCATTAGTGATAGAAATGAATCATTGCATGTCAACCATCATAGCCCCTTTAACAGTCCAAGATAGATAATATCTTTTCTTGTGGGGAATGTTATTTTCGATTCTTCACTCAAAATGAATGAGTACCTGGGCACCAAAATAAGCAAGTTCTGTAGCCTCTTCAAATGTTAAGTATGGAACAGTCCTTGCATGTTGGCAGATACTTGGATCACAAGTCAGTACACCATCAACATCTTTCCATACCTATCACAGGCACAGTATGCTTTCAGACCAAATAGGCAATAATGGGGATAAGCAACAATTTTCATGAAATGCACATGCAGCTTAATGATTAGCATCAACTGTTGTCTCAACTTTTTCCTCAGAAAGAAGAATATGGTTTCAATATCTATACAGGCTAAACATAGACCTGAATTTCTCTCAGTCCCAAGGCTTTACCAATGGTTGTTGCAGTCAAGTCGCTACCACCTCGGCCTAAAGTAGTTACAGCACCTGATTTCCAGCCCTGCAAGTGATGGCTGTTGCAATAAACAAGTTGCCTCATGGATGAAGAAACTGTTTGTCGATGAGATACCTTCCCAAGGAATCCAGTAACAACAGGCATCGCTGGATCCTGTATCCAGTCCCCATGAAGTCTCTTCGCAACAGCAGGATAGGTTGCTTCCAATATATCCGCATTACCAAATTCATCAGTTGTCATGAAACCAATATCAAATGCGTCATACTGCACAAGAATTTCAAAATAAAATTAACAATGAACATTCACATCATTGCGTGATGCTGAAGACTTTGGGTATATATGGAGATACTGGGAATTTGCAGCTAGGCTAGTTACCATTACAGGTCCCTGTATCAAATTGACACATTAAATAAAGGGAACTCCAGATTCTAGTCGAACACTCAATTCAGTTGTGGGTGTATGACTCCACTACTATAAGGGTTCAAATCCTGTTGTCCACGTTTTAAAGGATAAAATGACCAGAGGCCGGAGATTATCCCCATTATCTAAAAGGTTATAAGTTTGTAGCAACATCGAATTAACCACAAAATCTGAAAAAAAAAATCTAAGAACTGCAGACACAAAAAGATCAATGAATGAATCATTATTGAAATGTGAAGTTTCCGCAGAATACTACTGGCAAGCAACTAACATAATGAACTGAAACTTGAGAACATGAACATATGCAGTAAAAAATCAATGACTACTCAAATTTTCAGGACATCCCCACCATAGGGCAGGGATACTATAGCAAATTCTTGTAGGATGCTGCATTCATAACCTGAAAAGCTCACTGAATCACTGTGCAAATCAAGGAAATGCCAGGAAGTACCTGCCGTGCTTTGACACCAATTTTGTTCAAATAAGCAGAAAAAATCCTGGTGGACATGCATTCTCCAAATGAAACAAGGTAGTCACCGGTCCTAGGTGTCATCTCTTTCATCATAGCTATACCTTTCAATAGTTGCTCCAGTTCATCCAGCATGTCTACAGAGTTTGTCCATAGTTGTTACACAAAGGCCGAAAATTACAGAAGGTGGTCACATAAGGTAGTGGGTTTACCTTGTATTACAGATCTGGGAAGCCCCAGTTCATCCACTGTCCTGGTTTGACAGCGAGCAAGTCAACATCAATTGAGATTATTGCAAGTATTCTAATAGTTAGCAGCTCAGAAAGAAAGTGGGATACTTGATATGTAGGTCTTTGATCATGTTCCACTCTTCGATTTCAGAAACATGGATCACTCCACACCCCACTGCCTTCTCTCCAGCCTAAAAACGATCATATATACCATGAATTCAGAGTATACACGAAACGACGATTAAAATAACTCACGGCTCCCTTGCTCAAATATTTCTTATACAATGCAAACAGAATACCATGGATAAAGGTTCAGTATTTTTTTAGTAAACTTAATCCTTGTTTCTAGGCATTCTTTATGAACCACTGCAGCAAACCATGGACAACACAGATTTTTCACCAAGCATCTACCAAGGCCTAGAGATTCACGACTAGATTGCTAATCATTAAAAAAAAAAGGAAAAGTTTACTTTAGGTGACTGAAGATTCTTCTTGATGCATTCAACCAGTGAATTATGCAGGCAAAGGGAAGTAGGGAACAACAGACTTTTGGCAAAGCAAAGAAAGATTGCACAGAGCTAAAAGCCTAAAAGAAGATCAATCAAGAGCAGTGCAAAGCGATTGGTACAAGGAGAAGGTTGTTGGTGGTTTTCCCCATGGCAGAGAGGACGACGACGGGGCGCTCCTCGGGGAACGTCAGTATGAGGCCAGCCACCTCCTTCATCCTCGCGGCCGACGACACCGAGGACCCCCCGAATTTCATCACCACGCTCAGCTGGTCCTCCAATCCCGCCATCCCGAGCCCTCCGAGAACAGACGCCCCGAGGGCGCCGTCCCCGCCGTCCCCTTGCTTGGCCCGACGGCTGGTGGAGTTGGCGACCACCATTGACAACCCTCGGGCACCGCAAGGCTCGGTTCGGGTACCGAACCACGCCAGTCCTTGAACGCGTGCAGAGCTCGCCGGAGGTATGGACGGAACGAGGCGGCGGCCTGCGACCGCCGATCGCACTTGGGTCGCCATTTCTAGGCTCTCCTACTACTCTCGGCCGTGGAGTGGAGACATTGGTGGAGAAAGCGGGTTTCGTTTCTTTACGTAACAGGGCACATCAAAGCGGTAACCTGAGGGAAATTGTCAACGATCGGATTAAGTTTGAACTCAAATTGAAAGGACTTAATAAGGAACTAGATATAAATCAATTTACTGATTTATATTAAGTTATAAATATTTTTAAAAGTTCTACAAAAATTGTAGAAAGAAGCATGAAGATTTATATAACACTAATTAGTTTCATTGGATACACCGGAGAATGTATTTCTTTTTTCTCGAAAACATAAAAAATTTATGCATCATTCTATTAAAAAGAAGAGTAGAAACATACAAACAACGCGCTTATGACAAGCGCAACCAAAGGTCTGACGACCGTCCTAGCAAACAAATGTAGGATTCGATATTATTAATATTTTCTTGATTTTAATGATTTGGCCAAACATAAAAACTAGTTTATGTTTCCTCGGGAGGGCAATCGAAATTGCCACTCCAAAGGAGTTTACAAGCAACATGGTGCATGACAGGATGAGGGGAGCGAGAGCAGCAGCAGAGAGTTACATGGGGTTTATATCTATTTCGATTTTGAGTAGGACCTCTTGGACCGATTTTTCATCAGTTTTCTGTGTCATGGTTCTCACGAATCCAGAGCATTATCGATTTTCCAATCAAAGGGATCATAATGCACGTACTGCTATTTCCATTTTTTAAATGGTAAGCATTGATTATCACCTATCATGGCTAGACTGGATAGATGTGCTTAAATTCCGAGCCGTTAGCCCTGCAGCCGCACTGCAGATCCCGCAGTGGTCTGACAGCCGACTGGGCCGGAGCCCGGAGGGGCATGGCAGCACAAGGCATCAGAACTGCGTCCTGCAGGTTGGAGGCACCGCAGGCAGCACTGAATCCGGGGCAGTGACGCAGCCAATGCCGTCCACACTGTCCCGGATTCAGCGCTGTTTGCATTGCTTATCAGCTACCAGCCGACTCATCAGAGCCTCACTCCAGTGCCCACTGCCCAGCCTACAGTCAGTCTTGACATGGACATGGGGCCAGGATTCATTCAACGGGCAGGCTTCACTGACTGCAATTCTGCAAAACAGTTGGCATAAATAACAAGAAGCCATAGGATTCAATTCAATTGAATCAAGTACGGACCCATAGCCATCCGGCTTGCCTGCAAGTCACAATCATTGCTGGAGATTCGTAAAAAAAAAACAATCATTGCTGGAAGCAGGCATCTGTTGATGAATCTCTCTGATCATCATATCTTTGATGAATCTCTCTGATCATCATATCTGACCAATAGGCACTGAATTTGATGTTAATTATCGCATCAACATTCACCAAAGATTATTGTTTAACACACAACATAGATTCTATTACACACACAGTAAAAGAGAGAAAACAAACATTAGGCTAAAGAAAATCCATAGTTACATCATCACTCATGTCTCATGCCCGAGATGGCGAGCCTCATCTTAAATTCATCGCTCGCCCCAGAAAACCAATGGTCACCACAAGTTATGCCGCTTCCGAATCGAAGCCCTAAGCAGAACGGATAATCATCTTGGCGGTGACCTGTTTTCGGACCAGCTTACATTGCGCTGTGAAGGCCGGCAGCGTGCATCAGAACGGCCTTAATTTCTTCAGGCACCATTCCAGGACCATCCGCGCACTGCTGGAGGCAACAGAGACATGAAGAGGAGTTAGCAACAGTGGTCGGTTTGGTTGAATTGAATTGAATCCATCAGAATTCAGCAGAAATGGTATTGGTGTGGTGACCACAACAGACCTCAGCTCGGAAGACATCCATTGCAAAGCCATTGAAGCAGCTGATGACCGCCTGCTCTATGTCGAGGCCTAAGCTGTCGAGGGCCGTCATTGTGGACAGCAGGATGCCTGGCCTACGCGCACAGAACATGTGGATATTGACTGCATGCCCTTCCCTCATCCTGACTTCAACCTGAACAAACAAGAGTAATGCCTCGCTCAGTGTCATACGGATCGGTACCGTTACATGTCAGTGCTTGCTGAAGATTTCTCAAAAAAGAAATAAGGGATGACAAAGATCAAAGATCTGCAGCTGATGAATGGGAATCATAATGCAGGCTTAGGTAGTGCTGTATCACAAAACTAAATTAAATGAGGTGCCTAAGTTAACGTTAATAACCGAATTTGGACTCACTGTGGCTTGTTGTCCAGTAGGGCTAGGAAATGATCCTGGGCAAAATTCTTCCTTGACTTGGCCAGGAAATGTCTGCAGTGTTGGTGTTGATGGGTTGAAGCTAGCTGGTGTTGGTCCAACAAATGAAGAGCTTGGAGCTGACTCGAGTTCATTGTGAAGATCGCTGATCCTTTGTAGAAGCTCCTTCAGATACTCAATTGCATCACCAAGGATAGAAGCCCTGTCCATCTGTCACAGCAGAGGAGAAATGCTGATGAGCATCAACAACGGAATAAGAATTAAAAACAAACAAGCTTTCTTGCTACACTAAAAAAAAAGGGTTACTGGCAAATGGTGTTGAATTGTTATGCTGCAACTCGTTACATTCTCAATAGCTGTACTTCAAGTCTTTCTTTATTGCTCAAAACCATTTTGATCGGTGAAAGTAAGTTGATTAATACCAAACATGTACTATCATGGTGAAGCATCCAAACGTGTGTGGATTGTTTAAGGAATACAACAATAGTTAGAAACAAATTAAAGCCACACAAAAAAAAAAGAATTGTCATGAACAGAAAGAAAGGAAACATGACTATTTTGCAAGCTGAGTTAATGGGTCACTTTCGACAACATCTTGTGCATGGCCTTGTTAATTTTACACCACTGAATCAGGCGTGCCTCAGAATTTTTAGAACACCAAAAGTAAAAGAAACGACAAATCCCATGGCAAAAAAAATGATTGCTGACTGAAAATTTCCATAGCTGGACAATAAACCGGTCATTAACAAGCAGCTAAAAACAGATTCGATATCGTATTAACATAAGGAGTTGCATGATCAAATTTTACAAGCCTAGCATAAGGAGTAATCAAAAGAATATGATTTTCCATGGAAAAAGACCGCTTTTGACGTGTGAAGGCGCTATCTGCTAAGAGCTGAAGCAAAGGGAAATAGCCACATAGGAATGCCATAGATCTACCAAAAGGTGTAGCTATTGGATCTAAACATGGACAATTCAAGAATTCATCACCAAAATTCACACACACTGGAGTGAAAATATATCGTAGTAATCCTACTGCACAGCCATTATAGATAAACAACAAACCTCAGCACAGGTAAAGCATACTGCTCCATGTATATTCATATATACTAAGCACAGATGCGAAGCAGACAAAAAGGAGATGAATGGGCGAGGATGGTCGATCACCTTGCTGATCTTGGGCACCACCGAGCGGAGCATGTACAGGCGGTCATTGAGCTTCTTGCGACGGCGGCGCTCGGCCATGAGGTTCTTGGCCGGCATCCCTTTCTTCTTACCTCTCCCGCTGCCACCGCCGGCGCCACTTCCCCCGGCCGCCGCGCCCGCAGCATTCTCCATGGAGGCCGAGATGGCCATGGAGGAGGCGTCGATGCTTTGGTCGATCTCGTCCTCGTCGTCCCAGCTCATTCCGGCGTCGTTGAAGTCCGAGCCCAGCGGCGGCGCAAAGAACCCACCTTTCTGCCCCTGCTGCTGTGCCGCCGCCGGTGGCGGCAGCGGCGGGGGACCGCCAAGGAAGTGGCCCGCGTCGTCGAAGGGGTTGAGGCAGCTGAAGTCGTGGAAGGCGGGCACCGCGGAGCTGGCTGTTGGGACCGCGGAGGAGGAGGGCGGGAAGGTGCCGTTGAAGTCGAAGAACGCGGCGGGGTCCATGGAGAGGAGCAACGACGCGGAGGTCGGCGTGGCGAGGACGTCCCTGGGGAAGGGGTACCCCGGGTAGGAGCCGGAGCCCATCCCGTCGGGGCCCAGGTAGCCCCAGTCCGCCGCCGCCCCTCCCTCTCCGGCGATCTCGTCCACCACCTGCTTCACCTCCGCCGAGTCGTCCATGGCTACCGCCACGGCCTTCCTCTCCTTGCCGATCTCTCCTCACTTATCCTGGCTCACTGGCAACTCTCTCTCTCTCTCCTCTCAACCCAGAGTGCCGTGGCCCTGGTTGCCTCTTATAGGAGGAGGAGGGGAGAGAGAGGTAGACACTAGGCAGAGATAGAGAGAGAAGTTACTGGTAGAGGGAGGACGAAGCTTCCTCACCTTGAACGTACAGGACTTGCTTCACAATGCAAACGGTTATGGTTCTTGCGTCATGTTTTATATCACGGCACAATGCAAATTTTGAACCTGGGTCACCACTTTTAAAAAAAGGCCATAAAGATCATATTACCTCCAAGAAGGAAAAAGGTTTATTTTTGAGCATCCAAGAAGGAAAAAGGTTATGAATAAATTTTACTTTAAGAAATTATGAAGTTTCTTGAGCACAAAGTTTTATAAACTTTATACTAAATAAAGCGGCATTTGGTGGATCTAATGCAGTGTCGTGTCACATTGATATGCTAGGTGAAACAAAAAATGTTGCAACAGGATTTGATATCGGACGAGTGCTCACTCGGCAGTGATGTGGAACCCATCATCCGTGAATGTACCGAAGCTTAAGGTTGCATGCAGCTTGGAATGAAGTGTCACTACGTTGCGACGAATGAGTAGGTTGGCAAGCAGCTGCATTTTCCGTGGTGTCGATTTCTGCTAGGTTTCTTTGTCAGTGTCATTGTAGGTGTAGCCTTCCTGAGTGCGCTGCCAGAGAAAGCTTCTTTAGGTTTGTTGCTCAGCTTTGGAAGCTCTTAAGTCCCTGGTGAAGAAGAACAAATTCTGGTGCTGGTGGTTTGCTTGCGTGAACCATTGGTTGTCTTTTAAGTACTAATGATCACCTAATTCGATCCATTATGTACTTTTTGCTGATAATACTTAAAAGGTAACTATGTGCATGGAATGAGTCTCATTAGGGCGCAATGTTATATCTACGTGGAAAATGCCCTATTCGCTTCTTTCTCCCATCTACTCCATCCGCTGGACCTAAACCTCACCGCCCTTCAACCTCTCTCCCCTACATCATTGGCACATTCTTATCCTCCTAGCCATTTAGGTCAAGTGTTTTAGTAACGCACATGAGCAATATTTGTTGCGCTTTATAGTTCACTGAATTAGAATACCAACTAGGAAACTAAACTCTAGTAATTGTCTTTTATGCTACGGTTACCTTATCCTTTTTGTTGCGTTATGAAGGCTTCAAACAACGACAATACCACGTGCACATACCAAACTAAAGGAGGAGCGTTACCCAACAACCAATAAAAGTAGTTTTTAACTTAACGAACCTACAAAGGTGTCGTTTTATGTGTCGCAAAAAGCAGACACGATGAATAATCAACCGACATAAATGTATAAGTGTGGCAGTTTTATGCAAATCATATAAACGTGTGCATTGCACAACAGACTCTGGTAAGCCATTTATGAAATTTTTTTGATAATTTATTTTTTTATATTACTTTGGTGGCAAGCGGTAACGCTTATGTCTTGTCATACACGTCACGACTCCTTTAATATCTCTTTCCCCTCGATCTTGTATTTGCCAAACCCTAATAACCACAGTTTTATTTCGTCAAAAACAACCACAATTTTACATGTGTATGCCAAGTTCTAGACTCCTCTAGCTCTAGCTATTGTCTTCTCCGTGAATAATGGTGAATTGTCATTTTTCTCTCTTCTTAAAAAATGGACTAGGAGTTAGTGAAGGCATTATTTTTGGGCTTCACCGGCTCCGATTCCTTCACGCACTATATAGTAAGAACTCTGAACTATTTGGAGCCTGCCAAACATAGCCTTAATCATACCTCATTTGCTTCGTACATACAAGTTGATTTGTTTATTTGATCGTAGGATTGCTCTTATGCCACAGCCTTCTCACCAACTTCGTCACAAAGTTTATCAAGATTTTGCATTACGTCGCCCAGTTGTACAACACGGCCACGCATTAGTAGGTGTACCACCTTTTTTTTTTCAAAACTGAAAATGTCTCTACTACGTGACGCGATGCCGTGCCTTGATGCAACAAAACTGTTGCGTTCAAAGCAGCAAGAAATGGCCCTGCTTGTCCAGTGCGCACAATACGTGTACGGCCGGATATGGCCGCTTCATCAGTTTCAGGTTGCCTTTTGTTTTGGCAGCCGGAAAACCTGCTGGTGCGATCGGTTTGCTCGTCTTTTACCAAGAACTGGCCCCGGATGCCGGCTGGTGGTGTGCCTTGCGTGTGGTGAGCCATTGCGAATCGGTGACTTGCATTGCTTAACTTCTGTTTTTGGCACCCTTGATTCATTTGGTGAAACAATAATTCCTTGCTAAGATGACCACATGCATGATTATCTAGACACTATTCATTTGATGAGCCAAATTAAATTCCTTCTGTTGGACCTTAAAATTATTACTATCCTTTGATATATATTCTCTATGCACATTTATTATTGTCCTCCTAAGCGGCACTTACTTTAATAGCTGGATTAATAATAACTAATAAAATGGCTACTCCCTCCGCTCCAGAAATGGTAAATTTTCCTAAGTTTGACTGGTTTATAGATATTATAGAATTTATATCTTTAAATAAATTTATAATAAAAATGTAAACAGAAATTCATCTATAGGACATGTCTTTTATCTATAAACATTACGCACCATTTTTTGGGTGCCATATATTATATTTTTTTTTGTCATGTGCCATATAGTACTTGGTTTCTCAATATATTCATTTCTATCTATAATAAGACGTACTTTTGTTGTGTGTGTGCTCTCCCCTATTTGCAAGTTCAATATCGTCTATACAAGAATTTCCTTCACAAACCCGACGAGATCGATCTGTTTGTTGGTTGTAGCACGGCAGATGACGTCAAAAAAAAAAATACTAGCTGCCACACTTTTGGATTTGTCTTTTCGATCTCTCAGCGCCGCCTTCGCCACAAAGTGTGTTTATCAACATAGCCGTAATAAGGTGTGTACGTATGTACGTGTACACTGCTCTTTTCTAAAACAAGTGTTGTACGCGATGTCGTCGATCGTGTCATGTTGCATGCGGCAACAAATACGGTTGCATTTGCATTTTCTGGTGCGATTTGGACTCGCTCGCTCAGCAGTGACGTGGAGATGTGGAGTCATCCGTGCGTTGATGTACACGTACACAACTGGTAGCAGACTGATCCAAAGGAAGCTTCGCTGCGGCTGCCGGCGCCGAGAAAAGGTAAAGGTTTCCGTTCTGTGCCTGCTTGCTCGCATCGGAAATCGGTTTCTACTGGGCTGCCCTTGTTTTGTTTTGGCCGTGTCAGTCACAGCCGGGAAAGCTGCTCCGATCCCATCCTCTTTTTCAGGGAGAAACTGGCAACGGCCGCCGCGCACCGCGCTCTGTGTTTTCTTTGCGTGTAGTGATCGAGCCTTGCCTTGCGCGTAGTTAACCTCCTGGCATTGGGTTTTGGCTCCTTTGAGTTGAATCGTTTATGATGATGATTAAAAAAAAATCCATCCGTCTCAAACAAAAAAGAAGATACAACTCTTATTTTTTTTATTGAAGAGTCGAAGCTGGACTGAATTTTGTACAAATACTAGCATTTATTATACTTAAATATGTGCCATTATATTAATCCTTGAATATATTTCATATTCTCCATAAACTAGCTAAACATAAGAAACTTGACTCAATCAAAACTTAATTGCATCATTTTTGGGACGGAGGTAGTATTTGTGTAGCATGCACGCGTTGTATTAGTACAACATTTTTTTTGTCCCACCTCACATACTTTGCCACGTTGAGAAGAGGCTCTGCAGGCCTTCAGCATCCGTTCATAGTTTGTAAAATAATACCAATCTATCTATAGCAGTGAAATACTGAAATCCATCCCCACCCTCCATTCAGTAGAACTGTAGAAGAAGGGGAAGCAACAACAACCGGTAGAAACTGAAAGAAACTCTGACGGCGAGGGAGCAAAAGAGATCGAGATGGTGAGATCATTCTGTTCACGGTTTGGGGATGAGGGGAAGGGTACATGATTGAAATCAATTCCTGCTGTGCTGAATCCCTCGTCCCTCGAGCGTGCACAAGAGCAACGCAAGCGCAACGCGGCATCTCCCAATTACAAGCTCTCATGCATCCTGTGACGCTGCCGGACACCCGGAGCCCAGGGGAAAAGAAAAAAAAAAAGACAACACCAGCCGCAGCGCAGCGCAAGCCAAGGGAATGTAAACCCGCGGGAGCATACCATTGCAGCGCTGGGAGAGCGAAAGAAAACAAAAAAAAAAAAGCTTGCCCTGCCTACCACGGCTCACGGGTGTTTTTCTCTTTTCTGCAAAGCGAGAGAGAAGAATTCAGTCGTGGTTTCCTTCCATCAGATCGCACAAGTATTTCCTAAAGTTCTAAACAAAATATAATTCTCTAGATTTATGAAAGATCAATTTTTTAATTAAATTTATAGAAAATAGTATCAATAACTATATCTATAGGTTTATTATAAAAACATATTCTACAGTTAAATGATTGATATTTATTTCAGTGTCATAATAAATGTAAATATTATTTTTATTAATGTGTTCAATATTTAAAATTGTTTGGTTGAGTAGACAAAAACGAGCATTGCACTGTTTTCTTTAGGCACGTGTCATGTCAAACGGTTGGGAAAGGGACTAACCCTGTGTGCTAGCTAGTCTACGTCTACGGACGTGAAAAGAAAAAACCTTGAGGTCAAGAGTTCAGACGCCTGTGGTTAATTGGGTATTTTACCATGAATTAATGAATATAATACTAAGTATAGGTTATCAGGCTTAAGGATTTTTTTATTTTTATTTTTATTTTTATTAATTGATATGCGGTGTATCCAGCTTTGTCAGGATAGGAACTAGCTATTGCAGTAACGCAAGTGTTACCTCTTTTTGTGAACAATAACGCAAGTGTTACCATAGGAGAAGTTTACTGGCAGTGGTAGTTCAGTTGCAGCTTTCTCCATCTTCTGATACTACTTGCAGATTTACATAAGACCTTAGATTCTCTTTATAGCATGCACATATATAATTATACAAATGTAAAGCATCATCACATCACCTTCAAAGAAGGTGTACGAAGCAAACCAAAATCAGATACACCATGTATATATCCATACACATACACTTGTGTACGTATCACAGTACAACACAGTGCACAATGCAGAGACACGAACGAATCTGGAGCCACCAGACCAAACCGCGCGATCCCAGGCGCAGCTGCAGCGCCAACCGTATGCGACGACGACGGCGACGGGTGGTGGCCTGTAGCGTGCTGGCGAGGGAATGAGCAGGCAACATGGGCGATGGATCGGGTGAA
>CM041634.1:58406917-58552740 GCA_023333625.1 Bothriochloa decipiens
GGCAGCGGCCGGCGTGGGTGGCCTGCCACCGGCTGCCGCCGCCGGCCTGGGTGGTGCGGGCGGCCTGACCGCAGCCGCCCTGGGCGGGCTGCCACCGGCCGGCGCGAGCGGCCTGGCCGCCGCCGACGCGGGAGCGGCAGAAGAAGGCGCCGACGGCCTGGACCCCCTGCAGGCGCCATCGTCGGCCCACCGGCTCTTTTCCCCGCCCCACCCTACGCGGCGCGCCCGGACTCCGCCCTCGCCGCCGCCCTCGTTGCGGCCCGGGCGGCTGCTGCGGAGGGCCAAGCCCGTGTTCGTGCCGCCACCCTCGCTTGGGACCGCGAGCGCGAGGCGGCCGACGCCCTGGCCCGCCAGATCACCGAGGCGGAGCAGCTCCTCGCGCCTCCTGCCTCGTACGATGCTAGGGCCACCTTCTCTGGCACACCGGGCCACCGCGTGTCCCACACCGCGGTGCTCTGGCACGACCCGGCTGACCCGCTCATGGCGCAGCTACACTTCCCGGCCGGGAGTGTCCAGAACATCCGCCTCCTCGTCCCGGTCGTCCTCGAGCCGGAGTCGCCCGCCTACGCCCGTTGGCGGGACCTGGTCCTCCTCACCCTCCGCCGCTACGCCCTCGACGACCACGTCCTCACCGACACCTCGGTCGCGGTCCAGACCCCAGCGTGGTACCGCCTCGACAGTATCGTTCTCTCCTGGATCATCGGGACGATCTCCCTCGACCTACACGACCTCGTCCGCAACTCCGTCGACGCTCGCCGGGCCTGGCTCGCCTTCGAGGGCCAGTTTCTGGGCAACGCCAAGGCACGGGCTCTGCGTCTCGATGCGAGCTTCCGTACCTTCGTCCAGGGCGACCTCTCCGTCAGTGAGTTCTGCCGCCGGATGAAGGGGATGGCCGACTCCCTCGGGGACCTTGGCTGGCCCGTGGAGGACCGCATCCTGGTCCTCAACGTCCTCCGCGGGCTCAGCGACCGCTACGCCTACCTCCACACGTGGATCACCCAGCAGCGGCCCTTCCCCACCTTCCTGCAGGTCCGTGACGACCTTGTTATGGAGGAGCTCACTCAGGGCATCCAGCCCGGGTCCGCCTCTGCGCCGGGGTCCTCGGCTGCCTTTGCGGCCACTCCTCCGCCGCGCCCGTCTGCTCTGCCGCAGTCGTCTCGTCTTGGTCCTCCTCCCCCCGGGCCGAGCGGGGGTGGGGGGGCCGTGGTGGCCTCCGTCGTCGCGCGGGGCGGCGTGGTGCGGGTGCCGGCCGTGGGAGCAACCCGGCGCCCGCGCCTCCACGGGGTACACCCTGGCCCTCCTTCAACAACCCGTGGGCAGGGCGCATCTCCATGTGGCCCTTCCAGACTCCCGACGGTGAGTCTCGCCCACCGACGGCCATGCTCGCTGGTGCTCCTCCGGGGTTTCACTCAGCAGCTCCGTGGGCCCCACCTCTCGGCACTTCGCCCGGACCGTCGCTGACACCTCCCGGTGCCTCGCCTGGGGCCGTCGGTTGGGACCCGGCGCCTTAGCGTCCACGTTCAGCACCATGGCCCTGACTCCTCCTGCTGGCCCAACTTGGGTTGCTGACTTGGGTGCTACCTACCACACTACTTCCGACTCGGGTATACTCTCCTCGGTGCACCCTCCTTCTCCTTCTCATCCTTCGTCCATCGTGGTCGTAAATGGGTCGTGTCTTCCAGTCACATCCGTGGGTGCCGCCGGCACTCCTGGCTCTTTTCGTCTTCCTGACGTTCTTGTTGCACCTTCTATGGTTCACAACTTTCTTTCTATTCGTCGTCGTTTTATAGCTGACAATTCATGTTCTGTTGAATTTGACTCTTCTGGTCTTACTGTGAAGGATTTGGCTTCCCGGCGTCCGCTCCTCCGATGTGACAGCTCGGGGCCCCTTTACACCCTTCGGTTTCCGGCGTCTTCTTCCTCTTCTTCGCCGGCTCCTTTTTCAGCTGCTTTCGCCGCCACGCCTTCCTCCACTACTTGGCACTGCCGTCTCGGCCATCCTGGACGTGATGCTTTGATGCAGCTTAGTTGTAGCTCTGACATTCGTTGTACTCGAGCTCACGATGAGCACTTGTGTCATGCGTGCCAGCTGGGCCGCCATGTTCGCCTTCGTTTTTACACTTCTTCACATGCGGCTCATATTTTTGACCTGGTACATTGCGACCTCTGGACATCTCCTGTCATGAGTATTTCTGGGTATAAATACTATTTGGTGGTGGTTGATGATTTCTCTCATTATTCGTGGACTTTTCCCTTGCGTGCAAAATCCGAGGCATTCCCCACTATTCTTCACTTTTTCGTTTGGGTGTCCACTCAGTTCGGCCTTACCATCAAGGTCGTACAGTGTGATAATGGCCGTGAGTTTGATAACTCCTCCTCCCGCGCCTTCTTCCTCTCTCACGGTGTCCAGTTGCGCATGTCCTATCTATATACCTCCTCCCAAAACGGCAAGACGGAGCGCATGATTCGGACCACGAATGACACCATGCGTACCCTCCTACTCCAGGCGTCGCTTCCTGCTCGTTTCTGGGCAGAGAGTCTACACACCTCCACCTATCTCCTTAACCGTCTTCCTTCTGCTGCCTGCCCAGCTCCTACACCGCACCATGCTCTCTTCGGTACCCCTCCTCGGTATGACCACCTTCGTGTCTTCGGGTGTGCATGTTACCCTAACACCACTGCCACCACTCCCCATAAGCTGGCTCCCCGTTCCACTCTGTGTGTTTTCCTTGGGTATTCCCCAGATCACAATGGTTACCGGTGTTTTGACCTCGCTTCTCGTCGGGTCCTCATCTCTCGCCATGTGGTGTTTGATGAGTCTGTCTTCCCCTACTCCACCACCGCACCACCCTCCACCCCTGACCCTGACCTCGCCTCTCTATTTCCCACTGACACGGTGGTCCAGCCACTTTTGCCGTTTTCTCCTGCAGGTACTGCTCCTCCGTTGCACACCAGTGCTGCTCCTGACCCTGTGCCCTGCACGGGTCCGGTAGCATCACCCTCCGGTGCGGCCCCGGCTCCTCCGCCTGACACGGGGCCGGGGACGCCGGATCCTGCGGCCTCGGCGCGG
The DNA here is from genome assembly GCA_023333625.1 of Bothriochloa decipiens. Taxonomy (NCBI): domain Eukaryota; kingdom Viridiplantae; phylum Streptophyta; class Magnoliopsida; order Poales; family Poaceae; genus Bothriochloa; species Bothriochloa decipiens. The sequence continues at coordinate 58,409,988 of CM041634.1, forward strand.
TTCGCCCAGCCAGCGCTTGTCTACCAGCGCCATGTGCGGGCGGATCCGGCGCCTGCTGCTCCTGGCCCTGTGCCCTGCACGGGTCCGGTAGCGTCGCCCTCCGGTGCGGCCCCGGCTCCTCCACCGTCGCCCTCCGATGCGGCCCCGGCTCCTCCACCTGACACGAGGCCGGGGACGCCGGTTCCTACACCCCCGGCGCGGTTCGCTCAGCCGGTACTTGTCTACCAGTGCCGTGCGCGGGCGGACCCGATGCCTCCGTCGCCACCGGGGGCATCTTCTCGGCAGCCGGCGCCTCCGCTGCCGGTGGCCTCTTCACCACCGACGACGCCTACACCACCGCTGCCGCCTCCGGCAGCCCGTGTCGTGCCGCCGGTGTACCACCCACCGCTCCTTCACCGCCACCCGCGGCATGTTCACCCTATGGTGACGCGGCACGCGGCGGGTACCCTGCGGTCCCGGGCTCTTGCGGCGATGCCCGGTGACACGCAGGTCTCTCCTGTACCCTCTTCCGTCGCGACGCCTTGTCGGACCCTCACTGGCGCTGCTCGATGGAAGAGGAGTACGCGGCTCTCCTCGCCAACCAGACATGGGATCTGGTGCCCCGTCCGCCCGGCTCCAATGTTGTCACCGGCAAGTGGATCTGGACGCACAAGCGGCGGGCTCATGGTACCCTGGAGCGGTACAAGGCTTGTTGGGTTCTTCGGGGCTTCACTCAGCGCCCTGGAGTCGACTACGATGAGACTTTCAGCCCGGTGGTGAAGCCGGCCACCGTCCGCACGGTGCTCTCACTGGCCCTTGCTCGCTCCTGGCCAGTGCATCAGCTGGATGTCAAGAATGCGTTTCTGCACGGGACTCTCACTTAGACAGTTTACTGCAGCCAGTCAGCGGGGTTTGTTGACTCTTCACGTCCAGACATGGTTTGTCGGCTCAACAGGTCTCTCTATGGCCTCAAGCAAGCCCCCTCAGGCGTGGCACTCCCGGTTGGCTGCCTTCCTGGTGACAATGGGTTTTGTGGAGGCCAAGTCAGATACGTCTTTGTTTATATATCACCGTGGAGCTAAGACTGCCTACCTGCTGCTCTACGTTGATGACATTGTCCTCACAGCCTCCAGTTCGTCACTACTTAGCCGCATCATCAGCTCTCTTCAGCAGGAGTTTCCTGTGAAGGATCTGGGTGTACTCCACCATTTCCTCGGGGTGACTGTTGAGCCTCGTCCTGCCGGCCTTCTTCTTCACCAGCGGCAGTACACTCTTGATATCCTGGAGCGAGCTGGGATGACTAACTGCAAGCCCTGCTCCACTCCAGTTGACACTCAGGGCAAGCTGTCAGAGGCCGAGGGCCACTTAGTGGCCGACCCCACGGCATACCGGAGTCTCGCAGGTGCACTTCAGTACCTTACCTTCACCAGGCCCGACATCACATATGCAGTGCAACAGATTTGTCTTCACATGCATGATCCTCGAGAGCCCCACCTCACTGCTCTCAAGCGCCTCCTTCGCTACCTCCGCGGCACTGTCGACTACGGCTTACTCCTTCACCGGTCTTCCTCCTCCGAGCTCGTCGTTTACACTGACGTTGACTGGGCCGGGTGCCCGGACACTCGGCACTCCACCTCCGGCTACGCCGTCTTCCTGGGCGGCAACCTGGTGTCCTGGTCGTCCAAGCGCCAACCGGTCGTCTCCCGCTCCAGTGCCGAGGCGGAGTACCGCGTTGTCGCTAACGGCGTGGCTGAGGCTTCCTGGCTCCGGCAGCTTCTCGTCGAGCTTCACAGCCCTCTCCCGGAGCACGCTGGTCTACTGCGACAACGTCAGTGCGGTGTACCTCTCCACCAACCCTGTGCAGCACCAGAGGACCAAGCATGTGGAGATCGATCTCCACTTCATCCGGGATCGGGTCGCCATCGGCGATGTTCGGGTTCTCCACGTCCCGACCACCTCCCAGTTCGCCGACATCTTCACCAAAGGTCTCCCGTCCTCGACCTTCGCCGAGTTTCGCTCCAACCTCAACATCACCGGTGGCTAGTTGCGACTGTGGGGGGGCTCGTGTGTTGTACTTGCTTCTTGTCGTGTCCAATCTGTAAACTCCGCTGCGCCGGTAGTTCAGACTGCGGGGGGGTGTTGGAGTATATGAGGTTTAGGCCCATGAGGCCCATGTATGTCTTCTATATAGCTACCCTCCCTAGGGTTAGCCCAATAATGGAAATTGTTCACTCTAACAGTAAGTATTTAGCATGAACCATTGAACATAATCTATTGTGTGACAACACAAAGTGCAAGACTGGAATTGAAGTTCCACACAGGAGTTATCCTTATTTTAACATTAAACAACATTTAAGTTCTAACAGTTGAGACAATATACATCTAAATATTGGCTAAACGAGCAGTATGCCAATATATGAATGACAGCAACCTATAGCAGAACACAAGAAGAAAACTAACCTCCCTCTGTTTAAGTGCTGCTTCCTTCCTGCCAGCATGCATGCACATATTTGTCATGACCAGTAAGTGGATTTATAAAACATGTGCATTCAAACACAGAACAAACCTGCTCAAGAGGCGAGCTTCTAATGATACTCCTTCTCCAAGAGCAGCTACCTGTATAACAAGAAGCAAGCATGCATACAGTTCACTACACAAGGAGCAATTATGTCATGGGTATAGAACCCTACATAGCAAGTAAAGGCCAAATCCTTCCAGTATTTTAAGGTTCAGATTCAACTATATTAGAGATAGACTCAGACCACATCTTACAAATGAGGAAAGGTATCCCAATGAAGCGGGCAAATCCCCTAAAAAAACATGTTTTTAATCAATCTTATCTCACCTGTTTCTCAAGCTCCTTGGCTCTAGCTTCTGCTTCCTCACATCTTTCTTCAGCAAGTCGCAACTGTCAATCAAGATTAAGAAATAATTTATTGAAGAACCACATAGAAACAATGACTACATTATACTGTATATTATTGGTATTGCTGTTTCACCTTTTCTAGAACACCTTCATTCTCCTCTTGTAGCATCTCAAGCTGTATAACAGTATAGCATTAGTCTTTGACATAGATATACATTCTCAAGTATTTGATGTTACAGTAAAATAATATAAGTGGCATCTTCAGAGAAAAAGGAACACCTCATCTTGAAGCGTGGATGCCTCTCTTTTTAGTCCCGATTCTCTTGAGTTATGAAGTCCTGGATCAAATCTAAAGAGAAACGGAGGGTTGAATCACTATGTTTCTCTTAATTCTTTAAAAAAAATACAGAGAAGAGTTGAAAAAAGCTGTAAGAAGCAATAGGTAATGCAACATTTGATCCCAGTTTCTACTGTAACAAAAGCAATATAGCACTCACTGTAACATATAGAAAAGGTGTTTGTCTGGCATCCATCCCAAGAAGAGTGTATTTATATTTTCTTTCTTAAGTCGAACTATCCTAAGTTTGACCAAGTTTATAGAGAATACTATCAAGATTTAAGATAACAAATAAGTACCATTGGATCTATCATCAAACATATTTTCATTGGTCAAAATTTAGATAGTTTGACTTACGAAAAATAACTAGAAATGCACTTTTGTGGGGACAGAGTAAGACAATTTTCAGCAGATCTAATCTAGTGCCTGAATTCCCAATTTAGTTGAGACTTGAGAGAGATTTCAGTCACACTGTTACCACTCTAGCAATCATGCAAATCATTCTATAGATAAAACAACAGGAGCTTACTGCTGCAACCATACACAGTGGAGAAATCTTGTTGTTATTTCAAATTTATGTTGCTGGTGTCATTCTCTCTCCAAACAAAAACACTGTAACATTTCTTTGTTTGTATATTTTTTTCAGGTTAATTTGTGGGCAATGTTGTTTGACCATATCTTATAGGGGACAATGCTTATATTGATACAACGATACATAAATGCTAATTGAGACTAAACCATAGAAAGAGCTGATAGATGGAGTAAGTTAGTGGCATACTAGCATCACCTTCCAAAGAGTGGTACAACAAGTAGAATTCACTTAGTTTTGCTCCATTTAGTGGGACATTGCTACCACTGATCATGGAATAATTTAGACTAGTCTATTTTTAGCGTACAATGTGTATTCCACGTCTTTGAGAGGGAAATGTAACAGGTGTACCTTTTTGGCCGAGCACGATCCGCTGGAGGCTCCACGGCCACAGGTGGAATGGGGGATGGGGTTCGCAGTGCTGTGTTGGTTTTGATCGGTGGCACCACTGTGGTGATCGGTCGTGATGCAACAGCTGGCCTGCCTGCTGATGATGAGCGGACGGTAGGAGGTGGCTCTACAATATTCCGACCTAACTAATGAAAACATGAGGAGATCAAATTAGCAGAAAGTCACAGAACAGCAGTTGGCAAATTGAGTAGAGCTAAGAGCCTGAGACACTAACACACTGCACTGATCAATTTCCCCCCAATTCTAACTCTAAATGACTTAACAAGCATTATGATCTAGCACTAGCGAGTGGGAACTATCTTCATTTGAAAATTCATCCAATCGTGGACGGTTTAGTAACAATGTGACCCCAGTTTGACCAATTTGGACTAGTTTGCTCATAGCAGCAGCCCAGAACGGGCGTTTCCTAAGCAGAGAGAAGCAACATCAGCAGCGACGAGCAAGAGATCCGGAAGCAAAATACCGCAGGGGAAGGAGATCTCGCGGAGCGTCCAAGCAGGGACACGCCGTTGGTGCCGTGCGATATCCTGCCACTTCCGAACCTCCCAGGCGGCGGCGGCGGGTGGTCGGCGGCGTAGTCATCGTCGTCGTCGTCGTCGCCGGCGGCCGCGGCGGCGTTCTGCGAGGCCATGACCTGCGCGAGCCTCGCGGCCGCGGCGCGCGCGGCGACGTTCTGCGTGCGGCGGACGTTGGAGATGCCGGCCGCGCCCGCGGCGGAGGCCGCGGAGGAGGTGGAGGAGGAGCGGTGGTGCGAGGGGGAGACGCCGCCGGGGGAGGAGGAGCCCGTGCTGCTGCCGCTCCGCTGCCGCCCATAGACGGGGCTCCCCGCCCGGAGACGGTCCATGCTGCGGCTCACCGGTGGGATCTGGGGCCGCCGGCCGGCCGCGGCGCGGAGACGGCGAGGCCGGGGGCGAGGGAGAGTGGGAAGGAAGTGGAGGAGAGCACGCTCGCGACGCCGCTGGAGTTTTCAGTTTTTGCTCTTCTTGCACTTTGCCCCCTCCTACTTTGGCGATTTGTTTCTTCTTCTTTTTGTTGTTGCAATTCTCCTGCTTGCCAATTATGTTTGTTCCGTACCTAATTTTTGCTCTTTTTGGTTTTGGGTGGTTCGATTCATTCCAGAAGTCAGGGGCAGAGAAATCGTGACGATTTTTCTGCCTCCACTAGTCAACCTGACATTATTGCTATGATGTACCCCATGTCTTGCTTTGTAGAATTACTGCTTGACTAGTATCATGTCTGTACGTTGCTACGGGTTGACAAACTTTTATATAAAAACACATGTGTCGCACGATAAAAAATAATATTTCAAAATTAAATAACGCATCAAAATGACATTTTAATCCAAACAAGCGAAGTTTATAAAATTAACACAATTACATGGATCTCAATGTCACATCCCTTCAGTTAATTTTGGTGAGGAGTTACAAATATATAAACATAGAATATGTAGAGAGGCTGTAAAAGTTTTTATACCTTCATATGTTGTATTTGTAAAGTCCTCCAAAGGTACCCGATCACCGTTTGGCCTTGGTGTGTCCATCAACACTACCTGTCACTTATGTAACATATATATGCGTCGAACATTTGGAAAACTATGTACATGAAATACAATGGAACGAGTTGTATATATTTTAGGAATTGTTTATATTGACCTTGCAACCAGTTTTATAGAACTAAAATAAATATAAATACCACACTTCCTCCCTTCTATCTTATGGATCTAGCAATCAACAAATCCAGAGCAGAACCGAGTTTCATTCAATTGCGAAGATTAAAAGAAGCGCAGGAAAAATAACTTGTGAAAGGATATCATCTCAGAGTACATATTTATCTGAAACCAAAAGATCTAATGCATCTGGTATATACTTGAATTACAGCAGGATACTTTACATAAAGATATTCAGAGTAATAGAAAACACATGACAAAAAAATTGTCTAAACCCACATGCTGCAAGCTGACCCAAATTTTATAGAACTGCATGTTCTCAAGTTATTCAGGTTACTGAATAGCTCTGACTAATGGACCATTCAGTGTGGAGATATTGTCAGATTTCGTTCGCTCAAATACCTATGATGACTTGAGCACCTCCGAAGAATTCATACTAAATTCAGTTTTCAGCTAAAAAAGCCTAGAAAATAAATGCATATTTAGCCGAGTCTAGTTCTAAATATTGCAGCTGGATAATGGTGTTAATTAGTGTGGTTCTGTTAATACCATGCTCTAAATTTAGTCTGATAAGCGTGCACATCAATATCCTCATTACATTACTTGCTAAACTCCATATCTGACAAGTGTATACACGTAATTACCTCAGAACAGGTGAAGGCTCGTAATCTTCCAGCGACCTTCAAGCTGCGGAGGTTGTGACGAGGGACACTATTATGCCGACGGACAACAGAACTTGGTATATTAGCAAATATATTATTTATCCAATCTAACATTTTGTTTTAAAAAATAAGAAGCATATGCTTAGTGAGAAAAGAATGTAACCTTCTGCCTATGCAACATACTACTCCAGAGTCCACATAAGGACAAGCACAAATAATTAAAATGAGAGAAAATGAAGGCACATGTTTATTCGCGTTATATGTTTTCACAGTAAAAAGGCATAATGATTAGTTCTATTTCTGATAATAATATTAGAAGTGGTAGCCATTGTACTTACGTACCTGTGATGTAGAAGATGACACAAATGTCAATCAAATAATGTCATATTGTACCATTAAATTATTAGGTAAATTTGATAAGTGGCATTTAATTTTCCATTTCTTCGACAACTACTGTAACTATGACAGTAAATTCCACATATTTTCAGGGGGGGTACAGTGAGAACAGCTAGAATCAAATTTTCCATTGACCAGGATTGGTAGTACACTGTGAACTGCTGGTTTCATATTGTTTTTCTCCTAAATAGCGAGAGCCACATGCATATACTAATTGGAAACTTGATCAGGAATAGTTTGTTGGCTCTGTTTGTAGGCGATTTAGAAGCCAATTGCAGATTGAGACACACTTATCAGAAAGTGATTGAGACACACTTATCAAAAAAATGAATGAGCAATTGAGTAGGGAACTGATAAGAAAAAACTTCAGTTCGACATGCCAAGATCTTAAAAAGAATGCCAGTTCAATTCGGTAGATATAATACAGAACAAATATAGGCATGAATTGATTTGAAACTGATAAAAGGTCTATGGCAACGGCATACATCCCCAAATAGACAGAAAACAATTCAGCTGAGGCCCTAGATGCAAAGCGTGGCATCATGCCAAGAGGTTAGAAATTTCTCTAGCACTTTAGAAAATGATTTGAAACTTCACCTTGCTCGGCGTCCTGCTTGGATGCTCGCCGAGGCCTTCATGTCACTGGTCGTCGCGTCGGCCGTCTCGCTCGCGGTTGCTCAGGGATTCCCGCCGCAGGTTCGTTGGACTCCAATGGATGCCGCGTCGAGGTTGTGTCCGAAAAGACACGCTCGCCGCCGCGGCCACGAAGGGTACGATGAGTTCAGCGCAGGCGGGACGTGATGCACGCCGGCAGGAAGGCTCGTCGTGGTACGGCGCCAGAGAAATTGCCTCACCGCGGCGCGGCGAACGTCGCGGAGGTGGCAGCGCTTCCTACGGCGTCGCTAGAACCAGTGACGAGTCTGGCGCGGGCGGGACGTGATGCACGCCTGCGGGAAGACTCGTCGGCGCGGCCAACGTCGCGGAGGTGGCGGCGCTTCCTGCGGCGTCGCTGGAGCCCGTGGAGGAGGCAGCGGGGGGCAGGCCGAGCACGCGGACGTGGCTGTGGGCGGCGGTGCGGCGTTGGCGGAGGCAGCGGCGGAGCGGCGTTGGCGGAAGCGTGGCTGTGGATGGCGGCGGAATCGAGGGTCGTGGCCGAGCACTGCGAGCAGGCCACGATGTTTTTTTGACGGGGTGGACTAGAGGCCGAGTAGAGAAAGGGAGGTGGCGTGGATTAATTGTTGTCCGTGATATGAGGTAATTGGACTTTCTTTTTTTTTTTGAATTTGTGATTGCACTTTCCTTGCTTGCATGTGATTGCGCCTTCCTGGTACGGTAATTGTATGTCCACCTGCCGGTGTAGAGAGGGAGGTGGAGTGGGATCACATGTAAAGATAAAAGTGATTCCAAAACTAAAGTCGCACCAAAAAGTGTCCACACTTTATTCTTTTTATTTGTGGGAGATAATAACATTGTTTTGAGGGTGATTCTATTGATCACCTCGGTTACAATATGCACGACAACAATACAATATCATTCAAAATTCATTGTCTTTCCTAAGCCATCCAGTCCACCCTTATCTAATGTCCTAATATATAGCCACCAGAATGCAATCAAAAGAATATAATTACATATAACTAATGTTTGCAATATTTCTTTGTAGAATTAGAACGCTTCGTGAAACCGTTTAACTTGCTTGTTGGATTCTTGAAAGTAGAACCAAATCAAGAGAAACCGGGTTTTAGATCATTCTTCGTACGCGTAAAAAATGAAAATGGTTGAAAGTTCTCCTTCAAGTGTTTCTCTCTTTGCATTATTTAGCAGTGATTCCAGCTATTCGACTTAGAATCTAAAAAAATTGAGAAAAAAAAAGTTGCCAGCAATGAGGGTGAATGGAGTTTTATAAAAAGGGTGAGAGTGAATGGAAGGGCAAGATGGAAAATGGTGAAACAGGGAAAGGAAAAGGGTTGTAGTGCAAAACAGAATAGCAATTATTTTTTGAGAAAATTGAAAAGCAAAATTCCACGCTGGTTTGCACATCCACGTGGCGAGAGCGACGTTCTCTGTGTGTGCTGGAGCCTCCCATCCGGTGAGCAGACCTGCCAGCCACACCGCACGCCTCTCCCTCCCGATCCGACGGATGTGATAGCATCCACACGCACGCGGCTGGCGCAGAGGATCCTGCGTGTTGCGGACCAACCTCTCTAAACTTCGATGTCCTGTGTCAGGTTCAGTGTATGTTTAGTTAGACCATCTGCTGCGGCTCCTGGATCCCTTTCCTGCAGAAGGCCATACAGGAACGAATCGTTGGAGTCCTTGATCTGGTCCTGGGAAGCCCAGGACGACCTCTAGTCTTGGGTCTGCCCAGGATGTACGGGCGCCTCCTGGGAAGCATGCGGGGCCCACGCGAAGAAGGGAGGGTGCAGAGGGAGGTGGAGGGCAGCCCACCCGACTCCGGGGCCGTGAGCGCCCTCGCCGGGGCCGTCGCGCCTCGCCATGGCCGGTGCTGCTGCTCCGCGCCGCCTCCGCGCGCTCGCCGAAGCCCCGAGGTCGACCGCTACCGCCATGGCCGCCACCGCCTGCCGGAGCCCGCCGTGGGGAGGGGAGGGGCTGCCCGCGCCCGCGCTCGCCGCGCCCGGGGCTCATGCGCACGCGCCGTCGGAGAGGGAGGAGAGGGCCGCAGCCCCGCCGCTGAGCCGCAGTCGTCGATTCGTGCCGGGTCGAGCCACGCCGTCGTCCAGCGCGGGCCGGCCTCGCCGTTGTCCGCGCCTCCCCAACGGCGGGGCTCCTCCGCCGCGAAGGCCCGCGGGAGCGCCGCGACGCGGCCACGCCGGTGATCCTTCCGCCGCCCTCCCCCACTCAAGATCCACGCCGAGCTCTGCTAAAGATCCGTCGTCGTCCCGGCCGCGCGCTGGCACAGCGGCCCCCGCGCTCAACCACTGGCCCGCCAGCCGCCGCGTGCTGGCACGCTAATGAAGTGGGGAGGAGAGCGGAGAGAGACAGACGAGGTGGGGAGGAGACCGTCGGTGTGGGAGAGAGAGTGGGTGGGAGAGAGAATGGAAGGGAGGTTTTTTAATAAAAAAACTGATAAGTAGGCCCTACAGTCTGTAAAGGATGGTATAAAGGATTAAATGAGTGCGGAAAATTTTGGTTTAGAGGAGAGAATATCGATGACCAGGACGGAATATTTCTTTTAAAGAAAAAATTTAGAGGAACGTGAGTGCGGGTAGTCTTATGCAGCTATGCTGGACTTAAGGTAGGTTTATATTAGTTATGGGTAGTTAATAGCTAGTTGGCTAACAACTAGTTTGAGTCTTACAAAAAAAATTAACACACATGTCAACCCTTTTTAGATGGCTTGAAGCTAAAAGATAGCTAGCTAACAATTAATCATATTTATTATTTATACAAACAGATCCTTAGTACATGTGCAAATTAGGTAGTGTTTACTAACAACTAGTGAAGTTCATTTGGCTAATGAAATTATTGTTAGTCTCAAAAGTCACCCCTCCCCCCGACTCGAATATTGTTTCAATCTGTATGGTTTGAGGTATTTTTCTCAATGATAACAGACTTACCATTGTGAAAATTCAGAATTGTAAGTCGTCATAGATCTTCGAGGCATATAACTTTTGCTATGTATGTATAAAGTTATATACCAAAAAATCGGAACAACCTGCAATTTGAAATGGATGAAGCACTTTATATAATACAATAGGATAGTTTCCTCGCATGAATTTGAACATGTAGTTGTATGGTACTGCTAATCAGGATCTCACTTAAGCTCCTCGTGAATTTAAACATGCATGCAGGCCCACCCTTATCTATAGCTTATTTGTCTCTCCTCTCTAAAGCTTAAAAGGCACCCAACAACAGCTTTTTTTCGAACAAACACACATATATGCAATTAATGAACGTGGTCCAGATTCCAGCTATAGGAGATAGCACTTGGCTTGGCTTAACATCCACTCCAATTGCTTATGGATCGGTAGATCCACCCATTTGGTGATGGCCCATGATTGCCAAGGGTCACTAGCTCTCGCTCACAGGAATTGTGCTGTGAAGCACAAGCTGCCCACTAGTGTGGCTTACACGTCTTGCCATTCTTGCATTGCATCGTCGTCCTCTGAGTTGACACCGCGGAATGCTGTTAAAAAAAACGATGCCTCTCTCTGGCCGTTATGCGTGCAGTGAGAGTGAGGCATCGTAAATGCATGAATAATCATGTTATGCATATATCGCATCAGGTAACCACCGTTTGACTGGCGCTGTCTGGCTGGCCGACACAAGAACGATCGATATCGATACGATGTGTGAAGCACAGTGCCGACACGTCGACATGGTGCATATGGACGATGCTGGATAATTGGAGATGGAAATCATGAATGCAGACAACAGCATTCTGGGTCTTTTTCTCCACGTGTGAAAACACAAGCTTTATATTTGTTTCAATAATAATACAGACGCAGCATATATATTTCATACATATACATATTCACCCCTACATACACATACACCTACATTAATTGTTATATGATATAAGCATCTTTTTTCAACGGTTGATTTAAAGATCGACGACTCTAATCTATCCTTTATCAGAGCACACACTAGTACTGAACTCAGACGTTAAAAAAATAAAACTAGTACCGAACTCAACACTTTCAAAGAAAAAAAAAGGTACCGACCTCATTTTTTGGAGCACTTTGATAGCATTTTGATGTTTTGTTCGCTCAAAAAAAACATTTTGATGTTTGATTCCAACTTCTATAGTTCTATATATTAGCCAGGAACTGATCGTGAAATTAATTAGATCGATATTCTACCTATTAAACTATGTGGGCCTACGTACGTGCTAACATGGTAGCTACTGAGTAAGCAAAAAATAAAAAGTCTGCATGGCCTTTTATAAAAACCTAATATCCTAACCTTCGATGTTCTAATAACGTCCAAATGGCACCTCCTCGAATGATTTTGTAGTGCAGCTTGGGCTATGTATCCCCGCTACACTGGCATGAGTTCCCCCATGTATCTATTGTCTCCCTCTCTTGCTACTTTATCTGGGCTGCCGCCCACTGCCTCTTGTCTCTTGTTCCACCTCCTGACGCTCCTCGATGGCATTGAGCTCATGAATTGTGCTTGTGCCCTCGTCATTTGTTCTCTCTGTGAACACATATAGTTTTTCCATACCATGGCATAGCGTCTTTATGATGAGAAATTGTCAACATGCCAACACTTATTTGGTTCGTGGTTGGTTCGATGGTTCTACTAATCTCTGGCATAGGGTTATGTGTCGAAACGTGTCCCCTCGCTTGTGGTGTGCAGGTGTGAAGTCTGGAGACGGTAGCAATGGTCGGGGTGAAGGTCAAGCAGGGCGTGTCGTGCCAATGGACCATGGTGGACATGAGGTTTGGACCGAGGAACCAGACGGCAGGGTTGTCAGCCGCGGTGGCTGACACTTTAGACATCGACAAGTGCAAGTGTCCATGGCTGGGGACATGTATTGTAACATCCCAGATGTTAGTAAGCAATTAAAATTATAATCAAATGCATTATCAAGCATAATCATTGAGCATCATGACATAAATGCATTCATATTTTAATAATATCTTTTATGTGGTGCTTTGTTTTATACATGAAATGATGAGTTGATTGCTAATCAAAAACCATTTTCAAAATCCTGTTTTACCCCTCTTTCTATATTTCAAAATTTATAAGGAATTTTGATATACTCTCAAAATATGGTTTGTATATCTTGACAAGATCTACAAGGTTGGTATTCAAAGTTTTCAAGTTTCCAAAAAGAATTTCAAATGAATTTGAAAATACAGTTTTCTACATTTGCCCCTTTTCAATTTTAAATCCATATTTCAAAAATTATGCATATTTTGGGAAAACTTTGTATATGAAAAATGTTTGGTTTAAAAAGTTGAACATTTCATAGTTTTGAATATTTTCAAGTTTTATTGAAAAATCAAAAGTAATTTTAAATATTTATTTCTAGGGATTTGCTTTCCTTTTGAATTTGAATTCATATTTCAAAAACTAAGCAGAATTTGAAAATGTTTGTTAAATTAAAAATGTAGCTCTTCAAAAGTTATGTAAATGATATTTTGGGATATTTTCAAGTTCTTATATAAAATATGGAGTAATTTGCAATTTTCGACGAGTGGCAGTTCTGTAATTTTTGTGAATAGTCCCTCGCGAGCTGCTGCTATTGCCGCGTCGCTGCCGTGGTCTATTTGGCCGCGATTTCACGGTGTTTACCGAGCATGGCCGCGTGGACGAGTTCGTGAAGTCGCCTGCCACCTCGCCATCCCTCTCCCTGCTCTATTTAAGCTGGCGTCGTCGTCGTTTTCTCCTCTTTTTCGTCACCCCCATGGCCGCCACGCTGAGATCCGGCCGCCGCTCGCGTTCCCGCTGCTCCGCGCCACTCCACTCCCCACTAGCATCACCAGCCGCTTCGCCTCAGTCTCCTACAGCTTGCGCGTGCGCTCTCCAAGCCCAACCGCCGCCAGAGAGCATCGCCGTCGTGCTGCTCCATCGCCGAGCCGCGGGCTTACGTGGCCGTGCCACCACGGGCCGTCTCCGGTCGAGCTTTGACCATCCTCGGGTGCGGCCGGGCATGGTGATGCTCCTCCACCTCTCCCTCATCGCCGACGTGCATCAATCGGCCGGAAATCGCCATCTCCGGCGACCTCCTCTGCTTGATTCGTGACCAGGGACCTCGTCTAAGAATTCAACAAAAAGCAGGGGTCTAACTGCGAAGTCCATGACTTAGGTGAATAGTACCTAAGGACATGTTTGTAGCAGTTTTTCTTAAATTTCAGAAATTCATATCTGGAGTTTGGTAACTCAGTTTTTGGTGAACCAAATTTTGTTGTGTTCCTTGTGATGCCTAGTTTTTATTAAAAATATGAAACATGCCATATTTTATAGTAAAGTAATTAGTTATGTTTTATGCCTTTATTTTATGATAGAAAGGAAGGAAATTCATATCTCATGTTGTATAGCTCCGTTTCGCTTGAAATTTTTATGACATGTTTATTATGCCATGTGTGTGCTGTAGTAAAAATATTGTGGTCACTGGAGGAAGTATGCTTAATCTTCTGATTTATCTTGTTTATTTCTTATTAAATAGTTTATAAATATAATAAAAATGTATAAATGAAAAATATAGTTCCTTTACTTTTGTATGATGTTGCTATGTCATATTAACATCTAATATGGCTATGTGATTTTAGAATATGTGGAGTTTTGTATTTATCTTGTGTAATACTTTTAAAATAGTTTATAATTAGCTAGTTGTTTAATCTTGTTATGCTTTCACCAATGCATTGCTGTGCATCATGTCATACATTTCATCATGTTAAAGCATGCATTATTTCATTATATATAGTTATTTCGAGCGTGATTTGGATCGTGGTACACTTCGAAAACTACCATTCACCTCTGGAGATGGAGACGTGGATCCAGGATGATTGGTGTTGACCATCCCTGGTGTTGGTGTCAAGTCTGATATTTGGAATCTAACTTCTCTGCAAAACAGGTAAGCCCCGGATGCTTTTAAACCCTTCCTTGTTTTTATAAAAGTTTTTATCGCTTCAGTTTTGAAATGTTGCATTAAGTAACAGGAGTTGAGTGATAAACCACCAATTGTATTACCTGTCTTATTTCCATATTCCTTGTTACCTGTTTTTGAAAAATGCTTAGTTATGCTTGCCCTACTTAATTAGTAGGTTTTCAAAAAGAAAAAGAATGAAAAAGACGAGGTTGGCTTTACCTGTTGAAATCATGATGATAGTTAATAAATCGAGTCCGGACGGTTAACTTGCATTGGGAAAGGAGTCCCTCTGTAGTGTTTCCGTCTGTTGATGCCCTAGGTTCCGTGTCGATGGTGAATCGGTGATATCAAGAAATTAGAAAATCCACATGCATGAAATGATATACAGTGGGCCAGAGTCTCCACGTATGTCATGGAGTGATATATAGTGGGCCAGAGTCTCCACATATGTCATAGTGTGGTATACCGTGGGTTTAAGTTCCCATGTATATCGGTACACTGGGTCTAAGTGCTCACATGTATCATGTGGTGATATATGGCTGCGGTTGTTATCCCGGTATTTCTGTGATCTGGTATGCATCGGAGTTAAAGTCTCCGGTATCCCAGTGATCTAGGTCCTAGCTGGGTATAAAAATGGATTTGAATCGTCGTTGCTTCTCGAAGAAGAAGACTCAATCAATGTTCATCATCGTAGTAACAACTTGAATGATGATAAGGTATCAAAATAAAGTTGGTTGGTAATCTTGAGCTAGAGCAAGATAACTTTACTTTCGTTATATCTAATGATGAGTTAGAATTTGATCCACAAGAGATTTTCTGCAAAAAGTCCTTGTTTCTTGCGAGCCTTACCTTGTCCCTCTGGCCTACATTCCTGAGTCTTCACCCCTTTTTTTCGTCGGGTCAGTCTTGTTGAGTACTTTTGTACTCAAGGTTTGTTGAACCCCTATTGCAGGTGCTAATTGGTGTTCAAATCAAGTTCATGTCGGTGGCTCGATGTGATCTGGTTGTCCTCTCCCGAGTTAGGTGCTCTACCTAAGTTGTCTTCTGTAGTTCTACTTTGCTTTCGCAATTGAAGTTAAGTTTGTAAAAAGTTAACTTATTCATATATTTTGTAAATTTAATTTTATTATTCTTCCGCACTCTGATATATATATATATTTTGTAACAAATGTTGTAATATTGGAGCTACTCCTTTGTTGATCCTGGTATGAGTTGTAAAACGTGGTTTAATCGGGGTCCTTTGAGGGCACCCGACAGGGATTTCTAAGTAGTATGGGATGCATGCATGGCTATTAGAGGTCTTTGAGATAATGATGGGTGCATGTGGGCCATATAATTTAGGAGGTTCTGCCACATGTATGGACTACACTACTCACGAGGAGTTTTGGTGGTTTATCCTCAAAACAATCAACGGAGGTTTGCTAGTTTGTCCTCAAAACCATCGGCGGCCGGTTTTGCAAGTTTGGGCCTCAAAACCCAAGCAAAGGTCCCAATGCGGGACGGACGGCATGGCGGCATCAGGGAGATTGCGTCGAAGCAATGCTATCGGTGAGAAGGTGTGGTGGTTGTCTCACCGATAGTCAGTTTGGTCTTTTCTTGACGTGGCAATTTCACTTAGCCGCGGACAGTCTGACCTTTTGAGGGCGAATAGTTCGAGGTTCAGGATCGAGCCAGTGACTTTCATGAACTGCTTTATACTTCGTACCATGGACAATCCATCGATATAACTGCGGACAATCTGCCGATATAACTGCGGACAATCCGTGAGTCTGTGGCAGAACAATACCGAGCTCTCGACTTCCTGTTTGGTCTTTCTGGTTTTGCCTGCGGATAGTCCGGCCGTACCTCGCGGACAGTTCGACGCCTGTTTCTCGTCCAGTCCAGAACCTGTACAAAGAAGTTCTTGTTTCCAGATTTTTCCTGCGGACAGTACGGCTCAGAACTTCACTGTGTCTAGAACCATTTCAGATCAGTTTGGTTTTCGAATTTTTGCCCACACACAGTCCGCCCCTGGTACCTCAGACAGTCCGCAGTTGACTGCTCCTGAACCAGTCCGTACACGAGGACAGTCTGAGCCCTGTTCCACTGACAGTCTGCTCCTGTGCAATGAGTGCTGAGTTTTTTGGATCATGATCGTTCAGTCTCCGATTGTTCTACCATTTATTCTGCGGTTCTTGTAGTGACCCGCTGTGTTCCTAGGGACCATCCGCCCTCTCAATAGGGTTGTGGTCATCACCGCCCTGTGGTTAGTTTCTTAGGGTTGTTTGTCGAGCCAAGGACCAAAAGTTTCGAAATAAATTTAAGGCTCTCATTCACCCCCTCCCCCTCTCCCTATGGTCGCCATATCCGGTCCTTCGTCATCCCTTAATCTCGTAAAGCTACTAATTAAAAACTGAAAGCACTAAATAAGAGATCAGATAAAGAGTGATGACAAATGATTGCCAAATATATATAGCTTTGGCTATCTAAAAAAACTGCAGGACTGAACCGTCATATCCTTAAATGTAGTACTAGCAAATATGCCCGTGAGTTACAACGGGAGAAAAAATATTAAATATTCATGCAAAATAATAACATGCAAATACATATGTACTTATGTTTTATGCTTTTATAATTATTCCTATTAAACCTATATCAAATTAAAACATAACTTGATATATTTTTTCCATTCCAAAACACATAACTATTTAGATATAGATATTAAATATTCATGCAAAACATAACGTGAAAGTACATATCTACTTATGTTTTATGTTTTTATACATTATTCCTATTAAATCTATATTGAATTAAAACAACCGGTATATTTTTCCATTTCGAAACACATAATTATTTACGTATAAATATGTCATAACTTAAATTTTCATACTACCCATGCGTTATGTGGACAGATCATTTTTTTTATGAAGTTAACAAAAAAGATTTGACATTTTCTGATTTTTCTATGGTTTTTGGTTATTTTATTATTATTTTGCAAGATGTGACTTGTAGAAAAAGAGAAAAACAAAACAAAAGCAAAAATTTTGCATGGGCTTGGCCCAGCCCACAACGAAGTCGGCCTAACTCGAAGGATTCAGCCATGCTGAAAATTAAACCCACGAGGCCCACTTGGATTTGGATAATTTGCATCAGGAACCTCGGTGTATTTCAAATATTACTAAGACTCTCCCACCTTTACGCATAATTATTTACATGTAAATATATCATGACTTTAATTTTTCATACTACCCATGTGTTCTATGAATAGATCGTATTTTTATGAACCTAACAAAAGTGATTTGATATTTTCTGTTTTTCTATGGTTTTGGTCATTTTTGATTATTTTGCAAGATTTGATTTATATTTTTTTTGAGAATTGCACAGTTTAATGTAGACGCTCACAACACGCACGCACACTCACCCCTATGAATACACGTACGCAAACCTATTCCTGCTACTATGAGCATCTCCGAAGGATTCAACATCCGGCAGATCTGGAGACTCTAGAAGCCACCACTGGCGCCTCGTTGTCGACGGGATCGTCGCTTACCACTTAATGCATAACGACGATAAATTCTAGAAAAATCCCAGGAAAAGATACGAGCACCAGGATTTGAACTCTGATGGGTAACGTCCCACTGGACCGTCCTACCACAGACTACAAACCAATTCGTACAAGATTTGATTTATATAGAAAAGAGATAGACAAAAGAAAAATAAAAAATTGCATGGGCTTTTTTTAATTATTGTTTCCAATTCTAATCTACGAGTCCGGGTTTCATATATTAATGTCGTTTGCCAAATTCTCGGCTTTGTATGCATGTGTCAGAAAGTCCAGGTGCATGCATTCCGTTGAAAGGAGGGTCATGCACGTATGAACAAGAGGCACAGCTTGCATGGTTCTTTTCATAATTAAAATACGTGATGAGATTGATTAATAGAAAGAGTCCACGTGCCACAAGATATTATCGTTTGAGAACTTAGGAAACTAAATACACCTAAAATTAGCTAATAATATGAAGTTTCGTTCGGACTTTGGACTCTATGGACCCGGGCCAATATAGTTGGTTAATGTGGCGGAAGAAATTTTGGCCTATGGGCAGCCAGAAATTTTGGTCTTTTAGTATATGGGTATAGATTTTTGTTTCTCTTACCTCCAACTTATATTAGCTGGTACCCTTAAAAAACTTACTCCTATATATGTAGTTGGAGACTTATTTGAGGACGCCCTAATATCACTGTGACTTGAACCATGATAGGCGTAAATAAGGACCCGGGAAATGCATTATTGGCTATACGCAACATGTATGTCGACGCATGCAGATTATTCGTTGCTTTCACCGGGAGAGCTCGGTGGGAGGCAAGGTAAGTGGTGGGAACCGGAAGGAACAACAGACAGACAGCCATAGCTAGCCATGTGCGCGTGCTAGCTGCATACAGTGTGCCCAAGCATATATACCCCATGAGTCCACGACCCCTCGATCGGATCATTGGATCAATATATCATAATACTAGTATAGTTTTGCTCTCTACTAATGATTAATGTAATCTAATCGCTCACTCGATCTGCACCACGTACCCCACCTAACAGTAACAGCAACAATCTTAAGCATGCGGGGCATAAACCCGGCCCATGGACGATCTGTCATGTGCCGTGTACCATATATACACTATGAAGATACTTGTGCGTTGTTGTGGGTATTAGGAAGAATTTAGAATGAAAATGGACCCAGATGGTGTGTATGCATAGCTTGCAATCAGAGTAGAGGTTACAAGCTATTAATGGAATAACATAGTTATTAGTAATAGATGACGTGGATAGCCATTACTAAAACATATGTGATGTTGATGGCTCGTATGTTGATATAGACTTAATTATAGAGTACTAGTCTGTCTTAAATTTAGTTCGTTTGATTTTTGTTTGGCCACTTATTTTATTTAAAAATTTATTTAAAATATTATTTTTTTTATTGTGTATTTCTTTATTAACAAAAGATATTTGAGAATGACCTAAATTTAACTATGTTTGTTTAAATTTTTAAATAAAAGGAGTGGTTAAACTTGAGATAAAAAAGTTAAACGAATTATAATTTAAAATGGAGGGAATAGATTATTAGCTTGAGGTACATATATGGGGATAGGATGGGATGTGAGGTGGTTAGCGTGCCCCATCTATCGCCCATTGGACGCATCAACTCACGTGTGACCACACGGCTAGCTACCACCAAAGCTGCTAATTACCATTCATGCAAAAGGACCATATGCGTACATATCATAGCCCTCCCTTCCTTGTCTCCCCCTGCATACCATGTGTCCTATCATGCATGATCGACCGAGTTTTCTTTTCACTAAGGTTAGATGGATGCTACTCCTTCCGTCTAAAAAAGATCTCACTTCCTAAGAGTCAAATAATTTTAAGCCTCCACTAAATTTTTATATAAAAAATTTACTTATGAAATATATATTTATAGTAAGCTGGTCTATAGAGACAAACAAAGATACCTGTTGGGTAAGGGGTTCACATACACATCTCCAATAAAAACAATATGCGGGTCGTAATTATATTTCATTCCGTTCAAAAACTTATATTCCAGGGGGTATTTATAGACCCCTGACTTCGCCATTCAAGGAATCTTACAAAATCAGCCATGGAACCTCCTATACATTAGCTAAAAAGGGCATCGGCGAAGTGGCGAAACACACTTCGCCATTTTCCTTTTATCTTCTTAAGCAACTTTGGACTTGATCATGATCTTTCGACTTAGCTGGGAACTTCACAGACTCCTCATGCAAAGCCGCCACGATGACTTCGTTGGTCATCAAGAGACTAGCGAAGTCATCTTCGCCGGATAACCTGAAACATGTGAAATCATATGTGCGAAGTTTGATAGCCACAGTGAAGTGTCCACGTCATCTTCGCTGAGCGTCCAAAGTACGGCGAAGTCATCTTCGCCAGCTAACTTGAAACATGCGAAAATGCATTAGCGAAGTTGAAGACACGTGCAGCGAAGTATCTTCGTTGTCTTCGCTGCACATGTTAGCATTTCAAATGTTTATAATGAAATGTTTGTCTCCAAACTTTGCAAAGGATGTTTGTATGTCAAAGTTGTTCCACAACAGCAGCCCCTCGCGGGCGAAGGCCTACTCCAAAGGTCTAAATCCCGCGAAGTTTATATGAAACTTTGCCTAGCAAACGCCGTCCAAACTTTGGAGTTGGCCTATTTGAATATTGAATCCAACGGCTAGTTTTGACCAGTTGACCGGACTCTGCCTATAAATAGCAAGGCCCTCCCCCCCGAGGCTGTCGTTTTTAGAAGAAGAAAAACTCTGCCAAAATTTTTCTTGAGCTCTAAATTTTGAGATAGGTTTTCTTTGACGTTTTGCCATTGTGTTCACCTAGTCTCAAATCTTTGTTCGAAGTTTGTGTAACATCTTCATCGAGGTTTGTTCCTTTAACTTTTTCATTTTCGTGATTTCGTTGAATAGTGTTTTTGATCTTCAGTTTTTGTAGATGTCTTCGCGAGATTTACAAGATCAGCTTCAGTCTCAGGGGAGTTCCAAGACCGAAGAAGATAAGGCTCAAATGGATTCTGATGAAGAGGGCCTAGACGGCGTTGACGAGTCAGTTGAGGACTTGGTGAAAGATGATGAAGGTTTTACCTTGACTTTTGGTAAAACTTTGTTTGAAAAGAGTCGCCTTGATGAGATGGTGCGATTAAAACTCGTTGATCGTGATCAAGTGAGGGTGCCTGACCCTTTGGAGACTAATCCGAAGCCGCATCCCGATGAGTGTATTATTTACTGGGATCTGTTCACTGCTAGTCTTCGCTTCTCTTGCCAGGACTTTGTTAAGGATGTGTTGAAAGCTTTCAACATTCAAATGCACCATCTAAGTCCAAATGGTGTAGTTAGGCTGGCTCAGTTTGTCTGGGCCATCAAATCTCAGGAGGCTAATGCTGACATTGCAGCTTTTTGTAAACTTTTTGAGATGCATACTCAATTCAAGGAGTTTATGTTTGAAGAGCGAGTGATTACTAAGTATTTTGTTGCTCAAGTTTTAAGGCTGCCCGCAACGCTATCCAGATTTCTCCGGCAACACGGAATAAGTGGAGTACTGGAGATTGGTGTAGATACTGGTTTTATCATAAAGTGCCCATGGTTGAGGAGCGGAACCCTATTACAAAGAGAATGTTGAAGAAGTATCCGATGGCTGCCAGAATGGAAATTGAGAATTTTAAGCTATCTCCATCTTTTCCTTCTTCCCTGATCTCGAAGACTGCTGTGAAGGCGTACAAGTGTACAACTTCGCTGCAATGTGCTAGGGATCTGGTTGAGGAATATGCTGCTACCAAAATTTTGCCATTGAAGAAAGGATGTTCCTTTCAGTGTTTTTATCCTAAGAAAGTTCGAGGTATAAACTACAAGTACCCGGATAACAATTTTCCTCACCCGAGGACATTTTCTTCTGATGAAGAATTTGTGAAATCTGTGGAAAGTCGGGCTGAGGATTTGCTTGGCAAGTATATGTTGAGCGAGAAAAATAATATTGATAAGATTCTTGGGAGTGATTATAGGCGCTTGAACAGAGTTTTTGAAATTGCTAATGTTGAATATGGTGAAAGGCCTCCTCCTGCCTATGCTCGTGAAAAGAAGCAAAGTAAAAAGGAGACCGCTATTCAGACAAAGGAGAAGAAGCGCAAGTCTGGCGTTTCTAGCAAAGTTGTTGCTAAGAAGTTGAAGAAAAATCAAAGTCCTTCTGTTTTGTTAGATGCTGAGGAGATTGATGCTGTGCTTGAACGGAGTTTGGACATAGAGGGGAATTTGGTTTCTGATGTCGGTGCTGGTGGTGAAGGCGTTGTTGAGGTTGTTAAAGGTGATGGTGATGGTGATGATGTTGTTTTTCCTGTTTCTTAAGATGTTGAGGATAAGGTGAGAAAAATTTGTATGACTTTCTCTTGTAGTGGTTTGGCTCCACCATTACCTACTCCACTTAACGAAAACTTACAGAGTTTGCAAGCCCGTGGTGCTTCTGTCGGTGGTTTTGGCGAAGTTGGTGCGAGAACTACCTTGGTCTCTAAGAGAGAGACTCAGGAAGCTGGTGGATCGGCTTCGCCGAGGCCTGACGCTGAGGCCCCTTTTACTAGGCCACATGAGAAAATGTTGACGCTGGGAGAACAACTTCGGTTGAGAACCCCGCTAGGTTTGAGGCCGGCAAAATTGGTGCTCAAAATATGCCGAAGAAAACTGGAGGCTCTAAAGTTTGTACTCTTGATTTTGAGGATAGTGATGAGGAGGTTTTTGATGATAAAACCAACAATGATCGGTTGGCGCGCTTGTCTAGTTCTACTATCCATGTTGAGAGTGGAAAGAGTGTTGAATGCAACCTGGGTGAGCGCGTTTCTATCGGTAGGTATTGTGGCTTCACGTTTCTTTTTGATTTGAATTGTTTTGTTTTGTTGATTTTAATTTTTCTTGCAGAAACTATCTTTCCTCATGCACCGTCTTCTCCTCGGAAGAGTATCGACTTGAGCAAGTTTACTAGCCAAGAACCTGTTACTCCTGTTACCCCTGCTGCTGGCGAAGGAGAAATTTCTGATGCTCTTAAGCGCGGTATGGCATTTTGTCAAAAAGAGAGTTTGAGCCTTGATAGCTTCAAGTTCATTGGTATTGGGGCTGATAAACTTTGGATGATGCCTCGTACTTCTGAGGTTCAACTGTCAAAATGTATAGAGGAGGCCTTTATTGTCCCTGATGCGAAACTTGAGATATCGAAGAAACCCTTACACGAAGTTGCTGATGCGGGGTTATCAATGATGTACAAAGGTTCCATCCTGATGAGAGGATTGAGAATGGGCTTGGAGGATAAGGAGAAAAATTTTGCTCTTCGTGAACGTGACTATCTAGCTGAGATTAAAAATCTGAAGAAGCAGCTTGCCGAGAAAGAAAAGGAGAGAGCTAATTCTGTAGATGCTCACAATGTTTTGGAAGGCAAGCTTATCAGTGCTCTCGCTCGAGTTGAGGAAAAAGAGGATGATATTAAGAAGATTACGGAAGACAAAGAAAAGTTAGAGGAAGGCTTGAGGCGTATTGAAAAGAAGTTGCAGGAACAGGAGAAGTCCTTCTTTGACAATTGCAACCGGATTTGGGAGCTTTATTTTGAGTGCTATGACAAGTTTGGAGCCTGCCCTGAAGAAAAATGTTGAGAGCTTGGTGATCGTGATAGCTTCTTTAGCTGGCTTTGTCATCAATACAAAGATTTGTCCTGAGTCATCGAGACTACAATTGATATTGGAGTGTACTACTCTGCTCGTGCTTTGTTTCATTTGATGAAACAGAGTCAAGATCCTTTGTTTGCGTAACTTTATGATGCCAACTATAAGTTTCCTTCTGTGAGTGAGCTTACCAATGTGACGAAGGCTACATAGATTTTGTGCAACAAGTATCTTGAGCAGCATTGGAGGTCAGGTGGTCGGGTTCATTGTTTTGACAAAGCTAGAGAGAAACTACAGAGGGTAAATTTTATACTTGCTTGCTTTTGTTTTCTTTTGTGTCAGCAAATTGCAAAGGAGGCGGAAGCTGCTCAGAGGGAGGTAGAAGAAGCCACAAAGAAGGAAGCTGATGCTGGAGGTCGAAGCGGTGCCGGACCCAGCAATGTTAGTGGCGGCCGTCTTTAGGCTCTAGTTGTTTTTCCTTTTGTGAGAAGAGAGGTTTTTTTAAAAAAAATGGTGGTTCTAAGTTATGATCCTTGTAACATATACACTTGGTAACTGTTTGACTATTTGCCCATCCTGCGCAGGTTCCTCATGCTGAGGCTGCGCAGGATGTCAAAGACATCGTTCCACTATTAATGTGTAATGACTTTGTTTTCGAGCCTGCTGATTTTATGATTTTTGCGCGAAGTGTGATGGCTGTGATGTTGATGATTTCCTTACTCGTAAGTTTTGCTCTCGTTGTTTTGGACTTGAACTTTTTTGGTGATTCTATCTTACAAATCTTTTATAGACTTGAATAAGCGATGTCGTAACGTCCGACCTCCTAATTACCGAGTTTTTGATTTTATGGGCTTTGCATAGATAAAAGTTTAACGTGTAAGGTTTACTTTTCTTCTATGGTTGCTCTTATTGTTTTGACCTCTTCTTCTTGTAGTCATCTGAGTCAAGTACTTCGTCAGTGAGTGTTTGTGAGGACTATTTGCGCCGTGAAGCGAACAAAATTATAAACGAAGTTGTGAGCGACATACTTGGTGATGTTGTCGAGGTAGTTAGTTCTCAAGATGACTAATTTTTGTAAACACATTTTTGTAATTGGGTAGATTATATTGCAAGACATCTTGTATTGCAAAGTTTGTGAGTTTTCCTTCACTTGTATGACTGGGTACAGAATAAATACTTTGAATTAAATTGCGTATTTACTTTGCTTAGAAACATGTAATCGACAACTTTACCTTAGCAAATTTTAAAATGTTGTACCTTCTTTTTCATCCGCAGTGGATGCATACACTTCGTTTGGAAGCTTGAAGCATTTTCTCCTTAGAAGCTGGAGACATTTCACCTTAGTGAAATAATAGTCGAAAAATTTGCCTTAGCAAATTTTGAAAACGCCGTCCCTTATTTGTCGAGTGAAGTGGACGCGTGCGCTTCCTTAGAAGCTAAAAATATTTTACCTTAGTGAAATAATAGTCAAAAAATTTGCCTTAGCAAATTTTAAAAATGCCGTCCTTTCTTTTTCGAGCGAAGTGGATGGGTTCGCTTCCTTAGAAGCCGAAAATATTTCATCTTAGTGAAACAGTCAAAAAATTTGCCTTAGCAAATTTTGAAAACGCCATCCCTTCTTTTTCGTACGAAGTGGACGTGTTCGCTTCCTTACAAGCTGAAAATATTTCACCTTAGTGAAACAGTCGAAAAATTTGCCTTAACAAATTTTAAAAACGCCATCTCTTCTTTTTCGAGCGAAGTGGACGCGTTCGCTTCCTTAGAAGCCGAAAACGTTTCACCTTAGTGAAACAGTCGAAAAATTTGCCTTAGCAAATTTTGAAAACGTCGTCCCTTCTTTTTCGTGCGAAGTGGACGTGTTCGCTTCCTTAGAAGCCGAAAATATTTCACCTTAGTGAAACAGTCGAAAAATTTGCCTTAACAAATTTTGAAAACGCCGTCCCTTCTTTTTCGCGTGAAGTGGACGTGTTCGCTTCCTTAGAAGCTGAAAATATTTCACCTTAGTGAAACAGTCAGAAAATTTGCCTTAGCAAATTTTGAAAACGCCGTCCCTTCTTTTTCGTGCGAAGCGGACGCGTTCGCTTCCTTAGAAGCTGAAAACATTTCACCTTAGTGAAATAATAGTCAAAAAATTTGGCGCAGACTTTTTGAGTTGGATAAGTTAGCATTTTTTAGATTTAATAAAATATTGACGCTAATTTAGTTTTGCAAAATTTGTGCCGATATAGGAGTATATGTTGGATGTACTCTTTGGCACTTTGTATTTTAGTGTGGAGACATATCTCTGGGGAAACTATTCTCATTTATATTCCATGAGATTTACTGAGAGACTGCCTCGTTAAAAAACCACTCACCCTACGAAGGGTTTCCCCTGAGTGGAAAAAGAGTGTAGCTCGATTACATTATAAAGTTGCTTGAAATAAAACTTCTACTTCTACTTTGCAGGAAGTGAAACTACTCTTCTGGTTCGCTATGGGTAATATTTATGAAGTGCTTCTATATTCCAAGTGTGACTAAGCTCTTTACCTTTCAAATTTGCTAGGTGGTACGCACCTTCTTTGGTTGTTCTTGTGATGATGAAAGGCCCTTCCCACTTTTGTTGGAATTTTCCCAACGTGTCTTCATCTATTTTTCTTTTGAGGACAAAATCTCCTGGTGCCAACTCTCTTGGCTTGACTTTCTTGTTGTACTGCTTCTTTGTTTCAAGTTGGTACTTCTTGATATTTTCAAGTACTTTGTTTCTTTCTTCTTCGAGCAAATCCTTGCTTGTTACTTGGTCTTCTTCTGTGATCATTTGAACATTTGTTCTTGGACCTTTGTATTTTATCTCTTCGGGGGTCATTGCTTCATCTCTGTAAAGTAATTTGAATGGAGAAAAATCTGTTGGCCTTGATTTTGAAGTGTTGTGAGACCAGATTACTTTTGGTAATTCATCGACCCATTTTCCTTTTTTGAGGTCAGTTAGACACTTTGAAATTCCAGTGCAAATTATCCCATTTGCCCTTTTGACTGCTCCATTAGACTGTGGGTGTCTTACTGATGCGAAGCAAAGTTTGAGTCCCATTGAATGGTTGTATTCTCTGAAGTCTTCGCTATCAAACTGGGTTCCATTATCTACAATGATGTGTTTCGGGACTCCGAATCTGCATATGATGTTTTGCCATAGGAATTTTTTCATTGTATAAGAAGACATGTTTGTGATTAGCTTCGCTTCAATCCACTTGGTGAAATATTCGACTGCAACTATTGCGTATTGGTAGTTTCCCTGAGCCAGAGGTAACTTTCCAACTATGTCTATTCCTCATCTTGCAAGTGGCCAAGTTGGTTCAATTGGTTGTAGGTTTGTTTCTGGTGCATTGATTTTACTCCTTGCCATTTGACAATTATGACAAGTTCGAATGATTTCTTTGCTGTCACTTTGGGCAGTTGGCCAAAAGAACCCTTGTCTGAAGGCTTTTTTGACTATTGATCTAGCCCCTGCGTGACATCCGCAGATTCCCTCATGTATTTCTTTCAGCAGGTTTTTCCCATCTTCTCTTGAGATGCACTTTAGTAGTGGTTGGAAAACTCCTTCCTTGTATAGTTCTTCGTTGATGATTTTGTAGCTTCTGGTCTTTTGCTTCATTCTTACTTCGTTGATTTCATTTTCTGGTTTGTAAAATCCTTTGAGGAATGCCATAATTGGAGCTCTCCAGTCTTCACCTTCTATGATGTGTACTTCTTTCGGTTGTTCAATTTTTGTTTTTGTTGAGGCTTCGGTGATAATTTGGAAGAATACTTCTGGTGGTAACTCTAACTTTTGGGCGGTGGCTTTTGTAATTTCGTCTGTATCTGTATTGTCATTTCTTGAGATACTTTTCATTGTGAATCCTGCGAAGTGTTTTTCTTGGTCTCTCAATAGCTGGAGATACTTTGCTAGTTCTGGATCTCTTGCTTTGTAATTTTTCTCTATATGCCCAGTCACTACTTGAGAATCTGTCTTGATTATTAGCTTTTGGATTCCCATTGCTCTTGCTTTATGAAATCCCAATAATACTGCCTCATATTCTGCAATGTTGTTGGTGCATTGAAAGTCTAATCTTGCTGCGTATTTGAGTTTGATTCCAGAAGGTGAGGTTATGACTGCTGCTACTCCTGTGCCAGCGAAGCCCGAGGCACCATCATAGTAGATTATCCATTCTGGTTGCTCCATGCTTTCTTGATTGTATTTTGAGGGTGTCCAATCTACTACGAAGTCAGCCAACCTTGAGATTTGATTGCTGTTCTTTTCTCAAATTTGATGAAGTATTGAGACAATTCTGCAGCCCATTTTCCCAATCTCCCTGAAGATTTGCAGCCTTGTAGCACTTCTTTGAGGGGTTGATTTGTTGGTACTTTTATTCTGTGTGCTTGGAAGTAGTGTTTCAACTTTCTGGATGCCATAAGTACTGCATATGTAATTTTCTTGATTTCTGAATAGAAAATTTTTGATCTAGACAAAGCTTCAGATGCGAAGTATACTGGAACTTGTCTTCTTGAGTGTTCGTTTTCTTCTTCTTGTATCAGTACTGCACTAACTGTACTTTTGTTTGCTGATACATACAATAGCAAATCTGTCGTTGGATCAGGTGTTGCCAAAGTTGTGGGATTGGATAGATGCTTTTTTATTTCTTCGAAAGCTTGTTGCTGTGCTAGACCCCAGCTAAATTTTTCCTTTTTCCCTTTTAGTGCTTGAAATATTAGGAGGCTTCGCTCGGCTGATTTGGATATGAATCTATTCAGCGAAGCTAATCTTTCTATCAGCTTTTGGATGTCCTTGATGTTTCTTGGCACTTACATATTTAGAATTGCCTTTACCTTCTCTGGATTCGGGTCAATTCCTTTTGCGGATAAGATGCACCCCAAAATTTTACCTGTTTGAACTCCAAATGTGTATTTTTCTGGGTTTAGCTTTAGGTTTGCTTTCCTGAGGTTTGAGAAGGTTTTTTATAGATCTTCAACATGGTCTTCTCTTTTCTTGCTCTTGACTACCAGGTCATCAACATACGCAAGCAAATTTCTTGGTATTTGATCTTTGAGGATTGTGGATGTCATTCTGATGAAAGTTGTTCCTGTGTTGTGAAGCCCCTCGGCCATTCTTTGGAAACAGTATGTTCCGAATGGTGTAATAAAACTTGTGTACTCTTTGTCTTCTTTTTTCATCTAAATTTGATGGTAACCTGAACAGCAGTCAAGGAAACTGAGAATTTCACTTCCTGCTACCTCATCTACCAAAGTGTCTATTCTTGGTAGTGGAAAGTTATCTTTTGGGCATGCCTTATTGAGATCTGTAAAGTCTATGCACATTCTCCACTTTTGTTTTTCTTCTGCACCATGACTATGTTTGTGAGCCAAGTTGTAAATTGGACTTCTCTTATGACTTTGGCATCTAACAATCTTTGGACTTTGGCTTTTACAGCTTGTGTTCTGTCTTTTGATAACTTTCTGAGTTTTTGCTTTTTCGGCCTGAAGTTTGGGTCAATGTTTAACTTGTGTTCTATGATATCCCTGCTTACTCCTCCTAAGTCTTGTGCAGACCAGACGAAGATATCCTTGTTACTTCACAGGACTTGTATTATCTTTTCTTCTTATTTTTTAATAGATTTGTGCCGATGATAATTTGTCTTTCTGGCACCATTGGGCCAATTGGTACCTGCTTTGTGTCTTCGCAAGGCTTCATTTTTTCTTGTATCTTCGCATTTTCAGTTTTA
Organism: Bothriochloa decipiens; assembly: GCA_023333625.1. Classification (NCBI taxonomy): domain Eukaryota; kingdom Viridiplantae; phylum Streptophyta; class Magnoliopsida; order Poales; family Poaceae; genus Bothriochloa; species Bothriochloa decipiens. The sequence goes on from CM041634.1 coordinate 58,439,372, forward strand.
AGCTCATCATCTTCTTTTTCTTGTATTACATGGATATTTTTGAAAGCTGGGCTTGCATCTCTTTCAATGTTTCTTGCCTCTGTTTGATCACCGAAGACGGTTATGATGCCGTTGACTGCTGGCATCTTCATGCATAAGTATGGGTAGCTTACTATGGCTTCGAAAGCATTTAAACTTTGTTACACCCTGGTTTCCAGAGAAGACCAGAGATCATCATATGTGTGCCCAGGAAGTCCACACATACAACAAAAAATAGATAAATATTAGAAATAATGTATATTATAGCGAAAACATATATATTTAACACTTACACTTATCAGAGTAACGCGGAACATTGGCTAAGACTTCTCTTCAGTCTTCATTCTCCTCAGGGACTGTTGACTGGGGGACTCCATATGCCAAACACTTCCAATACCCAACTTCTTTATCCTTCCTTTGAGAAACACTTTACTACAAACTATAGCAAGAGTGAGTTCCATGTCGAAACTCAGCAAGTACAGGTGGAAAGTAATGACATGCATGGCTTATACAAAGGTAAGCTGAAAGGTAAACTGCGGTAGCATTTTAAATGTAGCAATTAAGATTTTACTTATTGCAACCTGTTCTCTAATCAACTTGGTTGAAACACCCAACCCTTAATTAAGGTTCAAGTGGCATTTAATGAATCATTTATCATTACAGATATAGGCATATATCATTAATATCATTAACCTTGAGATTGCCATCTCAAGCAACACAGGATTGCCATCCCGTTCAGATACAGAGGTAGCCACCTCCTTAAACAACATCACCATGATTTCACAGCTTAAACCATTTGGCTAATCATGCGAGGATCTGGGCCGCTCATGACCGTGAGCACGGATGATATATCGATTTTAACTCTACGCAGAGGTGTACACTTTCATTCCAGATTGTGATTACTCTTTATGCCCAAGGTTGCAAGTCTCTTAGCCCATTACCGAGATAGGCTGGCAGAGGTCACAACAAGGTTTTTCACAGGGTCATAGGCAGTGACAACTCGGTAGTCTTGAGTCCAAGCTTATGGGCGACTTCACCATGAGGCCGCCCCTATCACGGATCCCTAGCCCCTCCCATATTAAATACTTGTAAACAAACCCCAGCGACCACAGCTATGGTCACCCGTCGATAAGCTGTCCCCCTGCCCATGATAGTCCTGCTAATAGACCAAACCAGAGCCCATTAGCCTAGAGATGTACGGTAGTCCGAGGTTGCCGCTCCACGAAAGGACCACGAGGGGGAGGAGATACGGATACCCTCATCAACACGAGTCCCACTAGCATCCGTTTTCCCCGTTTTTCACCACCAACCAACGATGCAGACATGCATCAACTTCTCCAACGGCCGAAGCCAAGAGCCCAAGGCTCAAAAAGTTAACAAGTTTTATCTTCATTAGGCAGGTGAAAGGTGAGGTAGAGCACTAGCAACCTAATGACCTATCAACTAAAAAACCCCATAGGTGATATATGGATAGAGTGGCTAGTCATCCCTATGGTTTGCCGATTTAAGACACATGCAGTGTATTAATTAAAAGTGAATAGGCGCAATATGATCAAAGGTGCCTGCACTTGCCTTAAATCCAAAGTTTAGCTGCTCTTCTGGCCTCTAGCTGCAGCTGCACTTGTCGGTCCTCAGCTCTTAATCTTCAGCGTTAATAAACCGCTCTTCGTCTAGTCGTAGCAACCAAACAACACAAACAAACACACAAAAAAAAGACTAAGAACAATACACCAATCAAAAGGGAAACTAAAAACAGAATGGTCTAAATGGACAAACTCAGTGCTACGGTCACAAGAGCGCAAGAACGACGAACGATGGATCTATCATTAAAGAAAACACGGCTATCGAGGTACTTGCAACAAGCACAGAGACAAACTTTAAGATTGATACATTTACTAAAACAAGATGCGGAACTTATAAGAAAGACATAAAGTCAAATCAATTGGACGATGTTGAAATATAAAGCAGGGTTAAACATTAGTCATACTCTATTTATGAGCAATTATATTATCTAAGCCAATTAAACATTCATAATTTATAAAGCTTAGAATATACGAGTGCATTAAAGAAAATATCATATGCTTAAAGATTAATTTAAGCAGGACATAAATGACAAGACATGTTGATATTAAACATAGAGCATTTATGATTCAAGGTTGAACTAAGCATGCCAATAACGAAAAGGCATTAATGCTAAAATTAAACACATTAGCATAAAAGAACGATGTGAATATAAACTAAGTTACTTTTATACCTTATAAAGGTCATTGAGTCATTATTAACTAGGTTAATATGATATAACATGTGAGAACACTTAACGAAGCATGACATGTTTCCAAGGTAACTCTAAACAAGTCATAATTATTAAAGAAGCATTTAAGTTGGTACTAGTCATAATGTCATGCATGTATGAAACTCAAGGTACAAACCTAAATTACTTTTATACAAGAGAGCACACATTAATTAATAAACAAGATTACTTACATAACACATGATGTGACAAACATTGCTGATAACAAGCAACATACGTTGACATGATCGCAACACAAGGACAACGAAAGCATAGCCCTAGGTTGCTTTTATTTAGTTGAGCATCAACTAATTATTGCACAAGTGAACAAGATTAAATGCACAGACATATGACATCATGAAGATCATTGCTAAAACAAAGCTTAAGGTCAACACGGTCATAACACAATGAGATCAGAAATATAAAACCCTAGATTACTTTTAATTAGAAAAATATTAAATAAATATTCATCAAATTGCATTTAACCAAATAAATTCATAAATTAGTGACATGATAAATTTACTACTCCTGCGTAGATCACGATGACACGAAACTAACACAACTGGAATCGCTCGAATTGGAGTTAAAACGGTGAAACGGCGGAGATTATACGATCAGTGGCAAAACTGTAAATAAATCGCTTGGTGGCAAAGTCGTCAATACCTCGCCTTCTACCTCTGTCCATCTTCCTCTCCAGGCCATGGCCATGGCAGCCATGCTGCTGCTCGCGTCGAGGGAAGGGGCCTCGGCCCTGGCCTGCTGCGGCCTGCTACGGCCGGCTGCGGCGGCCAGCTGCGGCCAGCTGCGGCCAGGTACGGCCGGCGGCGGCCAACGGCGGCGCGCGGGAGAGGGAGGACCACGGCCCTCGACCAGGACTCGGTCGGCCGGCAGCGGCCAACTGTGGCCGGTGATGGCTGGCTGTGGCCGGCGGTGGCCGGCTATGGCCGACGGCGGCTGGCTGTGGCCGGCTGCGCGCGGCTAGGGTTTGCCAAGGGGCTGCGGCGGACGGGGCTGGCCCTCTTTATAGTCGATGCAGAACTAGTTGGGCTGAAGCCACTGGGCTTGGCCCATTGGGCCAGCTGCTGCTGCTGCTGGCCAGGTTTGGCCATTGTGGCTGGCTGCTGCTGGCTGTGGCCGGCCAGAGATGACTGCAGCCGGCTGGAGCTAGCCAATGCTGGCCATAGTTGTCCAGTGGACTCCAGGAAAGGCTCCAGGTGGCCGAGGAAGGCTATGGCTGGCTTGTGGGCACTGTGGCCAAGTTATTTCTAGCTGTGGCCGGTCGAAGTTGGCCATGGCCGGCTGAGAGTGGCCACAGGTGGCTGTTGCTGGCCAAAGTTGGCCAGATGAAGCTAGGTGAGGCGAGGAGTGGCCCAAGCTAGGTAAGAGCTGGCCAAAGCAAGCTAGGAGGCCCTGAGGATGGAAAAGGGTTGCTAGACTGGACTGCTGCTGGCCTTACTATGCTGCTGATGGCCAAGTTTGGCCACTGGTGGCTGGCTGCGGCTACTGCTAGTCTGGCCGGGGTGGCCATGGCCGGCTAGGGCTGGCCAGGACTGGCCAGAGTTGGCCAGTTAAGGCTAGGAGAGGCCAGAGCAAGCTAGGTCAGGCTAGGATAGGCTAGGGTAAGCCAGGGATGACTGGAGCTTGGTAGGGGATGGTGTCTAGCTAGAGCGGTGGCCAACACTATAGAGGAAAAAGAAAAACTCTCTCTCTCTCTAAGCAAGGAAAAGGATTTTTCTGAAAACGTTTTTCCAAAACCTTCTCAAGGCAAACTTGGGTTTCCGAAGCTTTATTTTTAAATTTAAAGAAAAACCTAGACGTGACTTGCTCGAGGTTTAGGAATTCTTTTTCACACCAGCAAAACCAAGCAAAGCACCAAGCACAAACCCATTCCATTATTTTCTAAAATATAGAAAAGCACATTTTATTTAGTGCTTTCTAAAAACAGCCCAAAATACAAATTTTGGGGTGTTATAAACTTCCTCTTCCAAAGATTGCATTGTATTGGCTGTGCATTTCGACAACATCGAATGCTATTTGCTCTGTTCTCACATTATTCACTGTTCCGAATGAGACTGGCAAGACAATTGTGTCGATAGAGTTTATTTTCTTTTCGCCGAAGCCGACTAGTGGGTGCTCGGCTCTTTCCAAAGTTTTTCTGTCAATTTGCATTGCATCTAAAGTTCTTGTGAATATTATATCTGCTGAGCTGCCACCATCTTTCAGAATTTTTATTACTGCCCAGCCTTCAATGTGTGCTTCTATGACCATTGCGTCCATGTGGGGGTAATCTTTGAGTTTGAGATCTTGTTCTGAGAATGTGATTGGCATGTGGGACCATCTTGTTTTCTTGAATGGACCTTCAACTGCTATGGATTTTACTCTTCTGAAATACTTTCTTCCTTCATTTCTTGAATCAAGCTCCATGTTGTTTTCTTCGAAGATTGTCATAATTCTACCTTTGCTTGGGATGACTGGATTCCCGTTGCTTGTTGACGCTTCAGGCATGTTGTTATTGTATTGAATTTGATGGTTGTTATTTGCTACTGAACTTTCAGGTTAGAAATTTTGTTGTTGGCTTAGGCCCCATTGATTTTGTGGGCACGCTGCTAGCGGTTGGCAGTTATATATTGGCGGAGTTGGTGGCAGCATGTGCTGAGGGTAAGTTATTGGCAAGTAACTTGTTCTTTGGGGAGCTAGATGGTTGACAACCTTCAGCTGCGAAGTTTCTGTATTTTCTTCTTGTACTTCTTTGATGCTTTTCTTTACTCTTGGGCACATCTTCGATGTATGGCCAGCCCCTTTGCCATGTATGATGCAGTACATTTCTTCGAGCCTTAAAATTTTTCTTTCAAAGTTTCTGCTTTGGTTGTTATAATTTGCCCTTTGCTGGAAATTTTCCTTGTAACTTCTATTGTTTTGAAAATTTCTTTGATTGTTTGATCTTGGACCTTGACCGGTCGCTTCGCTCGTGTTATTGATGTGATTTATCCTCTAAAATGATCTTCGCTCAGCATTTGTTCTTGGGTGTTGAGAATTATTGTTTGATCTTGACATGTTTCTTTCTCCATTCTCTTCTTCTATTCTTTTCTTGTAATCTTCGTCGGACTCACAGTATTTTCTCATTTCTTCGTATAATCTTTCCACTGTGGTTGGTCTTTCCCTTTTAAAGTGTGATGAGAGTTGGCCTGCTCGCGGTCCTTTGATTGCTGCTATGATGACAACTTCGTCTGGTATGTTTGGTATTTGAGCTTTGTTTGTACAAATCTTTTGTAATATTGGCTCAGCGATTCTTTTGGTTGCTGCTTGATGTTCAAAAGGTCATCGCTGGTGAGTTTGACTCTTTGTAAGCCTTGGAAATCTAGGAGCAAACTTGTGCGAAGTTGGTCCCAGGATTTGATCGACCTTGGTTTTAGCGAGGAGTACCAATGCTGTGCTGGTCCTCTTACTGCCATGATGAGCGATTTTGCCAGGGTGTTCATGTCTCCCCCGCTTGATGCTACTGCTGCTTCGAAGCTCATAAGAAATTGTCTTGGGTCGGGCATGCCATTGTAGGTTAGGATGATATTGAATTTGAAACCTGCTGGCCACTTCGCTAGCTGAATGTCAATTGACAAGGGCGAATCTGTATCGATTGTTGCTATTTTATTTTGATTTTCTTTGCTGTTGGTGTTTTTGCTTGCTGATTTTGGGTCTTGAATCATGACTTCGCTTTCGTTCTCTATTTTATTATTGATCTTTTTTAGTTCAGCCTCTGCTTCTGCAATTTTTTGCCTTAGGGACTTTTCTCTTGTCTTCACTCTTGCTTTCTTCAGCTGTTTTTTCTTGACGATGAGTTGTTCTTCGAGTTCTTTGAGTCTTCTTTCTTCGTTCTGAGTTTCTTCGTCTTCTTGTAAGCGTCTGTTTTCTGTTTTTGTCTCATCTTCCAAAAGTGGGTCTTTATCTTGGTTTGAATTGTCTCCTGCCGAAGTTGTTTTTTTGCTGAGTCTTGCCATTTTGCATCCGCGTGGTGGTCGTGGGTGTGTTCGATCACATAAACGGACGGCGCCAGATGTTGGGTAAGGGGTTCACATACACATCTCCAATGAAAACAATGTGCAAATCGTAATTATATTTTATTCCGTTCAAAAACTTACATTCCAGGGGGTATTTATAGACCCTTGGCTTCGCCATTCAAGGAATCTTACAAAATCAGCCATGGAACCTCCTATACATTAGCTAAAAAGCGCATCGACGAAGTGACGAAACACACTTCGCCCTTTTCCTTTTATCTTCTTAAGCAACTTTGGACTTGATCATGATCTCTCAACTTAGCTGGGAACTTCACAGATTCCTCATGCGAAGCCGCCACGATGACTTCGCTGGTCATCAAGAGACTAGCGAAGTCATCTTCGTCGGATAACCTGAAACATGTGAAATCATATGTGCGAAGTTTCATAGGCACAGCGAAGTGTCCACGTCATCTTCGCTGAGCGTCCAAAGTACGGCGAAGTCATCTTCGCCAGCCAACTTGAAACATGCGAAAATGCATAAGCGAAGTTGAAGACACGTGCAGCGAAGTATCTTCGTTATCTTCGCTGCACATGTTAGCATTTCAAATATTTATAATGAAATATTTATCTTTAAAGTTTGAAAAGGACGTTTGTATGTCAAAGTTGTTCCCCAACAATACCATTTTCTATAAATTTGATATTTTTTACTTATCCTAAATCTATCTAGAATTGAATTCTTTTTGGGTGGAGGGACTAGAATAGATGTATTTCGAAACCCGTATTGTATTGTTTTTTCTATCCGTATCCACATTCTTTTTTGAAAATTAAAGTATGAATAAATATCCTATATTATCAATATGGTTAAGCAGCCATTAGTTTTCAATATGGGTATTATATTAGTTTTAGTCTTTTAACCATAGCGAAAGAGCGGTTTAAGCTGTTGAATAATTCATATCCATTTTTGGACACAGCAAGATACTAGAGACAATATATAAACTTTATTTATTTATTTATTTATTTATTTATTTATTTATTAGCTTCAGGTTCACTCTGGTCAATAAATGGTTTACCGTACGTAGTAACAAGCTTTTGCGAATTTGTTCCAAGTAATTTTTTTTTTCGCGATCGGGTTGTTCCAAGTAACATCGAGAGTACTAATAACTAACGGATGGTTATTGCCAATATCATCATAATCTCTCGTTGCCACTGCGTCGCACTGCAGCAGGCACACAAGGAAGAGCAACGGTGTCGAGCAGAGATCCGTCGGTACGCCACCGACAGAAGCTGCAGTCGATATGTACAGACGAGTAACCAGGGAGGATCAGAGACGCCACCTGGGCTGTCAGCCTCTCACCAGTTCATGTGTAACCTCCTGCCCAACACCAGTACTGCCTGACTGCCCTGCGATCGGTGACACACACACATATAATATAATAAGGATCCCAGTATGTATTATTATTAATTCATTCATCTGCGCTTAGTTTCCTTCAAAATCTAGAATTTGACACTATGTAAAAAGAAAATTCTCATCACATTAAAATATCGGCACATGCATAGAGTACTAAATATAAATAAAATAAAAAACTAATACTTTAAGAGATAAATATTTTAAACCTAATTAATTAATATTTAGATAATTTTTATCAAATACAAACTAATCTCAACTTTGTACGTCCAAAGTTGGGGAACTAAATAAGGCTATGTAATTGCATGAGAGATCCCAGTACGCATGCATGCATTGTGCATGTGTGGGGCTTTGCTACACTACGTGTGTGTTGTGTTATCCCTTGACTGCGAATTATTTGGGTTCTTGCATTTGCCTTACCTGACGGCTGCTAAATTCTCACAGAAGGGAGGGAGCTGTGTGCTGTTACAGGACAGTGACACAACCAGTGGAAATGCGCAGCTACCATGGGCTACCATCATACGCAGCTAGCATGTAGGGCAGGCTCATGGCTACCTGGGCCTGGGCCATGCGTCGTCTCTCTGTCCATTACAAGGTCGAGATCGGAAGCAACCTCCTGCTGCTGCTGCATATATCCTATCCATTTTAAAAGGAAATCCAAGCTCGTGTCGACGCTGAGAGCTCAGATCACAACCATTTCAGAGTTCAGACTTGCATTGAGAGGGTTGCATATGCTTAGAGTAGGTGATCATCCGTAGCGATCGAGGGTCTTGCGTGAGGAAGAAAAAAATTAGCTAGAGAGGAAGACGATCCAGCTAAGCATGATGAATCTCTTATTCCAGTGCCCCTGCTGCTCCTGCTTCTGCTTCATGAAGACGACCAGCATCAAGACCCAACAGGGCAGCAGCAAGATGGGGGGAGGAGCAGGCCACCAAGGTACTAGTAAACTGCAAGGTTGGGGGGGGGTGGGGGGGTACTGGTAGGCAAGGCCATGTAGATGGTGTAGCTTAATTACCATGCATCTGTGTCCAGTATCTGCCTGTCTATCCTTCTTTTACCCCAGCTAGCAGCTTGTTGATGCATATGCTCCAGCTCCACATTATGATCTTTCATCTTGTCGTGTGCCTTTTGGGACAAGTTCTTTCAGACTTAGTCCTGTGTCCAGTATCTCTGCCTGCAGGTTAGTGAATGAATCATTAGGAGGTTCTGGTAGAGTGTACCATCAGCTACTCCATTCAATGAAAGCATGCAGCACCACTTGTGCAATTAATCGCCTCCCTTGTTTGTTTGTTTGTTCTTTTACTTATTTTGATTAGCTTTGGGTTGCCGAATTTCGTCATGCTACTTTGTTTATAAACAAAAAAAGTAGCGTTAGATCATGGCAAAGTTTTTTTTTCTTTAGAGAAGAAGCGTGCGGTACTATACGTACAAATAAGCAAATATAGAGTGCCTTCAGAATTCTGAAGACGTTTTCAGATTTCGGTACTGTCAACTCTGAAGTTAACTGATGAACAGGGTAATCATCTGTCTGTCTGCCTCTGCAATATACCTGGCTGACTGGCTGTTAGATCATCAAAGATCGAGCACGTATGTGTTAGGAAAAAAAAAAGTAACCCTTCCGTGGATTCAGCTTGTATTCTTCGAAGGGCACGTATATTGATACTATACACAGTTAGTTCGAGTTAAAAACTTTACCTTGGCTTCATTCCAATAATCTAGTGGATGCATTTGTCCCTCGGCTTTTCGAACCTGGCCTTAGCTGAACTTCACCAGGAGATTAGGCGCATACATTTGCCTCAAAAAAACTAGGGCGCATACACCAGGCAATGATCAGAGAAAAGCCCCTTTTGACTTGGCTGAGGAAAACTAGACTAGCTCGGCTACTTAAGGCAAGAGACCAGATAGCTGATCCTGTTTCTGTGTTCATAAGGAAGAACTCAACGCAACCAAGAGTTCAGTTTTTCATGTGATTCCTAGCAAAAGGCAGAATTTAATACCTGAGTCAATCTCTGTTCAAGAAAAAGGTGATTAATAACAAAAGTCAATCTCTGTTCAATCTCTATCAGCTTCTTCCTGGAAAAGGATACCCCCACTGTTTTCTTCTGCCCTCTCTCACTTCAAGCCTCCATCCAGCTGGCTGACCTCAATTCCTTACTACAGAATTACAATCTCAATCAGGAAGAAGAAGACTCTTGGCATTACATCTGGGGATCCTCGGTCAAAGGCCTACAATATATTAATGGGTACTCAACAAGTTTCTCCTCTTTTTCAAATGGTTGTGGACCGGTGGAAATCTAGGTAAGCACAAGGTTTTCTTTTGGCTCCTCATGCTGGACAGACTCAGCACCAGAAACATCCTTAGAAGAAAGAATATGCACCTTCCTGACTACAATTATGTTTTCTGCTCCTTATCTGAAGAAATCTGTTTTCACCTGTTTTTCTCCTGTCCATTTGCCACCTCCGGCTGGAATTCAATGAACATTTCGTGGAACCTAAGCCTTCATCCCCTTGATATGATATGTGAAGCAAGGAATCAATTCAACAGCCACATCTTCAAGGAATTAGTGATTACTGCTTGTCGGATTATCTAGACAACAAGAAATGGAGTCATTTTTTATGGCAAGAACTTCAACCTGCAGCAATGGAAAAGAAGATTTAAAGATGAACTTGGCTTGGTATGTATCAAAGCCAAGAAACGAACTTCTGAAGCCTTAGTCAGATGGTGCGAGAATTTCACATAATGTACTCTTTTTTTCTCTTTCTTTTTTTGCTTTGGGCATTGTTTTCTTTGTAATGATGGATTGTTGTAACCTCTCTTCATATATAAAATACCAAAAAAAAAAGGTAGGGGCCTCCCCTGCCGTTATACTTCAAAAAAAAAAAAACAAAAGTTGTGAAGTCTGTGGCACCAGGCCATGTGAGAACTACCAGGACCTTAAGTGGGACTTTGGACATGTATACTTTGGCATGGGACAAACTAGGGGATGGAGTTTTGCTCGCTTTCGATGCCCAGAAATCCTATTTTAGGAAATTTTTTGTTTTTTCTTTGATGACCTTTTCTATTTTATTTTAAACTAAATCTATTTTTTAAAGCTTTTGGAGAGATTTTTGCAAACTAAATACTTTATTTGGGTTTGTCGTGGCCCAACAAATATATAGGATCAGTTTATTAGAATTTTAAGGAGCTTAGAGACAATTTTTGGTTGTTTAAAACCTTATTATCGTCGTACATTTATCAGATTTTTAAATTACAAACCTATTTTGAAAATCACTTCTAACTCGGTAGGAGGTAATTTAAACGGATTTTCATACATATGATGGCAACAGTTACCAGTTACCTTACTATTCTAAAGTAACTGAACATCTCACATGTAAAGAGTCGACCAATCTTAAACTTTAACCAAATATATATTCACAAATAAACTAAGGATAGCAAAAAAATATTCTTAGATTAGTCGCGTCATAGATTTTTATAGAAAAATCTATTTAAAGATAAAATTTTGATAATATTTATCATATATACTATTTAGTTAAGCTTATACACTTGTTTTGGGACCGAAGAGTATCTACGGAGTACGTGTGAATGGTGTGATCCTGCACCATGCGTCCATCCTCAGTGCCCCAAGTTGGGCCATCGAGACGTTATTGGGCCGCAAAAAATTCGTTTTATCGGGTTGGGCCGTTGGTGCATACCGGGGTTGTCCTGTGTGCATACTTGTCAGGTGGAGCTCCCACTCCGCCACCGCGCCGCGCTCGCCGCCGCCGCCTCCCGTTCGTTCTCAAGGTTCTCTCCACCGCTCCCGGAGAGGCGCTCCGAGTCCCAACCTCCATCGACGGGGAGGCGTCCTCCACTCGGGCCGGTTAGATATATTGCCTTCCTTGTCGCTGGCCTTCGCCCCTCGGCCTTCCCCCTTACTGTACTGGGAGAAGCGACTCGGCCAACAAATTAAGCACGGAGGGCGGGGCCGTACGCCGGGGCGAGCTCGAGGGATCTCCGGCGAGAAGGTTGCCTGGCACGCGAGGCTAACGCCGTACTGAGTCTGCAGTCCGGGCCGTAGCGGTTTTTTTGGTCGGGAGGTGGGGGAAGCGGAGAGCGATGGCTGCGCCGAGGAAGGGGACGGCGACGCCGCTGGGCGCCGTATTCTCGCCGGAGGAGACGAAGAGGGCCGTGGCGAGGGTGGCCGAGTCCATCGCTGGCCGACGCGCCGAGCTCGGGCGCCTCCAGGGCTTCGTCGCCGACAACGCGGTCCTCGTCTCCCTCGTCAACAGGCTCCCCGACGAACTCTCTCACGATATCATGGTCCTTACCTTCTCTCTCTAAGTCTGAACTAGCTAGCAGAAATCTGTGTCTTCTTCTAGAGATCGATTTGGTAGCTTACCTGCTGTTTTCGATTTCCTCATTTTTTTGGTGACAGCAAAAATTTGTGGTGGTAGTCTGGAAACTGAATAACCTAGTTAACTGCTTGTGGTGGAATAACCTAGTTAACTGCTTGTACTAGTAACTCCATTCGTCTACTTCTAGGCATTGGGCATATTGTAGCTATACATAGTGATTAATCAATTGATTTACATTCTCAATTGATTTCGGAGCTATTTACGTAATTTGTCTTCAATCATCCACTTCTAGGCATTGGGCGTATTGTAGCTATACATAATGACTAAATGAGTCCAGTAACTAGGTTTACATTCTCAATTGATTTCGGAGCTTGAAGGGATTCTTTTTGTGGATCTGTAGTGTAGGGAAATATAAGTCTCTTATAGTCTCACCCTGTGTGCTTTAAATATTTTTCAATGAGATTTCCTTGTCTCAAAAAAGAAGTATGCATTGCAGGTTCCCTTTGGTGGCGCCGCATTTTTCCCCGGCCGTTTAATACACACAAATGAACTCTTGGTATGGTTTCTGCTGTGGCGCCGTTTTGATTTTTCAGTCTATGTCTGCCCATCAATTTGACATTCATGGTTTGCATTGTGTTTTAGGTGCTTCTGGGTGAGGGGTACTATGCAGAGAGGTCTGCTAAGCAGACGACTGATATATTGCACAGGAGGGGGCAGGAATTGGAAGCTCAAGTGGAAGCAATGAAGGCAACTATTGCTGACCTTGAAGCTGAGGCAAAATTCTTTGAGTCCACTGCCACTGAGGCTTCAGTAAGACTCCTCTCTTATTGGTTTTGTATATACGATTAATACTAGACTAGTGTTTTACTTGGTTGCGCCGTGACGGTAATCATCATATCAATTCCATCGAATCCTCGATGACACTGGGACACATCAATTGCAGTTATTGTGTCTCAGTATGCAGACAAATTTAACACCATAACCTTCTTATAGATTATTGAGAGTGCTCATCAGTTTTTGCTCATGTGCTAAATTGCACCCCTGGAAAATACTATACTGCTTACAGATACTTAACACAGTGATGATCTGACTATAAGCTGTGTGTTAGGATATAGCAATATATAGCATTGTAAACTTTATACTATCTGAGGTGCTTCTATTATTGATCAGTCCACTGCATTTTATCTTTAGCAGAAGCCAGTAATATTTCCATCTTGGTGTTTCACCCTTAGCCGGTTGATTGTTCGCCTATGTTGATTGGAAGACTTTCTTGAGTCATTTCAACATAGCCGGTCCCAAGCCCGGATAAAGGAGGAGGGTGTGTTAGGTGCGGCTAGCCAACATTTCAAAACCAGCCACTCTCATGGATATGAAACCCACAAGAGATTCGTTGGGGCGTAACCCTCTTAGCGACGCACTACATCGGAACCCGGGTATAGTGTCAAATGTGCAAGGGCCGGGTCGTCATCCCCTTAGTGGCGCGTCGTATCGTGATCCGGGTACGATGATAAATGAGCAAGGGTCGGGTCGTCGCAACCTTTGTGACGCGCTATATCTGCGCCCGGGTGTAGTGAAAAATGAGCAAGGGTCTTCGCACTTCCCTCGACGGGTGCGAAGGGTAAGGAAGCTAGCCGAGCCAACTAGGATTCGTCTAGGTAGCTAGAATGTAGGGTCCCTAACGAGTAAGTTAAGAGAGTTAGTCGATACAACAATTAGGAGGCGTGTAAATATTCTATGCGTTCTGGAGACTAAATGGAAGGGCCAGAAGGCGAAGGAGGTGGAGGATAGTGGCTACAAACTTTGGTACACAGGGACAACATCGGGTAGGAATTGTGTAGGCATCTTGATCGATAGGAGCCTTAAGGATGGAGTAGTTGAGGTGCAGAGGCAAGGCGACCGGATTATCCTAGTCCGGTTGGTAGTTGGAGATTTGGCTCTGAATGTGATCAGTGCCTATGCCCCACAGGTAGGTCTTTGCGAGAGCACCAAGAGGCAGTTTTGGGAAGATCTCGATAGCATGGTTAGTACTGTGCCTATCAGCGAGAAACTCTTCATAGGAGGAGACCTCAACGGCCATGTGGGTGCGACTAATGTAGGTTTGTTGATAGCGAACACCGTCTTTAAGAAGAGGGAATCCCATCTAGTGACCTTTCGTAGCGGACAACACCTGAGTCAGATCGACTTTATCCTTGCAAGGAGGGGGGATAGACGTGCTTGCTTAGATTGTAAGGTGTTACCTGGGGAGTGTGTTGTCCCTCAACACAAGCTTGTGGTGGCGGATTTTCGCTTTCGGGTACGTGTCCATCGGGACAATTGGGCCAAGATTGCGAGAACAAAATGGTGGAAGCTTAGGGGGGAAGCAGCGCAAACATTTAAGGAGAGGATGTTAGATGAGGGGCCGTGGGAAGAAGGAGAAGATGCAGATGACATGTGGCTAAAGATGGCAACATGTGTTCGGAAGGTGGCTTCGGATGTGTTTGGAGTGAGTAGGGGAGGCAAACGGGAAGCGAAAGACACTGGTGGTGGAATGACGAGGTGCAAAGGGCTATTAGGGAGAAGGAGTGGTTCAAGCGCCTCCATCATGACAAGAGTGCAGCCAACATTGAGGGCTATAAAATAGCGAAGAGGGCTGCAAAACGAGCGGTGAGTGTAGCAAAAGGTCAGGCGTATGATGACCTTTATCAGCGACTAGGCACGAAGGAAGGGGAGAAGGACATTTATAGGATGGCTAGGATCCGCGAGAGGAAGACAAGGGACATCATCCAAATCAAATGCATCAAGGATGGGACGGATCAACTTTTGGTGAGGGATGAGGAGATCAAGGACAGGTGGAGAGAGTACTTTGACAAGTTGTTTAATGGGGAGAATGAGGGTCCTACCTTGGAGTTGGATGACTCATTTGACGACACCAACAGACGTTTCGTGAGGAGATTTCAGGAGGCAGAGATCGGGGAGGCTTTGAAGAGGATGAAGGGAGGTAAAGCGATGGGCCCTGACGGTATCCCCATTGAGATGTGGAGATGCCTATGTGCCAGAGCGATAGTATGGTTAACTAAGTTTTTTAACCTCATTTTCCGGTCAAACAAGATGCCTGAAGAATGAAGGAGAAGTATATTAGTACCGATCTTCAAGAACAAGGGAGATGTTCAAAGTTGTACTAATTACCGTGGGATTAAGTTGATGAGCCATACGATGAAGCTCTGGGAGAGGGTTATCGAGCATCGGCTAAAAAGAGTGACAAGTGTGACCCAAAACCAATTTGGGTTTATGCCTGGTAGGTCGACCATGGAGGCAATTTTCTTATTACGACAGTTGATGGAGAGGTATAGGGAGCAGAAGGACTTGCACATGGTCTGTATTAACCTCGAGAAGGCATATGACAAAGTACCGAGAAATGTCATGTGGTGGGCCTTGGAAAAGCACAAAATCCCAACTAAGTACATCACCCTCATCAAGGATATGTACAGGGATGTGGTGACGTGTGTCCGAACATGTGATGGCGACACCGGTGACTTTCCAATTAAAATAGGACTACATCAAGGGTCGGCATTGAGCCCTTATTTATTTGCTTTGGTGATGGATGAGGTCACAAGGGACATACAAGGTGATATCCCTTGGTGTATGCTCTTTGCTGATGATGTGGTGCTAGTGGATGAGACTAGGGCAGGGGTTAATATGAAGTTAGAACTATGGAGGCACACGTTAAAGTCGAAAGGGTTTAGACTTAGTAGGACCAAGACCGAGTACATGAGGTGCGATTTCAGCGCGACTAGGAATGAGGAGGGAGACGTTAGCCTCGATGGGCAAGTGGTGGCCAAGAAGGATACTTTTCGGTATTTAGGATCGATGCTACAAAAGGATGGTGACATTGATGAAGATGTTAGGCACAGAATTTCAGCCGGTTGGTTGAAATGGCGTCAAGCTTCAGGCGTTTTCTGTGATAGAAGGGTGCCTCAGAAGTTAAAAGGTAAGTTTTATAGGACAGCGATTCGTCCGGCGATGTTATACGGTGCTGAATGTTGGCCTACAAAAAGGCGACATATCCAGCAATTGAGTGTAGCAGAGATGCGTATGTTACGATGGTGTTGTGGGCACACAAGGAGGGATAGAGTCCGGAACGACGATATTCGGGATAGGGTTGGGGTGGCACCAATTGAGGAAAAATTGATTCAACACCAGTTGAGATGGTTTGGCCATGTCCAACGGAGGCCTCCTGAGGCACCGGTGCGTAGTGGGGTTCTAAAGCGGGTCGATAATGTAGAGAGGTAGAGGTCGACCTAAACTGACTTGGGACGAGTCGGTTAAGAGAGACCTTAAGGAGTGGAATATCCCTAAGGATTTAGCTATGGATAGGAGCGCTTGGAGACTAGCAATTAACGTGCCTGAACCATAATCTTTTTCTTGTACCATTTATGTGTTCTTTGTTTTTATGTCTCTTTTGGGTTTCATCTTTAGCCTACCCCAACTTGCTTGGGACAAAAGGCTATGTTGTTGTTGTTGTTGTGGTGTTTCACCCTTAGGTATTTGTGTGCACATTTGCATTTAATTTAATGCTTAACTATGTTAATGTGGGCAGGAGGGTCTTGTTGAAATCAGGGAAGAGTATGATGAGGACACAGAGACAATTGCAACAAAATTAGGTAACCATCTGGAATTTCCTTTAATTACTGATGTGAAAAGCTTTTTGTGAAATTGTTATCTAATGGCTATAAACTAATATGCTTGTCTTCACAATTTGTTTTCCTTTCTTATGAGTTCTTAATACTCCTATATTTTATCCTTATATTTTTTCCGCAATATGCCTATCATCACTTTCTTTTAAATCCTTCTTGAATTTTAAAATATTATTGTTTAGCAATCCTGGTTTGGTAAAGATTAACTGATCTTCCAGCAAGTTAATCTGTCACTGTTTCATTCCTCCATCTATCTTGTACTTTTATTTTATATATGTTTATCTAGGCATGACTTGATGACTTGTTCTGGTGAAATTATTGTTCTCGGTACAACCTTTTTGCTTACATGTGTAGCAACTAACTTGAATCTTCTACGTTGACATGACTTCTTTTTTCTACCTCTTTACTTCAGAGGCTTCAGTTGATACTGGGGTTATGTCCGATAAAGATAGGGAACATGCTCGAATCATGGCAAGGTTAGATGAACTCGAAAGGGAAGAAAAGGAAGCTGGAAGTACTTCTGAAGATGATGGTGACGATGATGATGATGAAGACGATGGAGATGCTGGAACAAGTGAGGATGGTGAGGAAAATAAGGAATCTGGAAATGCTTTAAGTGATGGCAATGAGAACCACGGTTCTGGTTTTGGTGCTTCATTTTCTGGAAGCTGTAGCAATGATGGGAGTCATGGGAATATCAAGGTACTTGTTTCTCAAGCTAATCTGACCTAATATAGTTTTGTTCATTCGCTGGAATTATTTATTTTAATCCTCTTACTAATAGCTGAAGAGTGCACTGAAGAAGCCTGGAGGAGATGAAATGCTAAGAGGCATTTCTCACACACCATCAGCCCATACATCTCATCCAGTATTTTCTGGCCAAACTTCTGTATGTTCTTTATCCTTTTTTGTCTACCTTCTGCATTGTCTCTGAATGAACTGCTTATTATTTATGTAAATTCCTTCAGTCATAGCACTGTATTTCTTCTTATTCACAGACAACAAATTCTGAAGTCCGAGTTCGCACTAAAGGTTAGTCCAGCTCTTGGTTGGAGAAAACTTGTAGTTTGACACCTTCTTTGTGTATTGTTTCTAGAGATGGAACTGAACCTGATTCTCTTGGTGCTTAATCTGCTTTTTTATAAGTGTGTAGAATTATTGATCATACTGCTAATTTATGTGTGACCCACACGTTCTACTTGCAGCTGTTTCTTTTGAAGATGACAGAAATAGAGTTAGTTCGTCAAAGTCTCCTCCTTTGTTACTGGATTCAATACAGTCTGATCCTGGGCTCAAGGTACTTATGACTTTACTTCTTACAGGACTTCTTTGTTCATTCCTTTCTACGGTGAACTTGAGCACTTACAAGAGTACTGGTTCTTATGAAAGAATTTAAGTATATACGTTAGAGTTAAGAGTTAAGACAGAAACACCCCATGCTGCAATTATGTTTAATTGTTTATTTGTTATTTGGATGCACACGGCTCTACTGTCTAAACATGCCTTGTCTCCACTAACATATGTATGTCATAGTTTACTGTTACCACCATTGCTTCAATCATGATTATTTAAATTTATATTTATATTTGCAGAATTCTTCAGACCCCACTCCATCTCGTGACCGTAAGATAATATCAAGTGGGCGACAGGTCGTCTTCTTGTACCCTGTTTGATGTTACTGGCACACCCTTTGAACTTGCTCCTGTGCTTAGCTTATTGACTTGTTCTGTCAGCAGGCCTTTACAGGATCTATCATTGAGCATGATGACAATCTTTCAACCATTCAACCTTCTGTGGGTAATTCGTTGGCAAAAGTAAGATGCTTTCCCCTCTTCTTCTGAACTTCACGCTGGTGCAGTGTAAATCCACATCGATCACTTCTCTTACTACTTTCCTGAATGTTTGACAGCCAGGTACTTCTGCTTCTTCAAGGCCCATGTCAAGATTCAAGATGCAGAAAGGGGCGCGGTGAGTCTCAACACGGCAGTGGATCTCCAGTGGCTGATGGATGCATCTGGGAATGTTCGGTTAAATTCAGTTTAGTGGTTGGTGGTGCATCTCTTTCAGAAACCTGTATATATGCAGGTTGCAAATCTTTCAGCCGAAAAGGTGTCCAAAAGATTATATTCTCTGAATTTAATTCAATTTTAATAGAGAACAATGCTGCTGAAGATTGATGACACAATTTATACGGAGACTCATGGAAATTCATGAAAAATGAAGCAAGGAAGGAAACGATGAGGGTTTGGTTGATCGGTTAGCACGGGACGTCGTCCAATGCAAGCATCGCGTTCGGTTAGCCATCCAGCACAGTTAATCTCAGATCAGCAGGGGCAATCGCAATGGTAAAAATAAAAGAAAGAAAAAGAAAACCAAAGAACCCGTGGGCCAACAAGTATAAGTTAATTACAGATTGAGTGATGCTAGCTTGGTGTTCCTACTTGTGCTGTAACAGAGTGTCATGACATGGTCAGTAGCAGCTGATGAGCGCCCCCAAGTCGTCAAGTCGGCTGGTGTGTCTTCTTCTTCTTCCCTCAGCGCCGTGGAGCACCAGATTGTCTCTCTCACGTATTTCAGCAGCAGCAAGGGAGGAAGAACCTGACCTCTGCATGTCAGCTCCACCTGCCATTATTATATTGTTTCATTCAGTGGGTAATAATCGTGTCACAATCAGCTATAAAGATCGAGTAAAAATGTTAATTAATCTTGATATATACCAGTTTAAAGCAGAACTATATGTATGTGATACTGAAAGCCCAATGCTCTATGCATCGTCAATTTTCTAAATACATACATATGTTAAACTCATAAATAATAAATTAACATGTTAACTCATTATTACATTAACTCTTGCCACGTGTTTCCTGTGTTGGGACCATGTTTGATGTGAGACATATATACACACATAGTGTCGAGTACCTGGGAAAGGGGTACCTCAAACCCTCGATTAACCGGACTAATCTCCGAAATCAGCAACGCAAACCCTCCATCGACATCCTTCACTATCGCTCGAAAGCCCATAGGCTAAGGCATACTGGGCCGGCCCACGAACGGGCGTCGACAGCCCGAAGCCACAGCCTGCTCGACGGGCTACCACGCGGACCGAGACTGTACGCTCGAGGACGGAACTTCGCCCAAGCGAACGGGCCGGCCTCGAAGACGGAACTTTGCCCAGTGAATGAGCTAACCCTCGAGGACGGAACTTCGCCCGAGCGAACGAGCCCGCCCTCGAGGACGGAACTTCGCCCGTGCGAATAGGCAGCCCTCGAGCACAATATACCCCTCGGCTACCTACTCCCCGTACGGATCCAGGCGCATTCAATGCATTTTACCTGCTCCCGCCTAACCGTATGGTCGCAGTTACAGTAACAGTTGCGAGTATGGCAGTCGAATCCTGCTTTTACCGCCCATACCCCAGAATCTCGCGGATCGTACCCCACTGTTACGCCATACCGAGCACCGTGCCCCATCCGGCACCCCCTCGAGACGCGTAAGTCAGCACATTCCCCGCATTTCCCGGGATTCGGCCTTATCTGATGGGCCTCGACCCCCTCGACTCGACCCCCTCAACTCGACCTAAGGCCTCGACCGTCGCCCCTCGGCTCCGTCACGCTGACCCTCGAGCGGGACTTCAACAACTCCGGTCAACACTTCAACAACTTCCAGCGCGACGGTTGCAGGACCTCCCATGCCGACGTACACCTCTACAGCGGCACCGACATGATCGGCATCAACGTCATACGTCACCAACCACGTGAGCCCTAAAAACATGTACTCGTGTGCCTCTCCTTCGCCTATAAAAGGAGGCGCCAGGACTTTAGCTAGAGAGATCCAGAGCATCATACGCTAAGGCTTTAGATCACAGAACAACACCGCGAGACAGTGTGAAGTAGAGAGCTAAGTGCCCGAAACGCTCGAGCTCCAGCTCACACTTCTCACACCCGCTTGTATTCACCCCTGTACTAGCACTTTGGTGCAAGATAACGCGAACTATCCTCCCCCCGCTGGACATAGGGCCTTCTTTGCCCGAACCAGGATAAATCGCCGTGTCCTTCTTTCATCACCCACCGGATTAAGGGAGCACGCAATTACGAATTTACTTGTTGGTGTTGACCCCCGGGGTCGAAACACCGATAGTTGGCGCGCCAAGTAGGGGTCCTGCGTGTTACCAACGATTTCCCGCTATTTTTTCGGATGGGCAACTCTGTTTCACCACTTCTGCGTGCTACGATGATCTAGTTCGGGAGCCTAGAGTTCATGTTTCTCAAGGCTACGACATGACCCTGCTCTTGATCAGTGACCCAAGCGGAGGTCGCAGTGTGCCCCTACGCTCAGGAGGGACCACTCATCAGTCTCGCCACCATGCTGCCATAACCAGAAGGAGGCGCGATCGACGCCGTCATCACCATCAACCTAAGTCGAGGATGGTGCCCGCCGCATTCCCCTCGCTTCTGACCGGTGATGAGGAGCCCCTTGTTGGGGGATTATCTTACCTGAGTTCAGGAGCAGAGGACGGACCAGCAGGGCTCCACGAAAACCCTGACTTCACCTTCGCAATGCACTCGTCGAGGGAGCCCGGCAGAACTCCCCCGATGCGTGCGACCCCAAATCCATCGAGCCTACTTCCGCACGAGTTGTTCGAGCATCGTCGACAGTTCCCGTTCGGTCTCAACAACGCCGCAAGGACGTTCTCGATGACGACCCACTCCAACATGAGTACGATAGAGGACCGCCCAGGCACCCTCCTTCGTGCAATGACGAACGTGGGGACGGTCATGCCGGCCTCCGTGGACTTGGACTTCGCGAGAGCTCCCGGCCCCCGATGGTACACCGTCGGCACACTCCGACAGCAGCTGCAGGAGGAGGCGCAGGGATAAATCCCTGTCTTCTACTATGGCAACCCCGACTTCGGCTCTGACCATTGGGACCCTACCCGCGAGTGTCTCCACATTGACGGTGATGACGCATCCAATCAGGACACCGTCGATCCGATGGCCGATGCGGCTGTCGCTGCAGCGGGAGGGGCTCTCCCCAGAACAGAGGATCGACGACCAGTCACACCCCGAGAGGCGTGCCCCCGCCCTGACGAGCAGGACGCACAGCTAGCACAAATTCGGGAGTTACAGGCTAAGCTCGCCGATGACCAGGAATGACTGCGCCAGCTCGAGCGAACCCTCGAGCAGGAGCGACCGCCACCCAGCGGTAGAGCCCGAGCCAGGGCCCGACAGGTCAACCGGCAGATCAACGAGGGCGGGGCACCCGAACATCCTGTCAACCGTTACCCTCGAGCAAGCCAGAACATTGTCGCGGCGGCTATGCTTCTTCACAATATGCCCGCGCCATCCAACTCACAAGCTCGACGGATACAACACGAGATCGAGGGTCTCCTCCAAGTTGCTGTTGTTCAACAAGCCGAGAGCTCAGCCTCGAGGCGTCGAGGGGCAGCTTCCAAACCGCAGGACGAGCCCTCCCGGCCTGAAAGGGAGGGTTCGATCGATCAAGAGGCGGCCCCCGAGCGAAGAAGACACCAGCCCAAGATCGTATCATCGACAACAGCACCCCACGTGACGCGCGCCTCGATATCATCGAGAACCGAAAACACAAACACGGGGACACCGAGGATCGAGGGTACAGCGCCCATCGTGGGGGCGTTACGACAGCGATGAAGACCGACGGGCCCCAGAGCCACCGGGTCCCCGAGTCTTCAGCAGGATGATCCGCAATGCCCAGCTGCTCGATAAGTTTTGACCTCCCACAAGCGTCGTCAAGTACAACGGCGAAACCAAACCCGAGCTCTGGCTAACCGATTTTCGACTGACTTGTCAGGCAGGCAGGGCACGTGATGATCGTGCGATCATACGTCACCTTCCCCTGTTCCTATCCGACACCACGTGTAGGTGGCTCGAGGAGCTTCCCCCTGACTAGATTCGCGACTGGGTCGACCTGGTCTGGATCTTCGAGGGGAACTTCAAGGGTACCTACGTGCGTCCTGGAAACTCCTGAGAACTGCGCAACTGCAAGCAGAAACCACTCAGGTGGTCAGCGCGGCCATAGTAGTCGAGAGGCAAGAGGAAGGGCATGCCCTGTCTGCCCAGCGGCCAGTTTACTTCGTCAGTGAAGTGCTTTCGGAAGCCAAGACCCGCTACCCGCAGGTGCAAAAGCTGCTCTACGCCATCGTCCTTACGCGTCGCAAGATCCAGCATTACTTCCTTAGCCATCCGGTTATCGTGGTATCTTCTTTCCCCTTGGGGGAAATCATCCAAAATCGGGAGGCTGCTGGAAGGATTGCTAAGTGGTCGGTCGAGCTCATGGGTGAGACCATCACCTACGCACCACGGAAGGCCATCAAATCTCAGGTGCTGGCGGATTTCATCGCTGAGTGGACTGACACCCAGTTGCCGCCAGTTCAAATCCAAGCCGAGCTGTGGACAATGTACTTTGACGGGTCGCTCATGAGGACAGGAGCAAGTGCAGGCTTGCTTTTCATCTTACCCCTCAGAGTACGAGGCTACGTCATTCGCATCCACTTTACCACTTCTAATAACATTGCGGAGTACGAGGCTCTTGTCAACGGGTTGCGTATTGCCCTCGAACTCGGGGTCCGACGCCTTGACGTTCAAGGTGACTCACAACTCATCGTCGACCAAGTGATGAAGGCCTCGTGCTACCACGACGCCAAGATGGAAGCCTACTGCAATGAAGTGCGTAAGCGGGAAGACAAGTTCCACGGCCTCGAGCTCAATCATATTGCTCGATGCTACAACGAAGCTACGGACGAGCTCGTAAAGATCGCATCAACTCGAGGTACTGTCCCTCCGGATGTATTCTCGAGAGACCTCTTCGAGCCCTCTGTCCACTTGGGCTCGGGGGCTGGCACCACACCCTCGAAACTCGACCCCGTGGCCTCGACCGAGGTCTCCTCAACTGGGGCCGAGGTCATGGAGATCGAGGGGACACCTCCTCCGTCGAGCCGACCTCCAGATTGGCGAGTCCCTTTCCTCGACTGCCTCATTCGAGGGGAACTCCGGGAAGACCGGATCGAGGCTCACAGGATCGCGCGATGGGCCAAGTCCTACGTCATCTACGGTGATGGCAAGGAACTCTACAGGCGAAGCCCATCAGGTATCCTTCAGCGCTGCATCACTATCGGAGAAGGCAGGAGGCTCCTCGAGGACATACACTCAGCGCCGAGGACCCTCATCAGCAACGCCTTCCGACAGGGTTTCTACTGGCCAACCGCCGTTTCTGACGCCATCAACATTGTCCGCTTGTGCAAGGGGTGTCAATTCTACGCCAAGCGGACGCACCTCCCAGCTCACGCCCTACAGATGATCCCCATCACCTGGCCGTTCGCGGTCTGGGGGCTTGACATCATGGGGCCTCTCATGAGGACAACCAAGGGGTACACGCACCTACTCGTTGCTGTCGACAAGTTTACCAAGTGGATCGAGGCCCGGCCTATCGGCAACATCCGCTCCGAGCGGGCGGTCGAGTTCTTCACCGACATCATCCGTCGCTTCGGGGTCCCGAACGTCATCATCACTGACAACGGCACACAGTTCACTGGCAAGAAGTTCTTGGATTTCTACGATCGCCATCACATCCATGTAAACTAGTCCGCGGTTGCTCATCCTCGAACTAACGGCCAGGTCGAGTGCTCCAATGGCATGATTTTGCAGGGCCTCAAGCCGAGAATCTTCAACCGCCTTAACAAGCACGGAAAGAAATGGGCCGCGGAGCTGCCTTTGGTCCTGTGGAGCTTAAGGACAATGCCTAGTCGAGCCACGGGGTTCACACCATTCTTCTTGGTCTATGGGTCCGAGACCGTCCTCCCCATTGATCTCGAGTATGGTTCCCCTCGACTAAAGGCCTACAACAAGCAAACCAACGAAGAAGCCCTCACAAACGCCGTCGACCAGTTCGAGGAGGCTCGGGACATGATGCTGATTCACTCCATGAGGTATCAGCAGAAACTTCGACGCTACCATGATAAGCACGTGCGCTCGAGGGACTTCCAAGTGGGAGAGCTCGTCCTACGTCGACGACAGAGCAACAAGGGGTGTCACAAGCTGACTCCACCATGGGAAGGCCCATACACCGTAGCTGAGGTGCTAAAGCCCGAAACGTACAAGCTAGCGAACAACAAGATGAAAGCCCACCAAGGAACTTACTGGCACAGCGTGTCTTGAGGGCGCTGCGGTCCTCCACCACGGCATCGCGCTCCTCTCGAACCTCATCTCGCTCTCGCTGGGCCTCCTTGAAAGCCTAGATCACGTCCGTCTTCTCGCACCGGAGGGTCTCGAGGGTGCCACCAGCCAAAATGATGGCTTGCTCCTTCTCTCAAAGGGTATCCTTCATCGCCTCAAGCTTGACCTCCAGGCTGTCAGCTCGACACTTCTCCTCCTTGACCAAGGTGGAGAAGGTGTCACGTGCCATAGAGACTTAAGCCAGACTGGCCTCGAGCAAGCGAATACGCTTCATGGAGCCTCGAGCCTCCTCCGTGAGTAGCTTGACGTGCTCTTGGGCGCGAGTGCCTTCACTTTTTGCCTTCTCCGCTTTGCCCTTGGCCGCGTCGACCTCCTCCTTGGCCCGCCGGAGCTCCTCTTTGACTTGGGTGGCTTCGCCCCGAGCTGCCTCGGCGTCCTCCTTCGCCCGGGCGGCCTCCTCCTTGGCCTGCTTCACCTCCTCCTCGACCTCGGCCACCTTGCTCTGCGTAGATCGATCGGCCTCGAGTTGGCGAAGCACTTCCTCCTGGCTGTTATGCGTTTTGTGGAGGAAGTACGACTTGGAGTGGGAACGCCTCCGCACGTCCTGGAAACAGGAAATCGAGGGTTAAGGCAATCCATATGGAGAAAGCCAAAAATCGTGTGTGATCTAAACAGGGACTTACCGCGAGACTCTGGTCGAGACCTCCAACGAGCTCGACGCCCAGCCTGAGGATGTGCTGCAGCCACGCCTGGGACTGCTCCATGTCCTCCCAGCGCTTGACCTCCGTCGGGTCATCCATCATGATCCTGGGAGCGCTGGAGTCACCGAGCTCTCGGAGCATGACGCGTTCCTTGCCCCCAATGTGGGAGGATCGTCTTGACCTTGGTTCGCGCCAAGGACTCGATCTTATCAGCCACGTCGCGTGGGGCGCCATGGCGCTCCGCCAACTCGGCCGGGGTGGGGAACTCTGACGCGATGCTGGTACCTCCCAGCCCAGGGTCGTAGGTCGACCTCCTCAACGGGCCAGGAGCCTCCAACGCGAAGACTACTCCAGCATGCGGGGGGATCCTCTCCTTCCTTTTGATGTAGAAAAGCAGATGGACTCTTGGCCACCGTCTCCTCCGGTCGCTCCGCCTACGGACCAGAAATCACTGGCTCTTCCAACGACGTCGTCGAATGTTGTGGTGGCTGGCACGATGCTGGCTTAGGTGCCTCTGGAGGCGGCGGAGGGGTCGAGGCCATCGCTTCCCCCAACACCGCGTCTCGACATGTCTCTCGGTGGGTTTGGTGCCGAGGTCTTCTCCTCAAGCTGCGCCCCCGGCGGGCGCGGAATCGATGACGCTTTCAACGCCGCTTCTTGCTCCGTCAACAGCTCATCGAGGGTGATCACGGACACCCATTGTTTTGGGAGTCCCGAGGTATCCTCCCCCTCCGTTGGCTTGGGTAGCTGCTGTGCCGACAGGTCCAGCAGCGTCGCGTCCCCCGGCAGTGTCTGCTACACCTGCTGATGATGGGGCCGGCCCACGGTCAGCTCCTCCTCTTCTTGCTGCTCCTGTGACTTCTTCTCCTCCTGCTGTGTCCGCGGCAGCTCCTCTTCTTGCGGGGCCTCCTGCTCCTGCTTTCGCAGGGCCTCCAGCTCGCGTAGCCCCGTCAGCCATGGCTTGTGCTCTCCCGTCGAGGGGGAGGGGCGATGGCCTCCTCACCCTCGAATTCGATGAGGACTACCTCCATTCCTGGCTCGTGGCCCTCGAAAGCTCCCGCCTCGAGCATGGAAACAGAGACCTCGGGTTGGCCCAGGTAAGGAGCTCCCGACGCCGTGGTTTCGCTCCCTGGCGCCGGGCCGAGCTCGGGGACCACGGACGTCGACGTCAAGGGAGCACTCCTTCCCTTCTACGTCTTCCCCGGCTTGGAGTCGCCGCACGTCATGGTCCCCGAGTCGCTCGACCCTGTAGCAAGAGCAGAACCCGTCAGCCTACCACAAGCCATAGCCCCGAGGACTAAGGACAGCCACTTCGCCTCCCACAGTGCCAAGGGCCTCGACGTCACACCTGTGACCGAGGCCCTCATCTTCGTGGCCGCGTCCACCCTAAGCCGCTTAGCCGGTGCAAGGGTCGCCTCCTCGATACGGCGCTTTGGCCTAGACGGAAAGCAGGTTAGCAGAGAACTTAATGAACCACAGAATGGGGAAGCAACGAGAAGAAATTTAAATCGACAACACTTACCCGAAGGGGATAGAGACCTTTCGAGTCCCCTCTCGAGCCGCCAGCAGACCTCGAGGCCCCACCCAAAGCCGAGCTCTTCCCAGGGCTAGGGCTGCTAGAGGCTTCCGGTGGGGTCGCCGTGCCCCCTGCTCCGACAAGGTCTCCTGGGCACGACTTTGCTCCGCCCGCGTCGATGATCGGGACCGGGTCTCCCGGGTCGAAGTGGGCGGGGTCCCGCCGTGAGTACGACGGGAGGAGGATGAACCCCCCGAGTCAAGGGGTCGGCCAACCTTTTCCCTCGCAGGCGCTCCGAGGCCAACGACGCCGGCTGAGGGACAAGCTGCTCTGGCACATCCTCCTGCACCGGAAGACCGTCAGTGCGGGAGGGACCAGACAGAAGGAGCTCGAGATGTCCCGCCACCCCTTTGACATTGACATCATCATCATCATCCTCCTCTCCCTCATCCTCTGAGGGACTCCTCCTCCAGGAGCCCATCGCGCCTCTGCTGTGCACGGCGCTTCTCGCGCTTTTCGCGCTCCCGGAGCTTCTTGTCCTTTTTCTTCTTCTCCGCATCCTTGCGCCTCTTTTCCTGCTGGGCATCGAAGTGTCTTACCTGACGATCGGGAGCATCCTCCCTCAACGGGGGCCTCGATCTTCGGTAGTCAATCCCCCCTGCACAAAGGCACTCAGTCACAAGGACAAGAGCAAGGAAAAAAGGGACGAAACGTAAACGCAAAAAAGCATAGGTCCAGGCACTCACCAGGTTGAGGTACCCCTCCTCCGGCCGCATGGGGAGGCGGTTGATGTCCTCTGCCCTGAATGAGCCTGCAACCATCCCCTTCACCCGCGCGACCACCTCCACGGCGGATATCTCCTCGCTGGACATCCGGCACCTCTCGAGCACCACGGGCACCACCATAGGGAACATCTCGTCCAACCGCAGCGGGCGCTCCATCAAGGGGAGCACCCGTCGATTGTGAAAGGCCGAGACCACCACTCCCGCCATCAGGCCCGCCTCTCGAAGGGTCCTCATCATGGTGGTGAGGGGCCGAAGTCGATGTTGAAGATCCCCCGTCACACCGTGTGGCCAGTTGAATGGCCGCTCGGTGATGAGCCGCCCGGTGTACGGCGGGAGGTAGCCTCCGTCATTGCGGAGGTAGAACCATTGCTCGTCCCACCGGGCATGGTTGGACATCAACCCGATGGGGATGTACTCGCGCGGCACCTCTGACTTGTCTGTCTTCAGCGCGAAGTTGAGGCAACCCGCTCTGATGATCCGCCTCATGCCTGGTCCCACCGGAGAGGCAAACCACTTCCCCTTGTAGAGATGGAGCCACAGCTCCTAATATGGCGCCATCCCTAAGTAGCCCTCGCAGACGACCGCGAAGATGGCGGCGTTGGAGATGGCGTTGGGGGAGAAATGTTGGAGCTCGACGCCGTAGAAGTTCATCAGCCCCCGCATAAACTCGCTCGGGGACACTCCGAACCCGTGACGGTGGTACTTGAGGAAGCTCACCACGTAGCCCTCCGGTGGGTTTGGCTCCAGGTGGCTCCTCGGCGACGCAATCCACTCTGGCCGAGTCGGATCGGTGACGGGGTGGAGAAGTCCTTCTCCCACCAGCTCGGTCAACCTCTACCGTGTTATGGTCGACGGGCGCCAGGTTTCGGCAGGCTAGAGGATGGGGGCCACGGCAGCAGCGGCGGCACGAATCTGTTCGGTGGAAGCGGCGGCGGCAGCAACGACGCGAATGTCCTCAGCGGAAGGGCGACCGGGAAGGTTCCCAATCGCGATTTCTTGCTCTAAGTTCCTACCCTCGCGCGTAGGAAAGTAGGAACTCAGGAGCACTAGCGGTGGTGAAGGCAGGATGGCAGAGGTAGGGGCGAACAGTTCTTGTCCCCTGGCTTTTTACCCAGGAGGAGCAACGGGCGAAATCCGGCGGCAGAAAAAGGAAAGCAGGAACTCAGGAGCACTAGCGGTGGTGAAGGCAGGATGGCAGAGGTAGGGGCGAACAGTTCTTGTCCCCTGGCTTTTTACCCAGGAGGAGCAACGGGCGAAATCCGGCGGCAGAAAAAGGAAAGCAGGAACTCAGGAGCACTAGCGGTGGTGAAGGCAGGATGGCAGAGGTAGGGGCGAACAGTTCTTGTCCCCTGGCTTTTTACCCAGGAGGAGCAACGGGCGAAATCCGGCGGCAGAAAAAGGAAAGCAGGAACTCAGGAGCACTAGCGGTGGTGAAGGCAGGATGGCAGAGGTAGGGGCGAACAGTGCTTGTCCCCCCTGGCTTTATACCCAGGAGGAGCAACGGGCAGAATCCGGCTGCAGAAAATGGTAACTCCCCGCAATTAATGCGTTTACCTAACCGTTCCCCCTCGATTCTCGGCCGGATACATGCGTCACACCTCAGGAAATTAGCCGTTGCCCGGGCCCGCCACGATCTCCACCACTGCATCGCATAAGCCTCCTCCTCAAAAGACGCGTCCAACGATAAGAAAAATAAACATTATTTACCGACGGATTCCTCCAGGAGAAGGTAAATGGGCTCCGGCCCCACAACA
This sequence comes from Bothriochloa decipiens, assembly GCA_023333625.1. Lineage (NCBI taxonomy): Eukaryota > Viridiplantae > Streptophyta > Magnoliopsida > Poales > Poaceae > Bothriochloa > Bothriochloa decipiens. The sequence goes on from CM041634.1 coordinate 58,469,045, forward strand.
AGCCTCGAGGGAGCGAAGGCTGGCCCTCGACTAGGTTTCGACAGCCGCCCTCGAGCACCCGAGTCAGGGGTGACCAAGGGAGAGCCAACACGAGGCCCCGCTCGAGAATGAACTCTCGAGACCCCTTTGGACATATCCAAGGAAAAATTCTACGAACTTTTATGGAATCCCCCCGAAGGGAGGCATCGAGCCACCGAGACCTATCGAATGGAATCGGTATCCGTAGGTCCATGCATTTTGCTTTAATGAGACCGCCTCCGGGCCACCAGCCGACCTCTATCGAACGAGGAACGGGCTCTCACTTGGATTTTCCTGTTACCAGCTCACTGAGAACTTCGAGGCTCGCCCTATCGAGGGTAGTTCGATGCTTCTCGCCTCACGTCCGATCGAAAGGACTCGTGAGATGAACGCCGAGGCCGGCAACGCCCCAGCCGCAAGAGGCTCGGGGGCTCGACCGTGCCCGGCACCCCTCGACGAAAGAAGGTCGAAAATCCCCCGGGGGCTCGATGTTCCGACATACCCCTCGGTAAAGCGCCACGACTCCAGTTCAGGTCCGTACCCGACTGGACGAGCACCCCTCGACCAAAGACAAATAAAGCCCTCGAAGGAGTCTTCTGACTCCTCCGAGGCCTCGGGGGCTACCCCCGCGGGGGACGCTCGCGCGCCCCCACAGAAAAATCCGAGCCACACCTCACTGCCTACTCCTGACCCCCTGCCCGAGTGCCAGCACTCGCGCAGGGGCTCGGGGGCTACTGTCGAGTACCTGGGAAAGGGGTACCCCAAACCCTCGATTAACCGGACTAATCCTCGAAATCAGCAATGCAAACCCTCCATTGACATCCTTCACTATCGCTCGAAAGCCCACAGGCTAAGGCATACTAGGCCGGCCCACGAACGGGCGTCGACAGTCCAAAGCCACAGCCTGCTCAACGGGCTACCACGCGAACCGAGACTGTACGCTCGAGGGTACGATTCAGGCGACCCCTCGAGGACGGAACTTCGCCGAAGCGAACGGGCCGGCCTCAAAGACGAAACTTTGCCCAGCGAATGAGCTAACCCTCGAGGATGGAACTTCGCCCGAGCGAGCGAGCCCGCCCTCGAGGACGGAACTTCGCCCGTGCGAATAGGCAGCCCTCGAGCACAATATACCCCTCGGCTACCTACTCTCCGTACGGATCCAGGCGCATTCAATGCATTTTACCTGCTCCCGCCTAAACGTATGGTCGCAGTTACAGTAACAGTTGTGAGTATGGCAGTCGAATCCTGCTTTTACCGCCCATACCCCAGAATCCCGCGGATCGTACCCCACTGTTACGCCATACCGAGCATTGTGCCCCATCCGGCACCCCCTCGAGACGCGTAAGTCAGTACATTCCCCGCATTTTCCGGGATTCGGCCTTATCCGATGGGCCTCAACCCCCTCGACTCGACCCCCTCGACTCAACCTAAGTCCTCGACCGTCGCCCCTCGGCTCCGTCACGCTGACCCTCGAGCGGGACTTCAACAACTCCAGTCAACACTTCAACAACTTCCGACGCGACGGCTGCAGGACCTCCCATGCCGACGTACACCTCTACAGCGGCACCGACATGATCGGCGTCAATATCATACGTCACCAACCACGTGAGCCTTAAAAACATGTACTCCTGTGCCCCTCCTTCGCCTATAAAAGGAGGCGCCAGGACTTTAGCTAGAGGAGAGATCCAGAGCATCATACGCTAAGGCTTTAGATCACAGAACAACACCGCGAGACAGTGTGAAGTAGAGAGCTAAGCGCCCGAAACACTTGAGCTCCAGCTCACACTTCTCACACTCGCTTGTATTCACCCCTGTACTAGCACTTCGGTGCAAGATAACACGAACTATCCTCCGCTGGACGTAGTGTCTTTTTTGTCCGAACCAGAATAAATCGCCGTGTTCTTCTTGCATCACCTACCGTATTAAAGGAGCACGCAATTACAAATTTACTCATTGGTGTGGACCCCGAGGTCGAAACGCGCTAGCTAGCGCTCAAGCTACGTGTACGGCGGCTCGACGGTATACGTACCTAACATAAGCGTGATGGCATAGAGACGTGTGCACGCGGATGTTGGTAGCAGCAAGACGACATGGAATTTTGATGATGATTTGATTTGATGGGTATATTGCGTGTCGCCGTCAGTTTGCCTTGTGGTGCAGCCGGTCCATCCATGTCCTCATCAGCATGCAACCTCAAGCTACGTGTACGGCTGCTACTGCTGGTGCTGCACGCTGGCTGCAGAAAGAGAGAGAGCGCTGCGACGCATCGGCAGGCATGCAGCACGCACGCGCGCTCGCTCTCCGGGCGGCCTTACCGTAGAAACCACTGCAAAGCCATGGCATGGAGCCATGGACAGGCATGCCGTCGGCGGTGCGGGCAAAAGTTGCTTTCCTGCTATTCTATTCCCTTCTCGTATTGCGTCGTTGCCGTAAAACTTTATCTGTTGTTTGGATTTTATTTATTATATGTATAAAAACGTATGTTTTCAACAAATGAATAAAACCTCACGTCATCTATTTCAATAATACGTTTAAATTTAGACTTTACTCCCTCAATCAAACAGCCCTACGCCTGCCACAAGTCTCTCTCCTCGCAGTACTAGAGCCAAGCAAGAGGACCAATCACGTTGCTGCAGATGATGAGCAGGGAGGTGGGATGGGTGAAAGGACAAGGCTGCAGGGCTATTCGGTAGGTGCCAGACAGTGTAAACGATACTAAATTTAGAACGAAAGAAGTATATTATAGTTTTAACTTCTAAGTTCTAATTCGTATAAACACGGACTGTAAATTCAGGTCACGGGCTAAACAACAAATTGATTAAAACTTTCATATTTGACCTGTTTATGACGTACACAGCTATTCTTAATAAAATCAAGTAGAATGATGCTAAAAGAAAGCAAGTAGGATTCTCATGCTCAAGCTCAAGTGAGTGGAGGAGGGACAGACAGACGACGACAAAGGGGAAAAAAACGCATGTACGTACTGCCTAGGTAGGGTGGTAAGGTAAGGGAAGTGGGGCCATGGGGTGACTGACATGAGCGGAACCACCCTACTTTGAGTTTGTCGATTCCGTTTTTATAAATACAATTTATTTTTTAATTTTTTTTATCAATAAAGATAGTTAAATATTAATTAATTTATTTTATTATTTATATAAATATTTTAAATAAGACGGACGGTTAAACATAAAACCTAAAAATTAAAAATGACATTCTCCGTAGCACCGAGGAGTACGTGTCGATAATCCATTGGCGCGGCTATCGTCGCCGGCCTAGACAGCGAGCTGTGGGTGGTGGTACACACGTGCGATCGAGAGGTTTACCGAACACGTACACGCGTGCGTACGTACCCGTCAGTCGATCCAGGCCGTACGTGATCCCGTGCATGCATGCATTACATATATTGCTGTTAGCAACATGCATGCGGAGTTTTTTTTTTCAACAAGGGCCACGCGCTACAATACAATAAAGTTTTCTGTAGAGGATATATATTTATACAGACACCAAATTGCTTGCACCGGCAGTACTATGAGCCGTGGAGTTTCAGCCGAAATTCTAAACCCTTGGGAGCCATCATGTTCACCCAAACCCTCTCAAGGACATATATTTTTTTATATTATATATAGTGCGTCCATTTTCATCTGTGTGTCAGGGTTACTATGTTTTTAATAAAAAAAAAGACTCTGTCAAAGTTTATGAGTTGTTTGACAAATAATTAAACTACAGTTTGGAACAGAGTCTCTCTAACTTGGCTACAAAATAGTTCTATGGATTAACTATATATATCAACTTGATGGTTAATTGCAACCAAATGTGTACTTTTATTTGATCTTGTATGTAAGTTAATTAGCACTTACAACGCGTGAGATGAATTTAACTTGAAACTGAAATAATGTTGTTTGTTCTCGATCATTCAACAACTCGAGCATCGAGGCGCGCTTGCATGCGCGTGTGCATCATGATCATGCATGTGTGCTGACGCGCGCGCGTTGTTATCATTGCACTTGCGCCTCTCTTGATGATAAATGTATGCATGTTGCTTTTGATCTCAGTCTTAGGTTATTTAGTCATCATATGCTACTATAGAGTAGTGCATGTTTTATGTGAGATGTGTGACTATATATGTGATCGATGACCGACGACTAGCTAATATATAATCGCTAAAATATAGATCGATCCTTTCATGGTTTTCCCTACATATGAGTATATACAGAATGACAAAGCGTATACTCCGTATGCAGCAGCTACAGCATCGGCATACTCCTACGCTCCTAGCTAGTAGCCTCCTAAAGTGTCACTACGCGTGCAGTGCAGTGCAGTGCAGGGCAGTGCAGCATACTCCGTACTCCGTACTCTGCAGTGCCTTCAGTTGGCCGCCGTCCATGTAGCTAGCCCCTATCTAGCCACTGATCATTCGGCCTCTCCTGTCGTCTCCTGTTCTTGCAGAGTACCATATACAGCAAGCGGCGCCCTACGTACCGTACATTCCGATCCCTCCCTCCGTTAAAATTTTTAAATATTGTACAAAAACTACCAATAATTATGATACTAAAGTCATATATGTCAATATTTTTCTATAAATAAAATTATTAGTTAAGTTTAGAACTTTAGATTAGTATGACTTTGATCAAACATACAATATTGCACTTCTCTTTGGGACAAATCGAATTAAGGTAGCATATAGTACAAACTGACTACTGACATACCTATCATGATGTGTATACTGGAGGCACTACCCTATACGTATATGTTAGGTAATATACGTACCTCGATCCGGGCCATCGGTAGTCCGATTCGATACATGATACATAATATGTGTATACGGCCGGATTACGGAAGCATGACGATCAGGTGACGGGCTTGGCCACTCCCTCACCATGATGTATGCGTTGAATTGAAATGCAAGTCCCATCGTCCCTCCGATCGAGGAAGCAAGGTATGGTTTGGATTGGATATATAGCAGGAAAAATTTCATAGGGATATTACTCTAATAGGGTTTGCGTAAGTGTTCATAAGGATGAATGTCTTAAAAAAAAAAAACTACAACATGTATACGACATGTACATGTGTATATGTAGATATATAGGATGCGTGCAAAGTGAGTGGTGCCAGCATATGCATACACGATTGAAATGCATGCGCTGCTCTGTCGTTGCAGAGACATGCATGCACATGACTTGACTGCACATGGCCACACGCGTGCCCTCATGCTGTCATGTTCATCAACAGATAATCTATCGAGGACGACGACGACGACGGTTCCTTCAATTCATGAGCATGCATGCGCGACTACTGACCTACTGCTCTCCAAAAAATAGGTTTCAGTATCTCTCTCTTTATTTTTTTCCCCTTTTCTCATGACGGTGAAGAGGAACCGCCAGCAATGCAAATGGTTTTAGTACGTTCACGCTTTGGTCTCGGATATAACACATCGCACAAAACAAGAGTCTACAAGCACATATCAAGTGGCGCAATTGTGTAAGGATGACATTTTACGTTTCCAGGGTGCAACTGATCCGTCAAACAACCAAGAGTAGCAGGCAGGGTTTGCTTGGTACTTCTATTTTGTTTGTACCTCAAGAGTAGTAGATCAGGTAGCCTCAGTAGCCTAAGGGGTTCAGTGCTCGCGAAAAAAAAAAAGCCTAAGGGATTCAGTTAGTTCCAATAGTTTAAGTTGAGTAGCGTTTTGGCTGTAATTATCCCTTTTTTTTCCCTTTTTTCTATTGTCTAATAAAAATCGGCAACCGCCTCTCTAAAAAAACTAAAGTGTTGTGTAATAAAACCCGGCCTGGTGAGTCTCTGGCTCTCTGCTGCCGTGCGCTCTCGAGTCGGCAATCCCATATCTTGATGATTGTAATTTCCTCTAATCTCTCTTATAATAAAAAAAACATGTCAAGATGACCGTGCATTAGAAGGAGCAGACAAGCATATAAGGACTAGATAGCTAGTAAACGCCAGTAGCAGCAGCAGGCCGGCCGTTGTCGTCATCAGACGATCAATGGCCAGTTGCAAGCCTGATGATTTAAACATGATTTAAGTGTATCGAAAATGATCTGAACCGGATCGGAGTTGTTAATCTGTTAATTGGTGCAGATGAATTAAGTTGGCAGCAAGTCGTTGATGAGTTATCATCACAATATCAGCAGGCATGCACATTTGCACACCAGCATTATCTACACTAATAGACACTTCAACAGTTAGCCTCTTTCGTGATTGAATTTGACCCATGTGCATGACTGATGATACTTTTACTGAACATTATTCATTTCTAATTTCTTTACAATAACTCTCTTGTAAGCCTATCATATAACGAGACATTTTTTTTGTGATAGTTTTCACATTCGTTTGAGTCTGTATTGTGATTCACAAAAAAAAAAAAAAGGAAGGAAAAAAAAGTAGGGTGCATTAATCTCACCACACACACGTCCTATATATATGGCTATATTACCTAAGCGTTATAATGATATTAAAATGTGTGTGTATATATATACAGTATACACACACATATATATATGTAGCTTATGATGTGGGCCTCTGACCTATTCCTTTTGTCTAGTTGTTCCAAACCAGCAAAAGAGATGTACGTACGCTTAGGTATAATGTTTCTTTCATGGTTCCAACAAGTGCATGCCAAGTGTGCTGCAAATTCAACGAGTGCTTAGCACTGTTCTCTATTCATCGCTCTACCGACATATCCTTCTCTCCAACATTGTTATTCGATCGTTCGAGACTTGTCAAAATACTTGATAAATTTGATTCCTCCACGAAATAAAGACAAGCAACGACTACTACGTATGCTAGCTTTTTCTCAATATACTCGGTTGTTGCCTAGCTAGCTAGACAGACTCTTAACAACAAATAATTGCGAGGCTTATGAATGGTCCATTTCAAGGTGATGTATAGATGTACGTACCTGATGAGACCGCGCGACGCCTAGCTTCTCGGCCAAGTACTTCATCACCACCTCCACCTTCATGTTGCTGTCGTCCCTGCGTGGAAAAATCAGTTTGATGAAATGCGTATTTGAGAGGGATATATCCATGTGGACCTTTCAATTCATAGTGGTCGTTGCAAAATGAAACAGCTAATAGCTTCTTCTCATTGCCATTGGATGGGATGGCTACTACTCTAGAAAACTGAAAGACTAGCTACTGGCTAGATACGTCTTTCATCAGACAACAAACAGAACAATGAGAGCCACATTCCAGATATGCACATTGTATAACACTTGTCATGCATTTAATTTAATCTTTGGGAATTAATATATATTATTATAACAGTGACTTATTGTACTCTTTTTCTAAGCCAGTTTCACATTTGTGTATACATTGGATAATATGATTAACATCAAATATTCCAATCAAGCAGCAAGGCTGGGAAGCCCCTATATTCCATCCCAATAATCACAAAAGTTGTTTTACAGTTAAGTGTGGAGAATATAAAAATAACAAACTAACATCAGACTTTTGTTAATCATAAAATAGAACAACAATTTTTTTAAGAGTATAGAAAATTACTTGATTCTTAGGTAGCTCTTTGCTATCTGAGGCAAAATAGGCTCTCTAATTCTGCAAGAATGAATAGAATATATCATGAGTAACCTGTAGTTCCACGCAACATGAATAAGAACAACACTAAAAATCTGAACAGTATATATGCTCATGTATATACTGGCCTTGCAATTTGCAGTATATTGTGAGATGGATTTAATTAGTTACACTTACATCACCTAATGTGATCAAACCAGGTATATATGCATATGTATATGCATAATATATAATCATATGCATGAACATCAGTGATTTTTTTTTTTTGGAAGCAATACAGGAGTAAAGTTGTGGACTTTCTAGTTTCTTCGCGTGCACTTACTGGTTGGGAGCTGCCTGAAGCGTCAGCCACAGCCCGGGCGCCTCCATTCGTCGCGGCGGGCTAATGACTCTTATGGCATCGCCGGAACACCTGAACGGAGGCATGAACGGCAAGAACGGCGCCGACATGGACCCGCTAGCTGCCGCCGGTCGATGCCGTCCGCGGCCGCCGTAGGACTGGTGGTAGCTCCTGAGCGGCATCGGGAACAACGGCGGCCTCATCCTCGCGCTCCGCTTGTCGTAGGCGAACAGGTCATGCTCCATGGGAGCCGGCGGGGCTGGAGCCGGAGCCGGATCCGTGCTGTTAGTGTCGCCGGAGGAGGAGGCGGAGGACGACGACGACGCCGGGGCGGCGGCGAGGCCTAGCTGGAGCCAGTCTCCTTCGTCGTTTCCTGCGCCGGCGCCGTCCGGGAAGCTCGTGCCAGGCCCGGCCTCCGCGCCCGGCAGCTCGTCATCGTCTGCCATGGCCAGCAGCCGAGGGGATCTTGACGGTTTCTTCTGGTCCTGCTGCCGCGCAGACGCCGCCGAGGCCTCCAATTGGGCGGCGATGCTGACGTAGTCCTGGCCGGGGTGGTAGCACGACCTGCCGCGGCTGCTCTTGCCGTCATGGTGCAACAGGTTCCTAGTTGTTGGGACCATGGTGGCGACAACGTGCTGCTGCTGTTGCTGCTACTAACCTCGACCGTGTGGTACGTATCATGTCTCGATCGACGGATGGATGATGGATCGATCTCTAGCTACAGCTCCTCATCGTCGTCGTGGGGTGCATCTCATATCTCAATCACCTCCGTCCTGCACCACGGCTGCTAGATGAGGAGTGCAAAAAAAGCTAACTTGTTAGTACTACATGTATGCATGTATGTATGGATGATTGAAGAAGCAGAGATGCATACATACGTCTATGGAGGAGTCAGAAGGAAGGTGAATCAGGAAGGTGTAGATAGCTAGCTGAAGAGAAATGGCTTAGAAGGGAGGAGGAGGAAGAAGAGGATTCAGAATCCTCTCGCTTTTCTCCTATTGGGGAGCAAGCCAAGACAAGGGCCGGGAGAGCTAGCTAGGGGAGAGAGATGATGGTGGCCTCACTTTCCCTTTGGTCTCGACTCGAGCCTGCAGGAAGCCTGTGGCCAAGAGAGATGAAATAGTACTTGCTTGCTGAGGCCAGAAGAGAGAGAGGAAACAAATTAAGAAATTTATTATGTAAATAAATATATTATGTTCATATAGCTGCGATGAATACTTTTGTTTATATTTTCTCTATATTTCTCTCTCCAATCAGTTGTGATTTATTATCAGTACGTACGTCAACTGAGCCTCTAATATGCACATGCTTCTAACCATTTTACTTTTCAGGTGATAGATGGTTATTAAAATGTATAAATCGATGTGGAAGTACTTTTACCACAAATCTACTTATAATATATACCATATCATCCTCTGACGTGAAACCTTCTTACTCATTTTTCTACTACGTAGATGCTGAAAGTTTAAATGTGTTCGCATTCAGACAACATCTATGAATAATAATATATATGTAGCGTGTAATGAAGAATTATATTATTACTTTAAGTCTGTGCATGCCACGATCGTGTTGTAGAATGGATCTCTCTGGGATGGGATTGGCGGACAATGGAGGCCGGAGAAGAAGAAAACCCTGATCGATGCTGCTGCTGTGCGAACAAAGGTAGCCATAAGCTTCAGAGGGAGAGTATTTCAGAATAAGAACGGTAGGAGAGATGGGAGCAAGTGAAGTGTCGTGTACGTTGAGGTGACAGCATGGCAACTCCACTACCCTAACTTACTAATCTCTAGACACCTAGTTCCTAAATCCGTCACCAAAAGGTTACTATCTTCAGACCAGGTGTAGCTTTTCACCACCCTTAAGCAACTGCATCCCTCCCCTTTAATTTTTTTATACTCCAATTATTTTTTAATGCTATATACTCCAATTAATTGCTTATATATATCTACTTGAATAATAATGACATAATAATAAGAGAGGCATTTGATACCTTTATATGTTGTTATGATCCATGTTTAAAGCAATAAGACGCTGTCATGTCTCTGTCCCTGCTGATACCAGCTACCACTACGGGAAACTGGGTCTTTGCCGACTGGCCCGATCTTTGCCGACTGCCAAAGCCAGGGCAGTCGACAAAGAAACTCTTTGCCGACTGCCAAATAGGGCAGTCGGTAAAGATTTCTTTGCCGACTGCCTGGCAATCGATAAAGATTGGCAGTCGGCAAAGAGAGCCTTTTGCCGACTGCCTCAGGCTGGCAGTCGGCAAAGAGGCCTTTGCCAACTGCCCGCTGAGGCAGTCGACAAAGAATTGATTTTTTTAAAATCTTGCTTCCAAACTTTTTCTGTGGTTCTTCTAACTGTATTCAATCATATTTTTGAATTTGAAAATTTTTTATAACTTTTTGCTATATTTTTTGAATTTACTTTGTTTACTTGTATTTTTCTCGAAAAAGTAAACTTGAACTGCAGGTGCATGAAATAATAAAATTTAGTCATTCAAAAAATTATATTCATGTTAAAGAATATATTTTGAGGCCGTATCCAGGAACTCACCTAAAATTTTTAAATCATTGTTCACGAAACATGACCATCCAATTGTGGAAGAAGTGTTTTTTAATTATATAAAATGCAAACGAAGTCCAAAAATCACGAAACTTGGCGATGTGTCATCCCATCGTATGTGGAGTCTGTGGTAAAAAATAGAGAATGTTTCAAGCAAGTTATGATGTCAGGTGGCTAAAATCTAGACATCTCCACATGTGATCACTCGCGGTTACATGCGGAGATATCTGGGCTTTAGACATCCGACGTCACAACTTACTCGAAATATTCTAAATTTTTTATCAGAGGCTATTCATGCGATAACATGATACCTCATCAAGTTTCGTGATTTTAGGACTTCGTTTGTATTTTATATAATTAAAAACACTTCTCCGACAATTGAATGGTCATATTTCATGAACAAGGCGTTCTAAATTTTTGGTGAGTTTCTGGATACGGCCTTAATATACACTCTCCAACATGAATATAATTTTTTAAGTGACTACATTTCATTATTTTATATACCTATAGTTCAAATTTGGATTATCCGAAAAAATCAAGTAAATGAAATAAATGAATGAAATATAGTAAAATATTATAAAAAAGTCTCAAATCTGAACATGTGCTTGTAAACAATATACCAGGACAACAGAAAAAATTTGAATTCAAAAGAGTTCATCTTCTTATATTTTTTAATTTGATAGATTTAAAACCAAAAATAAATAAAAAAAAGTCTTTGCCGACTGCCCTTCCTGGGCCAGTCGGCAAAGAATCCGGCCCAAGTGGCAATATGGGCCATGGTCGGCTGGCCCACTGCCCCACGAACCCTAGCTATATACACCGCGCGACGCACGCCCCCGTACCCTCCCCGCCGTCACTCTCTGCCCCACCCCGCCGCTACTCTCTCCCCCGCGCCCACCCCGCCCTCACTCTCTCCCCGCGCCCTCCCCCGCGCCCACCCCGGTCCGCCCCACGCGAACGTAGGGCCGCCACCCCTCTCTTCTCCCCGCGCGAGCGCAGGACCGAGGCGGCGCTCGGCTCGCGACGCGGGACGCGGCGGCACTCGGCCGTGGAGGCGAGCAGCGCCCTCCGTCCGGTGGCGAGCGGTGGCGGCCGCCCCTCCCTTCTCCCGCGCGAGCGCAGGGCCGAGGCGGCGCTCGGCACGCGACGCGGGACACGGCGACGCTCGGCCGCAGAGGCGAGCAGCGCCCTCCGTCCGGTGGCAAACGGTGGCGGCGAGCAGCGTCCTCCGGCGTGGATCCAGGTGCCGCGGCGAGGTCAGTACCTCCTCCCCTTCCTTTCTCTTCTCTCTAGCTCAGATCCGGCGCCCGGACTCATCCCTCTCCCTCTCTCCTTTCTCCGTCGCGCACAGGTGGCGCCTCCACCTCGACACGGCGTCCATGGAGGTGGCGGGTCCCGGCGGCGTTGAGCCCCTCCCCCGACGGCGGCGGGTCCCGGCGGCGTTGGGCAGGGCGCGGCGGCGCGGGGGCGCGGCTTCCCCGCCACGGCGGCGCGACGGGCGGCCTCCCAGCCACGGCGGCGCGGCCTCCCCATCACGGCGCCGCGGGTGTGCGTCCGAGGCCGCCTCCTCTAGCCCCGACGGCGGTGCGTGGCGGCGAGGATGGCCCCACCGGCACCGGACGGCGGCGCGGCGGCCAGCGTCGATGGGCTCGTCAGGCCCTATGGATGGGCTTGGCGGGTCCCTTTGTTTTTTTTTATTTTTTCACTAATCCTTTGCCGACTGCTGGTTTGGAGTCGGCAAAGACTTTGCCGACTGCTGGTTTGGAGTCGGCAAAGACTTTGCCGACTGCCGCCACATGGCAGTCGGCAAAGGCAGGCCTTTGCCGACCATTTCTTTGCCTACTGGCCTTTGCCGGCTGCCACGTAAAATACGGTCGGCAAAGGCTTCGCCGACCGTTTTTTGGCCTTTGCCGACTGCTGCTGGCAGTCGGCAAAGGACCTGTTTCCCGTAGTGTACCTGGTCACTTCGCAAGATTCCAAGTCTGATCGGATACCTTAATCTTTTGTTGCTAAGTCTGGTCAGAACATTGTTTTCATATCAGTCTTCTGTCACAAAATAAAGATATTGCATACATATACATGGATAAAAGTAGTTCAAATGTTTTGATGGAAAAGAGCATTCAACTTTTTGGGAAAAGCATGCATGCATGCTAAAAATGTGGATTATAAATACTCTCACACACCAACCCTCTTATTCCATCAGGCATCAGTCGTCTGAACTAATATGATTACATATATGTGGACTGGTAAAATATATATGGTCCTGTTTGATAAAATAATTACATGATCATTTGATTATAGTGCACGCCCACTATAAAGTAGAAATGACATCAGTAACATGTATCCTAAGAAAAGAAATGTAACCAACCTAGGAGGAACGATGCAGTTGTCTCATTAAAAAGGAAATATGCATCCAAATTCGAGTTAAACAGAAATGAACCTTAGGTGGTGGGTGCATGACCACACCTCCCATCCAATCAGCTGATCTAGGCTCATGTATCCTAAGCATTGTTGATCATGTGAATATTTCTTATGCATTAGTAAATTTTGTTTGTGAAGAGACTAACATGATTACATGACTACAATAGATTTAAATATTCTAACATGTTTCGTTTTCAAGTACTGCAACTAATACAATGACATTCTGTTCATTCGACATTCACATAAATGCAAAGGAAATGGATCATTAAAAAAATTACAGAAATTATATACATGTTACCCAATTTCCATAATTCTCTGAATGAGCTGTACTGAGTCTCATATGTATTCTAAAAAAAGATATGCATATTCCTGTACCACCTTCATGCATTTTAAAGTAATAATTGAGCTTCCAGTTGATTCCTCCTCTACTCATTTTAGTTTGACTAATTGTAGCTCATTACTGTAAGGTGATGGGCACTACTATTAATTCCATGGAATCATTACACCAACTTGTTGACCAAAGTATAATAAGTATCTTCAAGAGTTAATGCATGATCCACAGCAGGCTATCAGCTGGGTACTTAGTTGTCAATCATTGCAGGTGAGGCCATCACGTAATGCAGGAACAGATTAAATAAAACATTTTCCCAACTAAACAAAGATCAAGGGATTGCATGCACCCATGCATAGGCCATCCGATGGCTCCAGCATGCAGACGACATATCTACTATAGTATCAGCCTCATGGTTCATGACAAGGACAGAAATATAAAACTACTCTCTGTTCTAGACTACTGCCAGAGAGCTTCACAAGAAAACAATAGTTTATTTACCACATGAACAAAAAACAAATGTGCTAGCACAATGACAACTGCATTTGCTTTGCATCTCACCAATTTGTTATGGAGTCCTTTAAGGGAGCACCTAGATTTGTGAGATCATTCTCCCAAGCTGCATCGTCGGCATTGCCCTCACGTCGTAGATACACGCTTTGTAACTTTACTATATAATATGCAGGACGTATCAATTCAAAACCAAGAAATGCTAGCTGTCCATCGGCTTAACCGAGTTAATATCAACACCCATACAATTATTAAACAGTGCGCATTGTGTAATGTTCTGATTGCCACAGCACAATAACAAACTGGAAGATCATTGAAATCACTGCTTCATTCGCCCTAAGAATTATTAGATATATGGACGGCAAGATGAAAAGGGGTAAATGCATTGTTTTTATCAAATTATCAAGGTATACTACTTCATAATTTCCATTAATAGAGTTACATATAAGGGGCTACATTTTAATATTCTAATACTTTTTGCTAATAATGTTGCAAATAACCTGATTCAGAGAAACACAATATCAGCTACATCTTTTTGTTAAAGTTTCTTATCCACATTGTGGATCAGTGCCATAGAAAACAATCCTGGGCACAGTGTGCAAGAAACATTCAGCATAATAATGGATATTGTGGCATTATATTGCCAACACAACCTTATACAATGGCAACAATTTCAGATGCCAAACTAGCATATATCCATACTGATACTGAATACGTACGTGCTCACCACTACCAGCAGTGCGAAATAACTCATACAACTGATCTGCTTTTAGATAGATTGTTCAGTAATCAACATATGACAAATTGACAATATTTGAATGCATGCATACATGCTCAAAACAACATTCCAGTGCATTTTATTGTCACATTTTGTTCTTTGAGATATATGAGGCCCTGCCTGATTGGTGATTGTATGGGTAACTTTGCAGATAAGTTTGTTATTCAAACAGTATACAGGCTGAAAAAATTGCAGATTGGTAAGAGGCTGAGTACATAGAATGATGCTAACAGGAAACAGATAAAGACATTACTATGTTTTCATAGGATGATGTGAAGATGACACAGACCACACGTTGAAAGCACAACAAAGGCAGCTGAAAAGTCTATATAGATTACCATTTTTTTAACGCAAGATTACCATTTTTTTTCTCTATTAAATATTCTGAGCTAGCAAAACTCTTGTCTATCTTTTTTCCAAAAGTATCAGTCCAGGAGACGAGCAAGGTCACTCTCATAGGGGATTCTTTGTATTCATTCTAATTTAAATGAAAGGCATCCCTAAATCCGAACAATCCAGTATGACAGCCCAATTTTTGAATTCCTTGTATTTGGAAAAATAGTAACTGTTCATTAATTAACATGAACTTTACGGTTATAAATTATTAAAAATTAATGTTAAATTTATTTTCCCCTCACTATCCATCTGCAGCAACTCATCATCATAAATCCATAATGCATAAGAGACATCTACCTGCATATACAAACAAATCTGGATTCCCGTTGGCAATATTTTGTGTTGATGATCACTGATCAGACATTCAGACAATCAGCCATCCTGGAAGCAAGTAGACACACACCTTTTTTATGATATCTTGTCCCTTCGGTAGATGCCCATGGCAATGAGTACCTGAGAATTGAGAGCTATAGCCACTTGATCTGAGCACTGTTTGGCTGCCTTCAGACTGGCGATCTGAGATGAAATGTTGCATAGAAATTGAAGCAAGGTCACTACTTTCGATTAGGGCCTCGTTTAGTTCTGAAATTTCTAGTCTGAAAAGTACCGTAGCATTTCGTTTGTAATTGAAAAAAATATTGTCCAATCATGGTCTAACTAGGATCAAAAGATTTATCTCGTGATTTACAACTAATCTGTGTAATTAGTTATTTATTTTACCAATATTTAATGCTCCATGCAAATAACATAACATTTGATGTAACGGAGAGAGAGTAAAATTTCTGGCCTTTTTGAGACATCTAAACAAGGCCTAGATTTCGCTTTCACTTGTGGTGCAGTGCCGGCGCAGTTTGCAGTCTCTCTTGACCAGCCCACACACTCTTGCATGCCTATAAAGTGCACGCACACTATAACACTTAAAGCCCTAGATCTTCTCTCTCCCCATCTCCTGTCTCATGGCACGGGAGGAGGAAAAGAAATATTTTGCTGTGCATGACAAGATGTTTGGATTGGGGGAGGTCAGGATTTTGATCATAGTTCCTCGTGATATGTCAAGGAAGATCTTGTGGACCATGCACATCGATCACACATGCATGCAGCACAAGGCTGGTTTGCAATGCTGTAGCTGCCAGCATGCAGCAACAGCAAGGCCTGCAACCATGCACTGATGCCATGGAAAGACACATCACTTGTGAATGAAGCAGCTCAAAACCCCTACCAAACAAGGGTCCGGGCCTGCTCGTCCTCTGTGTTTCAGTGTCCCCTCTAGTGTTTGCTCTCTACTTTCTTTTGTCTCTAGCTGTCTCTGAAAAAAGTTTTGCATTGCGCTAGTGCTCACTGCTGGCTACCTCACTTGGCAGGCCACCACAAGCTTATAATGGCAGTAGGAACAGCCTTCCATCAGGCTCAGCGAGAGGTGGGTATCTTCCTGTTCATGTCCTGCCTCTTTTTACTGTTTTTGCATGCTTCTTTGGTAGGCTAAGGGTAGGATACTACTTCCACTACACATAAAGCTATAGTGCTGTTGGTCGTAGTACATGGCCTGCATAAGTGCATATGCATGCATGCACGTCTCTGGAAAAAGGCCAGTAAACTGACATGCATGTAAAAAGCATATGCACGCACACGTATGTGTGCTCAACGGCTATAATTAACTCTGCAGCTCGATCCTATTTAAAATCATTTTTGTAGCTCTGAAGCCAGTTTGCCTCCTGGCTTGCAGACCAAGAGACAAGACATGCCTCAATGAAGGAGTAATCTCAATCAAGCTAGCATGAACCAGGAGATGCAGTTACTAGCTAGTGTATCATCAACAGTAGCAAATTAAAGGAGTTCAGAATTGACAGAAATGAATCAGGCAAACAGTTAATATATGGCTCAGTAGCAGCAAAGTATGTAATTAAGAGATGGCAAGGTCAGGAATCACCTTTGCCATTAGCACCAATAGAAATGCCTTATCCCATTGTCCAGCTCCAGGAACAGAAGGGCCTAAAAAATGTTCAAGCTTCCATCAGGCTTATGTTATTCCAAGTACCTGAACAACAAGGCCCATTTCAGTTCAATATGTAGCAGCTCTTGATTCTTGCCCTCTCTGTACTAGCATCCACCACATGAAAGATGATAACACTTGCCACTGTTCTTCAGCTATAGTGCTGTTCCTGGATTGAGTCTTTTTCCATTGCCTATATATAGTAGAGGACATAGCAGCATATGTAGTCTGAATCCCTGGCTGATGGGCCCAGGAGAGAATCCACACAGCAAGCTTTCCTTTATCCTTTATAAAAAGAACCACATGACATCTCACTCATCCCCGTCAAGGCAAAGTGCTGAGTGCCTGAATCCATCCACCTGCATATTTATATAATAATACCAGGACTAAGTTTTGTACTGGTGCAGGCTCCTGTTTGACTAGACAGAGAGATAACGAGGCCCTTTTGTGCCATGCAAAGGAGGGAGCAGTACACTGCATCAGGCATTTGGCATTTGGCATCATAACAGGCATGACCACAGCTGCCTCTCATGCTCCAGCCTCTAGTCATGCCTCAGCCTCTAGTCATGCCCCAGCTTCACATTCACACACACACACACCCTCTCTTTTTTTTTTCTGATCATAATACTACCAACCAAGGCATAACAAGACAAACAGAAGCACGTTAAACCATTGAATCTCATGCTTGTGCACTCCTAGCACAAGGTCACAGCAACTTCGGTATCCTGCCTCCTGATGATAGTAACATTTCAGTGACTGGTCTGGCCCACTCTATCCTCTCTTAACACATCGGCTTCTTCACATCCACATTCAGTCAAGGGCCCAAAGGCCTTGTACTAGTTACTGACAAAAGGTTAACTTCCTTAATCACCATGAAAACTATCACTGTCTCCATGTCCTTGAAGTAAAGCATACTGAGTAACTTACAGGACTCTGATGACTGATAAGATCACTCAGTCAGACTAATCATCACTAAGCACTGCTCACCAAAAGATTCAGACTCAATTCTGCTGCTTTTTACATTTCTGTACTCCAGATTTGTTACATGGTCAAAAAGACTGGACTCATCTACGTCCAATTCAAAACAACCAGAATGATAGATAATAATACAGCAAATGTCTACATGGTTTCAGTCATATAGTCTAAATGGTTTAAAGTGGTAACCGGGAAAATTGCTTTTCTGAATTCAATGACAATGTATATCTGCCTGTATATTTTGAACTATGGTGGATGATACATACTGTACAAATCTAAAATTCTCCAGAGACAAAAGGACAAGACAAAAGGGCCCAGAGGTGCACAGAAAGGCCAAACTGAGGCATACGGTGCAGACAAGATGACCCTGCCAAACTAGCACAACAGCATCAGAGTTTTTGCCATTGTTCATTGAATCTTCTTCAGTTTGTCAACAGCCGTAGTCTTTTCTTGCTCAACGGGGAAGTATTTGATACCCACAAGGTCACCAACTTTGCTGATAACCTGCAAAATTGGCATTAAATTTAGTTCTATAACCT
Source organism: Bothriochloa decipiens (assembly GCA_023333625.1). Taxonomy (NCBI): domain Eukaryota; kingdom Viridiplantae; phylum Streptophyta; class Magnoliopsida; order Poales; family Poaceae; genus Bothriochloa; species Bothriochloa decipiens. The sequence continues at coordinate 58,487,452 of CM041634.1, forward strand.
GCATAGCAATAAGTACAGCAGTGGAGCATATTGCACCAAGCCACCTAGTTAGTAACACAGATAAGATAATGTGTGTGCTTTACCTCCAATCCTTTTATGAGATCTTCCCTGGAGTGGGAAGCTGAGATACATATCCTAGCTCTCGCAAGTAGAAGTGGTGTGGCAGGAAATGCAACAGTAACAACAGCAACCTATGGAATAGATCATATTAGTAAAATTACTATTTTGAGACAAGCTCTCACTAAGAAATGTGGGCACTCTATGCTAGGCACGTAGCAGATTGTGTGTATGAGAACTCACATTTTGCCTCAGGCACTCCCTTGAGAATGCAGGAATTTTAGCAGGATTGTAAAGCATGATAGGCATGACGGGCGAGTCATTATCTCCAAGAACCTCAAAACCCATTTTCTGAAGCTCTGAGCGGAAGAAATTGCTGTTCTCTCTAATTTGAGCAAGCTTCTTGGCCCCTAATTAGAAAAATTGTTACATTAAGACTTTCAACAAGACAGGAAACATAAGAAACTGGCAAGATGTAAGAATTTCAATTCTTTATGTTGTACCTCTGTTAGTTCCATCTTCACCAAGGATGACCTTTATCGCTGAAATGACCTGCTGGACTGCTGGAGGTGACATGGATGTTGCATAAATATGGGCTGGGCATGTCTGCTTTAGATGGTGAATAATCTCCTGAAGAAAATGAACATTTGGTGGGTCAGATTTGTCAACTTCAAAATTTATTCAGTCAAGAACAGCTAAGTGACTATACACTTACATTTGATGCTGCAATATAACCTCCGCATGATCCAAATGATTTTGTAAATGTACCCATCATAATGTCAACATCAGCTGGATCCACTCCCAGTAGCTCACATACACCTCTCCCTGTTTTTCCAATAGCTCCAATACTGTGTGCTTCGTCCAAATATGTGTAGGCCTGTTCATATGTGAAGTATATTAATCCACCCAATACGACGCTAGTAGTTTAAATCACTAGTGAAAGCATCAATGATATCTATGCCAGTGATGACATGTCAGCCCACATCCCATAAGCAGGAAAATATTTGTTGCCATTACTAAGATGTACAGTGATCCTAATACAAAGCACAAGTCATCACAAAAGAAAAACAAAAAAAAAATCTCAAACCTTGTATTTCTTGCAGACAAAAATAACCTCAGGGAGTTTGCATAGCTCCCCCTCCATGCTATAAATTCCCTCAACAATCACAATGATCTTCTTCCATGGCCTGTGTGTACGAGGCTGGCCTCCTGCAATCTGCTCTCTCAATACCGCTTCCAAGTGAGCAGGATCTGGACGAAATGAAGGAAAGGCATTAAACTTTACACTCCACTGACCCTCAGTGCTTGCAATGCAATGGTTAGTCACTTACTGTTATGTTGAAAAACCCGAACAGTGGCCCCTGAACCTCTAGCTCCATTGACTATAGAATTATGGTTCAGTGAATCACTAATAATCAAGCCTCCCTGCAATTATTACAGTAGCCTTAGCTGCAGGGCTCATGAAAAGAACAAAACAGACATTTTGAGCATATACATATCCTCACAACATACCTTCCCAACCAAAGCAGGAATGATAGCAGAGTTTGTCACATAGCCCATGCCAAAAAGAATAGCCGCCGGCTTACCAACAAATCTTGCAACAAGCTCTTCAAGCTCTGTGTGCAGCTTAGTATTGCCTAATATCAAATAAAACTCAATCAGTCAAACATTTTTTGATATATATTACTGAAACCACTCAACCTAGGCAAAATGTGACATAGTTTGATAAACTTAAGCACCAACCTCCATCAACTCGAACACTGCACGTGCTAGCCGAATACTTCTTCAGTGACTCAATAACACGAGGGGTGCAGTACTCATCAGCCGCAGCAAAACCAAGGTAGTTATAGGAACCCAAGTTAAGGCATTTGGTTGTTGCCGTGGTAAGACTGCATCAAAGACGAACCAGGTTAGATGTTGACATCCATGCTTAGACAATTGCTAAATGGCTATAGGAGGGGATGTAAGAGCAACGCACTGGAGTGTCTTGTTGCAGTCATTTGAGTAGCGCTCGACCACATCAAACCAAGCATCTGGTGCACTGGCAATCGGCCGGCCAAAGCAGTCCTGCCATGGCAATTGAGACTATAAGTCAACGAGGAAACCTAAACAGATACAGCATCAGTAGGTAAATGGTGAAACTGTAACCCCTCATGTACCAGGCATCAGAATCTTTAGGTTTATATACATGGTTCATACATACCTAATCTGATTAAAGATTTCATAATAACAGAACTCTGTAAACTGTTAATACTGGAATAGCATGCTGCAAGCGCGATGAGGCAATCTTTTCAGTTCCTGTAGAAACTCACTTGAAAATCGAAAGCTTTCATTTCTCTGACACTTTACTTTTCCTCATTATGAAAATTCCAGCTCTATAGTAGATGGAACTGGAGTGCTTCAGAGACAATGCAAAAGGCCAATTTCTAAGTGCTCAGTTGCAACGGTTTATGGTAAGAATATTTGAAACTAAGGTTGGCAGGGAGTAAAGGGATAGGTTCTCTATTGTTTGCTCGACCTAACAATTAGTCAATTACAAAGGAACGCATCAGGAAACGAGTTTGTTTGTTTGTTTTATTAGCTACGGAATCGTTGGCAGTCGGCTCACCTGGATGCGGAGATAGAGGCGGCGCGTGTAGAAATCCTCGAGGCCCAAGCAGATCGGCGCGTAGCCCTGCGGAGAAAGCAACGGAAGGATGAGACGGAGCAGCGGGCGTGACGAATCCGGGGCGGACAGGGCAAACGCAGGCAGGCAGCGGGCAGCGCACCTTGAGGTTGCTGGGCTTGCGGGCGTCGAGGATCCTGCGGAAGAAGTCCCGGAGCTGGCCGAAGGCGAAGAGCAGGCCGTAGCTGAAGAGCGTGGTGAGCGCGGTCACGTACGGGAGCCTCACCATGGTCACTCCTTCCTTCCTTCCCCGCTCCTCCCTTTTCCTTGTTCCTTGGTCGACGGCGGCAGTGGATGGGTGGAGATGAGATGCTCTCCGCAGCGGCAGGCCGGGGCAGGATTTGTAGCTCACGCGGTGGCGGGCCGCTCTGCGGCCGAGGAAGGGGGAGCGGAGTGCGGACGGACAGAGGAGTGGAAGCGGTCGTCAATGGCGACGAAAGAGGAGAGAGGGTGGTGACTATATTACTAGTTACCACATCAATAAATTAATGCGAATCTACGACACTGATCGGATTGGAAAAGCAGAAATGGTGGAATCGGAGATTGAAGGGGGGTTTGAACGTGGACGACGGCGACGCCGAGGACGACGGGGGAGGATGGACCTCGCGCCGCCACGGTGACCTCACCGTCGAAGCACCGCATCGGCAAATCAGTTGTTAGTTATTACCCCTCCGTAAATAAAAAAAATATAAAAATGTGTTATGTGTATCATTTATTTACTACTGCTGTAGAACGGAGGCACCTGCATTTTTATTGAGCCCCTTGCTCATGTCATGTTTCCTTTTACCTTTTCCATTCTATCTGGCTCCTGAAATAACACGTGAATATAAAATTTATATTCCCCTAGGATTACACAACAACAACATAGCCTTTTATCACAAGTAATTTAGGATAGGCTAGAGATAAAACCCAAAAGAGACATGAAAACAAAGAAAAAACACATAAATGGTACAAAAAAAGATTACGGTTCAGACACGTTAATTGCTAGTCTCCAAGCGCTCCTATCTATAGCTAAATCTTTAGGAATATTCCACTTCTTAAGGTCTCTCTTAACCGACTCGTCCCAAGTCAGTTTAGGTCGACCTCTACATCTCTTTACATTATCGACCTGCTTTAGAACCCCACTACGCACCGGTGCCTCAGGAGGCCTTCGTTGGACATGGCCAAACCATCTCAACCGGTGTTGAATCAATTTTTTCTCAATTGGTGCCACCCCAACCCTATCCCGAATATCGTCGTTCCGGACTCTATCCCTCTTTGTGTGCCCACAACACCATCGTAACATACGCATCTCTGCTACACTCAATTGCTAGATATGTCGCTTTTTTGTAGGCCAACATTCAGCACCGTGTAACATCGCCGGACGAATCGCTGTCCTATAAACTTACCTTTTAACTTCTGAGGCACCCTTCTGTCACAGAGGACGCCTGAAGCTTGACGCCATTTCAACCAACCGGCTGAAATTCTATGCCTAACATCTTCATCAATGTCACCATCCTTTTGTAGCATCGATCCTAAATACCGAAAAGTATCTTTTTTGGCCACCACTTGCCCATCGAGGCTAACGTCTCCCTACTCATTCCTAGTCGCGCTGAAATCGCACCTTATGTACTCGGTCTTGGTCCTACTAAGTATAAACCCTTTCGACTCTAACGTGTGCCTCCATAGTTCTAACTTCCTATTAACCCCTGCCCTAGTCTCATCCACTAGCACCACATCATCAGCAAAGAGCATACACCAAGGGATATCACCTTGTATGTCCCTTGTGACCCATCCATCACTAAAGCAAATAAATAAGGGCTCAATGCCGCCCCTTGATGTAGTCCTATTTTAATTAGAAAGTCACTGGTGTCGCCATCACATGTTCGGACACACGTCACCATATCCCTGTACATGTCCTTGATGAGGGTGATGTACTTAGTTGGGACTTTGTGCTTTTCCAAGGCCCACCACATGACATTTCTCGGTACTTTGTCATATGCCTTCTCGAGGTCAATAAAGACCATGTGCAAGTCCTTCTTCTGCTCCCTATACCTCTCCATCAACTATCGTAATAAGAAAATTGCCTCCATGATCAACCTACCAGGCATAAACCCAAATTGGTTTTGGGTCACACTTGTCACTCTTCTTAGGCGATGCCTGATAACCCTCTCCCAGAGCTTCATCGTATGGCTCATCAACTTAATCCCACGATAATTAGTACAACTTTAAACATCTTCCTTGTTCTTGAAGATCGGTATTAATATGCTTCTCCTCCATTCTTCAGGCATCTTGTTTGACCGAAAAATAAGATTAAAAAGCTTAGTTAACCATACAATCGCTCTGGCACCTAGGCATCTTCACATCTCAATGGGGATATCGTCAGGGCCCATCGCTTTATCTCCCTTCATCATCTTCAAAGCCTCTCCGAACTCTTTCTCCTGAAATCTCCTCACGAAACGTCTGTTGGCATCGTCAAATGAGTCATCCAACTCCAAGGTAGGACCCGTATTCTCTCCATTAAACAACTTGTCAAAGTACTCTCTTCACCTGTCCTTGATCTCCTCATTCCTCACCAAAAGTTGATCCGTCCCATCCTTGATGCATTTGATTTGGTTGATGTCCCTCGTCTTCCTCTCGCGGATCCTAGCCATCCTATAAATGTCCTTCTCTCCTTCCTTCGTGCCTAGTCGCTGATAAAGGTCATCATACGCCTCACCTTTTGCTACACTCACCGCTCGTTTTGCAGCCCTCTTCGCTATTTTATAGCCCTCAATGTTGGCTGCACTCTTGTCATGATGGAGGCGCTTGAACCACTCCTTCTTCTCCCTAATAGCCCTTTGCACCTCGTCATTCCACCACCAGGTGTCTTTCGCTTCCCGTTTGCCTCCCCTACTCGCTCCAAACACATCCGAAGCCACCTTCCGAACATATGTTGCCATCTTTAGCCACATGTCATCTGCATCTTCTCCTTCCCATAGCCCCTCATCTAGCATCCTCTCCTTAAATATTTGCGCTGCTTCCCCCCTAAGCTTCCACCATTTTGTTCTCGCAATCTTGGCCCGATAGTCCCGATGGACACGTACCTGAAAGCGAAAATCCGCCACCACAAGCTTGTGTTGAGGGACAACACATTCCTCAGGTAACACCTTACAATCTAAGCAAGCACGTCTATCCCCCCTCCTTGCAAGGATAAAGTCGATCTGACTCAGGTGTTGTCCGCTATGAAAGGTCACTAGATGGGATTCCCTCTTCTTAAAGACAGAGTCGATCTGACTCAGGTGTTGTCCGCTACGAAAGGTCACCAGATGGGATTCTCTCTTCTTAAAGACGGTGTTCGCTATCAACAAATCGTAGGCCAACGCGAAGTTCAAAACATCCTCCCCCTCTTGATTTCTACTACCATACCCGAAACCCCCATGCACCCGTTCGAAACCTACATTAGTCGCACCCACATGGCCGTTGAGGTCTCCTCCTATGAAGAGTTTCTCGCTGATAGGCATAGTACTAACCATGCTATCGAGATCTTCCCAAACTGCCTCTTGGTGCTCTCGCAAAGACCTACCTGTGGGGCATAGGCACTGATCACATTCAGAGCCAAATCTTCAACTACCAACTGGACTAGGATAATCCGGTCGTCTTGCCTCCGCACCTCAACTACTCCATCCTTAAGCCTCCTATCGATCAAGATGCCTACACCATTCCTACCCGATGTTGTCCCCGTGTACCAAAGTTTGTAGCCAGTATCCTCCACCTCCTTCGCCTTCTGGCCCTTCCATTTAGTCTCCTAAACGCATAAAATATTTACACGCCTCCTAATTGCTGTATCGACTAGCTTTCTTAACTTACCCGTTAGGGACCCTACATTCCAGCTACCTAGACGAATCTTAGTTGGCTCTGCTAGCTTCCTTACCCTTCGCACCCGTCGAGGGAAGTGCAAAGACCCTTGCTCATTTTTCACTACACCCGGGCGCAGATGTAGAGCGTCACAAAGGTTGCGACGACCCGACCCTTGCTCATTTATCATCGTACCCGGATCACGATACGACGCGCCACTAAGGGGATGACGACCCGGCCCTTACATATTTGACACTACACCCAGGTTCCGATGTAGCGCGTCGCTAAGAGGGTTACGTCCCAACGAATCTTTTGTGGGTTTCATATCCATGAGAGTGGCTGGTTTTGAAATGTTGGTTAGCCGCACCTAACACACCCTCCTCCTTTATCCGGGCTTGGGACCGGCTATTTTAAAATGACTCAAGAAAGTCTTTCAATCAATATAGGCGAAGTTTCCCCTAGGATTACACAGAGGGGAAAAACATCCCATAAATGTATACTACGTCCTTTTTGGCCGAATGGTTTGGCGCCAAGTTCCTTTAAACAACACGGTGCAACCAAATATTTTTCAAACCACAGATGAATGGTAAGAGGAGGGACATCGAGACATTCAAAAAAAAAAAAAAACGAAGCTACGCTTTCAATGGGGAATATTCTCAATGGGTTCACCATTTACGTCTTTTGTGGACGTACGTAAACAATAAAATTGACTCATTTTCCTGAACTCTACCTAGCTTGACGGTGCTTTCAAGTCACAACTCCTGACTAGGGCAAAGTTTAACACTGAAAGAGATTATAAGACCTTTCCCTAGACCCTAGGTGTCGCTAATTATCTTTTGGGGGCTTTGCTCTCTTGTGTATACCTCCTTGTTTTCTATAAATAGTGTGTAACCTAAAGTTCTCTGTTCTATTTAATCGAATAAGTAGAGCTCCTACCTTTACATATTTTTTTTTGAGGGGGTCTTACCTTTACATTCAAGAAAATATTATCACTGTAGCTTTGAGATTTGACCTCGATAATAAAGGCATTTTGTCCCAAAGACCATACTCGAGTAAATTAATCCCTACTTTTGTCAAAAACGAGGTGGAGTATATCGCATCGACTAATGAACGCCCGTGGATGCTTGGATGCCGCACCTGCATCTTCTAAAGTTGCTTTCAGTCCAAATCCACCACCTCGCTGTTACATAGTTTTTCCAGCGACTTGGTCAGGATTGGGATCCGATGATCCATATGGTCCACTGCTCAAGTCAAGAACGGCACACGTTTATAACAATTAAAAATTTAGCTACTACGTATAATAACGGACACGAATACGACGCTGCACGCGTGAGCGTGACCTGACCATGCTCGCCGTTGCCAAAAATTTGGCTACTACGCCTGACGCCTGACGGAGTATGCGTACTACTGCGCTGACAAAACGTCCAGTCCAGCTGGTCTTTGTGGAAATGGAAGATATTCTTTTTTGTTCCATCTTGGTTCAGACATTCTCTCTTTTTTTTACAATTAGTTATTATGGCTGGATTCTGTTGGTGACTTGGTGTTTGAAACCTAGCGACCTAATAGCAGGTTTGGTGGTTCGCGTCAATGCGTCATGAGGTTGCGCATCCAACCAACATCCAACCCTGACGCGAGAAAATTGACTCATCCATTAACCACGCATGAATGAATCCAATCTGCAAACCATACACACTATAAAAAGTTCACGTCTATGAACTATGGTTAGTTATGTCTTGCACTAGCGAGCCGGTTTTTAATAAGTTTGGGTGGTTGAAATAGAGGCGGAAAAGTTTAAAACTGAACTAGGAGGGTCTATTTACATCAATCAGCTAGGTACTTTGCCAGCTACTCTATGTGTGTTCTAGTTGCTCATACTTTTCATATTATTCTTTCAGCGATGAAGTAATTGGCGTCAATACGTGCATCTTATTATAATGTATAAGGACCTTAACTTAGACCATTTGATTTATTGGGAGAACAAAAAGGGTGAAAAACTGACATCAAAGTTATTTGTATTTGAGAACGGCATCGGTTTGAACCACCAATTTTGAGCTAAAACAATTCAAATTAAACCATACAGCTTTTTTTGTTACAAATATTATCATCTCTATTCAAGGCACGACACCTGCGGTCAACACACGAAGGTTATCAAATACTTCGAAGTGAAAAACGAAATGTAATTTTATTTTGAAATGAATGAGAAAAATATAGAGAGTTCAATTCTGAAGTAGTTCGTGTTCGGCCCATCATAGCAATATTTCATTTGATCCGGCCCACAGTCGATTCCCAAGAGCTCAGCCCAACAGCTAGCTACTCTCCTCTTCTTGCTCCACAACGGGCCAAGGTCTTGAATGAATAATACGCCTCCTTCACGGAAAGGCGTATTTCAGTAAATTTTGCTTTCGCTCCACTGCCGGCCGGAGAAGAGACGAACACTGTGCAGATCTGTAACCGTAGTGCGTTTCGACTCCCTTCTCAGTTCATCTGCGACAGAGCAATTAATCAATTGCATACCTGCATTCCTCATCCCTCAATCGTCCTGCGTTTCGTCCTTCGCGTCTTCAAGGAGGGGAGACCTCAAGGAGAAACGAGTCCAGCCTGGTGGCTGCCGGTGCTGCAGCTGGACGCTGGTGCATACCGAGCAGGCAAGAGCAGGCAATGGCGGAGGCGAATGCGGGGAAGGAGAAGAAGGAAGTGGTGCGGCTGGAGCGCGAGTCCGTGATCCCCATCATGAAACCGAAGCTTATCATGAAGCTCGCCTACCTCATCGGTATCTCCCTCCCTACCTACCCTGTTGCCTATCCGTTTAGTCTCTCGTCTTCTGCACAGGCTATTTGCGTTTCTTGGTTGGTGGACCACGGGACGTTGGGCTCGTAAAGGGAGGCTATAACATCGTGATTATCTTATTTCTACTGCAAAGTTGCTGGCTTGCTAGATCCCTGTCTCTTTTGAGGGAAAAGCTACAATCTTGCTTTGATTTATTCACCTGGTTCATGTAAAGTGAAATCTGCATAGACCAGTCATGTGGCCAACAAATATCTCTTTTATATATTGTCTTGTCTTGTTTACGACAAGCTGAAGCAAGGATGCTGCTTTGGATACAATACAATACCGTGCAACTCAATTAACACTGCTGTGTTTTTCTTTTATTATTGAAGAACATCAATCAGACAAAGAAGAATTCTTAAAGCTCTGCAAGAGGGTTGAGTACACCATAAGGGCTTGGTACCATCTCCAGTTTGATGATATGATGGTGAGGAGAGTTTATTATCCATAAAAATGTAGCGTTTGTTGGTTCGAATTCATTATTACAACCATTTCCAGAGTCTTCAGCGTTTCAATGATTTTGATCTATTCAGGCTGGTACTTTTTCAGGAACTGTTTGCTCTCTTCGATCCTGTGCACGGTGCTAAAAAACTCCAGCAGCAGAACTTCTCGTCTGAGGAAGTCGATATGCTTGAGCAGAACTTCCTGTCCTATTTCTTTCGGGTAAAGGACCTATTCTGGGAGAAATAACTATTGATTGGTTTAGTCTCCAAGTGAATGAAGGAGGCATGGAGTAGTTTCTTTGTGAATCAAAAAATATTCTGTAATTGTGCTCTTTAAAGCGTCCTTACTTGAAGTGCAGGTGATGGAAAAGAGCAATTTTAACATAGTAAATGACGATGAGGTTGAACTTGCTCATTCAGGACAATATCTGTTGAATCTTCCTATTAAAGTTGATGAATCAAAGGTGAATGCCCTTTCCCTGCAAAAGCAAATTGTGTCCTTATCTAAAATTCACTAAAATTTCGGTGTGAAATTCCAATTTGTTTTTTTTCCTTTATCAGTTAGATAACAAGCTTCTATCAAAGTATTTTAAGGAGCACCATCATGAAAACCTACCTGACTTCTCGGATAAGGTGATATTTTTTATATGTGACATAGATGAACTTTTCTTTTGGAACGTCATCAGTAGATTGTTCCTTTGTTCTGAGTTACATCAGGTTACTGTTTTTTTTTTTGGTGAAAAAAACGAATTCTCATTTTGTGTGACCAGCCACAGCCAAGCAGGCAAACATTCATATTGGGGTGGCTCTAATTTAGTTGTCCGCTAATCCTTGTTATAGACAATCGTGTGTTGTGTATTGTATCATTATTTTTTTGCTTACTGTTGCTCCTTCAGAGTCCAGACCTCTTCTCTGTAGTATCATTGAGTTGTTGCTTAGTTTTCCTCAGATATTTTAGATCAACCACTACCTATTTAGCTGACATAATCCTTCATTTGCCAGTATGTTATATTTCGTAGGGGCATTGGATTGGACCGCACTAGCAACTTTTTCTTCATGGAGAAAGTGGACATGATCATAGCTCGTGCATGGAGAGGGTTCCTTGAGAAAACGAGGTATGCTATCTGCGGCAGATTTAATGCCCTGTACATTTGATCTTGCTCACACAAAATGTTACTAATTTCCATACTGCGATTTCAGACTGCAAAAGCTCTTCTCAAGAAAGAAAAATAGTAAGCCAAAGATAGATTCCAAGAAGAATGATGATTTAGCTAGTGAAGTAGAAGACAAGGAGCTCTATGTTGAACGCATACGACTTGAAACAATGAAGTTAAGGTTTGCTCTCTTCTTTACCCTGTTATTAAGCTGTCACAGTCTCGATCACTTTCTCTCATATTCTTACATTTTCCTCTTTGCAGCTTTCAGAATCTAATTGGCAAGGTCACAATTCAAGAGCCTACATTTGAAGAGGTGATTGTCCTGTATAGGTAAAGGTTATAAAATGATTTGAGGTTGCAGACAAAATTTTCTAGTCTTGGTTCTGACATGGATGGTTGCGTGATTAGTTTGAATTACAGCATGCACTGATTTGTGATGTTTTCCTTCAGGAGAAAAAGTCCAAAGGGCCAGGATGATAGAGCAATTCATGTAAAACACTTCAAAAATATTCCAATGGCAGATATGGAGTTAGTTCTGGTTAGCACTGGGAGTTGCCTTATCTGAAGAAATTTTTTGCATTCATATTTGCTGTTTAACTGGAATTATGCTGAAGAAACACTGTAATTGTTGCAGCCTGAGAAGAAAAACCCAAGCCTCACACCTATGGACTGGGTTCAATTTATTGTTTCAGTTGTCATTGGACTTGTAAGTGGACTTGAACCAGTTTCATTTGGTTCTGTTGTGATACTTCACCTTCTGATTTACTTGTGTCACATCACATAGGTTACACTCATCAGTTCACTGGAAATGCCTAAAGCTGATTTCTGGGTTGTAGTTGCCATCCTTTCTGCTCTGGCAGGATATTGCGCTAAGATCTATTTCTCGTGAGTATCTTGGTTGATTTGTTTTTACTCAGTAATTTTTATTGCAAGGACAATAGAAAAAGGCCGGAGATTTTGTTTGTCACCTTGTAGACTGTAGACATACTCCATAAGACCATAACAATTTCACAAACTGCACAGCTCTTCTTCATTAGAATGATATTTTTTTTTATATGGTTTTGTCGGACATTATGTAAACAGTCATTGTCTTGGGCAGTCTGTTAAATAGTTATGTTTTATGCAGGTTTCAACAGAACATGGCAACCTACCAAAATCTAATCACTCAATCAATGTATGACAAACAACTAGATAGTGGGAAAGGCACACTCCTGCACCTCTGTGATGATGTGATTCAACAGGAGGTAGGTCTACACTCTAGGCATAGTGCTTTCTTGAGGATCAATAGTTCAAACATTTGAATCTGAAGCTTAAGCTAACATTTCATTTCCATCCTTGCGATTTCACACGTTCAGGTCAAGGAGGTCATAATTGCCTACTATATTTTGATGGAAAATGGAAAGGCTACCAGTGATGTATATATATTGTTCTTTCATTTCAAAATCTATACTTTATTCATGCACTTGTTCCTATGGAGGAAATATTGGAATTAATCATTCATGTGCTCCCAATGCTCTAGGACCTTGACTTGCTATGTGAGGAGTTAATCCAGGAAGAGTTTGGCTTGCAATGCAATTTTGAGGTGATGGATGCTGTTCAAAAGCTGGAAAGGCTTGGTATCATTACAAGAGTGAGTTCTCACCCTTTTTTTTTTTCTCTCGTTACCACTTGATCAAAGCATAGGGACGTTTTCTTACAAATACAGTGCATAGAATCACGTTTTTGCAGAGACACATTTACCGGGTCAAATTTTTTTGCATCTACTGACCATCACGTTGTTACTTGCTCGTTCTCCACTTCTTCCCCCCCCCTCTGTTTCACATCCAGGATTGTATTGGAAGAATTTGCTGTGTCCCTCTAAAGCGTGCCAATGAGATCATCGGCGCTACAACAGAAGAGCTGGTTATGAAAGCCAGGCAAAGCTAGCAATCTTATTTGAATAATGTAATAGCATTGTAAATTCTTGCCTAATGGCACTGTAATGTTTATCGTACTCCAGAAAGTCCTAACACTGAACTCGTGCATGCCATCAGGTGGTAAATACATTCTGGCCATCTCCACAGTAGTTCTCCAGTGAAAGCTACAAGAAATGTGGTTGTAATTTCTTTTAGTATTGTGGAACGTCAGAGGGTGTGCTGTAAGCACGTAGCATTCTTTTTGATAACAGACGTCCGGAAGGATGTTCAAGATAATTGTCCTGTTAACGCATACAAGGGTTAGCATGTTGCAGAATTAATGCTGTGAACTGTGTATTCTTTCGTCAGAAACCTTCCCTAATGCTGGTGGTTCACTGTGGTTTGAAAGTGTGTACGCTGGGCCACTGGCATTGGCAGCTTGACCCGTTTCTGGCTTTTGCAATTCTGCTCTTGGTGCTGGTCTCTTCAGCTCCTTGTAAAGTTTTTTTTTGGCTGTGGTGTAATCAAACTGTAGGTTAGTCGCAGCATCATGGATACTGAGTTTTTATGGGTTAGTTCTGCTATTACATCGATATTTCGATACCCAAATTATTTCCAGAAATGAAAAAAGGGACAGGGAAGGCAGCGAAAAATCCTGGACGGTACGTGTCCAACTCAATACCATTATCCAATTATTGCTTTTCTATCTTTGCAGCAGCGTAAAGTGCTGCAGCAGCAGCCAGCAGCGGGGTTGGAGCACTCAGCAGCGAGCGCGCGCAGCACCACCGGGACAACGGATAATGAGCAGCAGCAGCCTGACCACCGGCATCTCTGCCTCACCATCGGCGGCGGCCAGCACTGCTCGCCACCGCCATGACGGAGCGCCGCACCAGCTGAGAGTGAAGGCGGCGGTGCGGCCACAGCTGCTGCACGGTGGCCGCCGGCATACAAGGGGCAGCGCGGTGGTGGTGAGGGCCGGGCCTGGGCCGCTGTCGGAGATCGAGCCGGACCTGGAGGAGGACGCCATCGACGTGTACCGCACCAACGGCATCGCCCCGGTCCGTCGTCCCTCGTTTCTTCTTCTACTTGTTCTCAATTTTGCCATTGCCGGCCGCGCTTAGGACACGCAGGAAACCTGCGAATCTTGACGTAGGTTGTGCTACGAACTCTGAAGAACGGATGACGTTTTCTCCGTTCATGGTCATGGATAACACTTGACTGGAGAGAAACTACTGTGTTGCAGGAGGACTTCGTGTTCGGAAAGTACGATGGACACCACACCTATTTCGAAACCAATGGTATTATTATATCCAAAAAAAACTCCATTGTCATAACATAATATCATTCCTTGCAAAATAATAGTCCACTGATTGTTTTGTGATGTGGTGAAACAAAACCTGCAACACAATTGCAATACCTCTTTTCTTCTGAAGACAAGAAGGGCTTCTGGGAGGATGTCTCCGAGTGGTACCAAGAAGCTGAGCCTCCTCAGGGCTTTCAAGGTACTACTACTGCTGTCTGGTTCTTCAGATCTTGCTGCTTCAGTGAAACATCATCGCTTTGCTCATTTGTTGCATCAATGGCAATCTCTTGCAGCGTTCATCTCCTGGGCATTTCCTCCTGCAATCATCCTTGGCATGACTCTCAATGTGCCGGTATGGATTGTTGTTTCCTATGAAATCCCTATGACGTTCCAAGCATTTTCGCAAAACTTGTCACCCTACTTTCATGTGTGCATCTACTGATTGGATTGGAGATGCGTCTGATTCTGCCACCAGGGGGAGTACCTGTACATCGGAGCGGCTGTCTGGATCGTCGTGTTCTGCGTCATCGAGATGGGCAAGCCTGACAAGCCGCACAACTTCGAGCCGGAGATCTACAATATGGAGAGGTCGGCTCGCGACAAGCTCATCGCCGACTATAACTCCATGGATATCTGGGACTTCAACGAGAAGTACGGCGAGCTCTGGGACTTCACTGTCAACCCCAGGGACGACATCGTCAAATCAACCTAGATATATAAGACTCTGCCTTCAGATTGTTATATCTCTAGCAAAAGCCTGTCAGGGAAAAGAAACCGTAGCTGCTAGGAAATGCTCTTGAACTAAATAAAGGAACAAGAATGTGTGGATCTTCATGCCTCAAGTTCTCAGCAGTCATCCCTGTAAAGCAAAACTGGAGAGCCTGAAATCTGTTGCATCACATATATGATGCATGCATGTCAGGCTTCTCACAGAACATGTTCTGCATAACACTACAACAGCGAGCATGCTGTTGCTTCAACTTCCTGCATGATATTTTTTCACGTTTCTCCAATATTTTGAGAAAACACAAGCAAGACTGATGCACTGAACATTAAGATCTGTTGGTCTGCCACCACCCACCCTTTCTTATTATTATTCAGAAAAAGTAAAATGTCATTATTTTCCCTAAAATTATGTGCAGAAAAGGGATAATTAGGAAGGAACCATCAGGGTAACAAAACTTGGGGAAAAAAGGGTAAGCCTCGCAGCTGTTCCTTTTTTTTTGTACACTTGGGATGCAGCTGGCTCGCTATGAAGACGGGAACTTTTCCCCAAAAGAGAACAAAGCTAATCTACTGCCCTGATGAGAGAACTAGCTTTTCTCCTAGACTACACATCCCACTGACGTTTCACCTTGATGTTCTCATTGCTCTGAAGAGCTGACTGCCTAGAGTCACAGTTGGGGTGCCTTCTGTCATGACTGTTGTGAGTCTGATCTCCTGCTCACGAATCCGGTGTATTTCGGCCTCCACCATGCTCATCGACGGGCGCTGCTCGCTCATTGGATTAACACACCATGATGTCAAGCGCAGCAATTCCTTCATGCTTTCTGTGGTAAAACCACTGGCCATTCTGTTGTCTGCAATCACGGAAGCATCACTGGATTCCTGGAAGTTCTGTACCTGCATATTGACAGATGAATAGTGAGCAGGCTGGTACTTTTGTGTGTATATGACGATTTTGAAATGAGTACAAGATCTGTCTAGAAATGGGTGTGTTATTTGCAAAAAAGGGTGAACAAACATCAAACAGTGCTGCCATTATTTACCCATTGAATGATGCTTTGATCAGACACAGCTTTCCGTCCGCTAACCAACTCCAGAAGGAACACACCAAAACTGTATACATCGCTTTGTATGGAAAAGTTCAAGTTCATGGCTTCCTTCATTCTGATCATGCAACAGGAAGTTCCATCAAGTAATGAATAGGTACTAGTGCACACAACATATTGAATGCAAATGATTCTACTGTATCTATCTGATGTAATCAATGAGTGTAAGAATTATCAGAAACATGTGTATCCGTTGTTACCGAGGATCAACAAAAGGATCAGTAGATGTTCTGGAAGACAGTCCTGTAACACCAAGTCGGTCAAGCATGCCTGGAATCCCAGTATCTGCAACTTTCGGTACGAAATCCTCATCCACAAGTACATTAGAAGTTTTGAAGTTCATATGGATTGCAGGTGGTGTCATCGAATGCAGGTGACTCAGGCCTGAATAGGAAGACAAGATTGTCATTTGAGATTTCTGATGCAGTTACCAAAAGATCATTGCTACAGAAGAATGAGTCTAAACGAATATGAGAGTATGGGCTATATTCGAACAATAAAGGAAAGTTCAGAGTTGATTCATATTTGAAGAATTACCTTTAGCTGTGCCATGAGCAATAGAAAGTCTCTGCTTGAATTCTAACCTTAAACCTGGAGCATGGCTGTTACCTACAAAAGGATAGCAGAAGAATTAGAACCTATGATGCTAATCTTGTATACTAGAGTAAGATAATAAAAACTCAATGGAAATCACCATGTAAATGTGTTGAGACGCTGCCATTGGGGATATACTCATAAACAAGCATCTGCATGCCATCCTCCTGGCAGTACCCCAGAAGTTTTACAAGGTTTCGATGACAGAGAGATGCTAGGTAATTAACCTGAGAAGAGAACAGCACTGACACATGAGCTCAAAACAAAGTAAAAAGGGTGTGGAGCAAGATCAGGACGTCATGTGGAAAAAATAAAGTTAAAACACAGCACATTCAACGAATTCAGGACCAGCAATTACTGAACATGTGGATAAGTAAGATTGTGCTACCTCTTGAATGAATTCCTGGCTAGGAGGAGAATGCCGTCTTTTAACAGCTACAATTGTGCCATCCTGGAGCAGACCCTTGTATACCTCTCCAAACGTTCCTTGTCCAATAAGGTTCGCATTGCTGAAATTCCTTGTAGCAAAATTCAATTCCTCCAAACTAAGACATCTTGCTCCCTGCGACTCTGATAGATGGAAGGTGAAATTATTACTTGTGAAAATAGAAAGGAAAATGTATCTTTAGATGAATTATCTGAAATTATAAAGTCTTACTAAAAGTAACTTAAGCAGTACCTGGTAGAGCTTGATCTGATGAACTACTTTCCAAAGAGTCTGAGGTTCTTTTGCGATGGCGTAGGCAAAGCACTATTATGACTATGACAATAACTAGTAGTACAAAGCCTCCTGCAGCAGCTCCTATAGCTGCTGCAAGAAGTCCTGACATCTAATATTGGATATCCTCCTTCAGAGTAGGGCAGTAATCTTTGTAGCTGTGGTGATGAGATCTGCAGATATATGAAACCTAAAGAGTTACATTAAATCTGTCCGATATTATATTTAAATTCGTAAGGAAGAACATGAATGTACTGATTGCTGGTTATGCCAGCCAGTGAACTACAAAATAATTCAGACAGTGAATAGATATACGCAAACATGTATCCCCTCTGTTCCAAAAAGGATGACGTTATGGGAAGCGTGTCAGTCAGACTTTCTCAACTTTGACTAGATTTGTAGAAAATACGTGTAACATTTATATCTCCAAATAAATTTATTAAAAAACTAGACATAAAGACCTTTCCGATGATACTAATTACTTAACATAAATATTTATATATTTTAACATATAATTATCGATATTTTAAAAATGTTGACTTCTCGAGAAACGAGAATATCATCTATTTTGGGACGGAGAGAGTATGCATGGATTGATTGATCAACGGTTAAAGTTAAATTGCCTAAAAGAGCAGTTAAAGTTAAATTACTAGTGATAATATATTGACACTGAAACCGTCAAAATAGCCCTATTGAAGGGTGGGAAAATAGAAAGGATATGCGTTATTTTTTTTTTGTTGCCTTCAAGTGGCAAAATTAGGAAATCACATTTTGATCATGACATCAGCGGTATGGATGGCTCTACTAGTAACGCGTAAATCTGGCAAAAAAGGCAATTAAATTATCAAACAGAAAACATAGCTGAAAATGGGCATTTTGTGACAAAATGCAATGGCAGAATTTGGAAAGCACATTTTGATCATTAAAATGGTGTTATGGACAAAGGTGCTAGTAACGCATAAAACCGGCAAAAAAGAGAGAGAGACAATTACGTTATCAAACTGGAAAAGGAGGAATTGTCATATATCCAAAACTAGACATTATGTAGCAACGTGCAATGGAGGAATTGGGAAGCACATTTTGATCGTGGCATCATCAGTTTGGGCGAAGCAACTAGTAACACATACCGTTTTCTTTTCCGATATAACGTTCTCATACAATCATTCAAATTTTTTCGCGCCATAGCTGGTTCAGAAGAATTTTACCACAATACTCAGAATGACACCACAATACTTAGAATGGCATGTTATTAACGAAATGCAATGAAAATGTCTTTCATTCTGAAATCCTGCACTTATAAGCATGCTCTTACTGCTGAAACAAATATGAGTAGGCTGCAGTCTACAGGCAAAACATGAAAATGCAGTTTTTGCTTGAACCAACTTGATGCTCTGCATAGAAATGAAATGTTTGGTTGATTTTATTTATGAGGCAGTAGCATTTTGCAAATCACAACGTAACAATGTGGCATTGGCTTCTATCTGAGTTCTGAACTCAGTAACAGTTTCAGATTGGAGTGCTGATCAGTGAGAATTGATGATTGTTTGATTACACAGCAACCCCACCTGACTCCGATCCAAGAAATACACAAAATTGCAAACTTTGTTGGGGAAAAATACCCAAGATTTCGAAGCCGTTCAAAGGTACTGCATACCTGCAGATTGGTCAGGTGTAGAGGCATCATGTACGTGCGAGCACAACAGCAGCCTCAAATGCTGAATCCATTCTGCAGACAACACGATTCGTTTGTACCAGTTCTTGACTCCACCCCGTATTGTTTCTCCTATCATCAGAACCAAAGAAACCGAACCAATCAAGAAATGCTAGAACATGTAGGTCCGATTATGAGAGAAACAGGTAGTCTTAAAATTAAAGCAAATGAGAATCCATGAAACCGAAAGGAGAGAGAGAGAGAGAGAGAGAGAGAGAGAGAGAGAGAGAGAGAGAGAAGCAGGAATCAGTCAAGAAACCTATTCTTCTTCTTCTACTTCCCCCTGCTACTCTCCTCAGGTGGGTCTCCCTCTGTACTGCGATTCTGTGAGATGACTGTGAATGATTCTGCGAGCGAGGTGAGCTGCCTCGGAGGTTTTGGGGACGGAGGCCGCAGGCACCACGCAGGCAGGCAGGCAGGCAGGGGGGAGGAGAGAGCGCCCACAGGAAGAAAAAAAAAAGAGATAGAGAGAGTGAAGAACAGCAAGGCACTCACCACAGCAGTGGGCGCGGACTGGAATTGGGAAACCAGCAGCAAACAAACATGTCGGTATATATACAAACTGGTTGGGTTGAGCTGTAGGCATCAGCGGAAAGCGCAGCGGAGGATGCTAAAAAACGCGGGCTTGGCGCGGCCGTTGCAGGTGGAAAAGCAGAAGCAGGAGGAAGGGGAAGGGGGGAAAAAAAGAAAGAAAGAAGCTGCAGCAGCCAGCAGCCCAGGAATCGTGAGCTTTCTCCGTCCGCCGGCGCCTTTGCGCTGCGTCTTCGAGTGCGGAATGGATCGTATAAGAAGTCGAATTGGGTGGATGGATCTTCGTCCCTATGATTGATCCAAAGGCGGGCGACAACTCGTCGGGATAGCGACATTGCGCCGACGCATCCGTTTTTTGTAGACCGGACATCGATTCTTCATTCGTATTCTTTCCAAGATTGTATATGTATATGCATTATAACCCGTTCTCCGATGAACCAACCGGTCTTAATCTGCCGCCGCCGCCGCCACCGTCGATCGAAAGTCGGTGAGATTGGGAACGGGGGACGGGACGGGACAGGGGAGCCGAGCCAATGATTGCCGCGGGGGAGGAGAAGAACATGATGGGGGCGCAACAAGATGGAAGACAGAGCGACAGACAAGAGCCTGCTCTGCTCGGCTCGCTCGCTCATCACTCGTCAGGTCATCAGATAAAAGCTAGCAAAAACGAAAAAAAGGAGTCGTCTTTTCCATCTCCCTTTTTCCCCACTGCTGGAATTTCGCTTTCCTGCCCGGAGTGGTCGGCGCTGCGCAGCCACGCTGACACGCAGGACTTGTCCGCTACAGTAGTTCCGAATTAGCACACGCTTTCGAAGAATCGAATTAAGCTGAGACTCCCTACGTAAGTAAGTTGAATTAGTGAAGCTATCGCTAGTGAGTAGTGGCGTCCCGTCTAAGGAAGGAAGGAGACGGACGGACAGAGCACAGCACACAGATAGCCATGGCCACGCGCGCGCGAGCATTCCGTTCCAGATAGAGTGGCCTAGCGTGAGCTGTGCGCCGCCTGCCATTTCTCATCCTGCTTTCGCCTCCTGCCTGCGCGCGTTACTCGCCGGCAGTTGGCTATGGCTAGCGTCCGTTACCAGCTCCGGCTCCGGCTATGGCTATGGCTATGGCTATGGCTATGGCTATGTCAGTTACTCTGGTTACTAAACCAAACAGTAAACAGTGACTCATCAGTCACCGCCAAGGCCACAGTAAAAAAGAAAAATGGAATGAAGTGAGGACGAGCAGCGCTGGTGTTCGTTCACGTCGCGTCACGGTGAATGGTGACGGATGGATCATCCAGCATCTTGTTTGGTTCTCTGAGCTTTCTGGTTCCAATCATTTTAACCATTATTATCAGGGCGATGGTTAGTGAGTAAGTACTGAATGACAGCTGATGTGACGGTGAATTCGGTTGCTTCCTTCTCGACAATGACACACCGTCTGTATATTTTCAGTGGTTGGTCTGGTTAGCTGTTGAGTAGCGGCCATGGTTTGGGCCGGCAGCCTGCGTGGCTGCGCGCGTGTCCCAGTCCCAGACGAGGGACTTCTGGCCATGTTTGGTCCCCTCCTTCATGGTTTCCCAACGGTAGGTTTGGTTGGCTATAGACTTTACACAAACTCACTGATGCAATCGTATATATATGGATGGATATGGATCAAAGGCAACGTTAATCACGAGCTCCTCATCTGGTCTATATATGCAAGACAAGATGAGGATGATGGATACACAGTTGTGCGCGGCTGAAGTGAGTGTGGGCTGCGTGTGCGCCTTGACCCTGCGGTCCCTGCTGCATACTGCACTGCACCTGCATGCATGCAGCCGTGCCCATCTCTTCTTCTCTAGTTCTCCATCCACTTCTCCTACCAAGTGCCGGCCGCGCCAGCCATCTGGCCGCGCGCCTCGACGGCGCCCGCGGGTGCTGACACGTGAATCGCCGCCGCCGCCCGCGGCCACGCCGACGCTGATCTATGCAGCAGGAAGCCAGCCAGGCCACTTCGATTTCATATACACCGAGTACTAGTATACCTGAACTGGCATCCATGATGATCCATCATCCGGTGGAGATACGTACGTAGGGTTTTGTTTACTTCCCCACTTTGGGGGTGTGTAAAGCTGACGTTTTGGCACTGTAGCGCATTTTAATATTTCATTTGTATTTGGTAAAAATTATCTAAACATTGACTAATTAGACTTAAAATGTTCGTCTTTTAAAGTACGACCAAACTGTATAATTAGTTTTTTATTTTATCTATATTTAGTACTACATGCATGTGTCTGCGTTTTGACGTAGCATAAAATCTTTTTACATAGCGAAATTTGACCCCAAATTAGAAAACTAAACAACGCAACAATGCATGATTCTGCCACGTACGCATGCATAGGGACACGGCCGCAGGTCAAGACTCAATAAATTAATAGTTAATAAATACTGTAGTACTCCTAGAGAGAAATGCACGTTGGAGGAGATCTGTATGGATCATGTGCTGACGTTGCTTGACTCGCCTTTGACGTCACGGACAAGCTGGGGGGTACATGGGGCACGAGGGGGTATACTAGTGACACCTGGCAAAAGCCAAAAGGTAACGGATCACATAATAATCTTACTCCTGAAAAAACCCGGATGTCATCGTCATATTAGCGCTAATCGGCCTGCCCGGCGAGATTAACCCCCTCCCGCGAAAGTAACCCGCCCGGCCTGCCCACGCGCACGACCTCCCCCTCCGCACTCCGCAGCTCCGCATGACCCCAACCGCCGCCAGCCCTCTGCCCGCGCACGCCGCCCCCCTCCGTCCCTTCGTGCCGCCCGGCTCCGCGCGCGCCCTCTGAACAACCGCCCCAACGCGATGCCGCGCGGATGCTCCGCTGACCGGACGCGCGGACGCCGGCGCTCCGCTCCGTCGCGGTCAGGTCGCTCTCGGTCGTCATCGCCGTCGCCACTCGTCGCTCGAGCTGCGCCGCGCCGGTCCGCGCTTCCACCACCGGCGGTTCCCCCGAGTTGCCTGCGCGTCCTCGCCGTCGTCGCCGGCCGCTCGAGCTCCACCGCCCTGCTCTCCGCCGCCCCAAGACGCCCGTGACCAAGGGCGCCGCCAACGCCTGCAGGAACCGCCGCCCGCCCACGCACGTCGGCTGCGCACGGCGCCCGGCATCCGCAATGTCCTGGGCCGCCGTCTGCGACGTCTTCTCCACCAAGGTGACGACTGATGACCTAGCCCAGTCGCCCCCTCCCTAAAGTCCCCCAATCCGCTGTGATTTTCCTTGATTCGATTCACTGACGTGTGCGCGTGTGCTCTTCCGATAGCCCGCAGCAAGTGTTTGAGAACCATCATATCGTCTTCACCGTCCGCATCTCCGTCCTCACTGCCTGGTGCGTTACACTCCTCCCTGCTCTGCTCTGCCATCAGCTGTTAAATCTCTTGCCTCTGACATCCAGTTAAGCTTATCTTTGTTACAGTTCCTTCCGATTGACTTTGGTCATAGTTTTTTTTTTATTTCATTAATCTGATACGTATTTCTCATACTTGATGAGGTTATGTTTTCTGCAAGTAGCAGTAGGCTCTATCCTGAGCAGCTAGCAGGTTGGGGCTTGCTATTCGGAGGTTGCATAAGTAGTATCATGCTCATTCAGGATAGGCAGACATTAGTAAGTCTAATGGATGATGCTTGTGAAAGTCTTCAGCTAGGTAGCCTTATCAAAAGAAATTCTGCTCCCAGGTATATAAAACTACAGATTGGGTGATAGTGTGCTCCCAGCTTTTTTTTTTTCAAAGGAAACTCTGCTCCCAGTTTTTTTTCTTTGTTTTGATTTTGAAGAAGCAGTACGACCCTGCTACTAAATAAGAAAATAGAAAAGAGTTGGTTGAAATATTGTGTTTTTTATATCATCTTAGTATTGCGGATTTGTGGTTGGTTGAAATAAGCACATTGGCTATATGATAAATGGAATATTCAAATCAGAAGTGCAAGCTATGATTTGACTGCAAACTGAATGTTTCACATTTTGTTTCGACTATTTTGGGCAGGTGAAGTAGTAAAATGCTTGCAAAGAGAGGAGGGAGTTTAGGATTCATAGAATTGTCACTGCATGTATGAAGCCATTTTCTTTTCCCCTTTGGTACAGTGATAATAATCGATAAATTTCTTAGCTCTTGAAATGTTTTTTCTTCATATGGGATCTTTACTGAACGAACAAGGCCTTAGTGGTTACTGGTTACTGATTTATGGCTTGAAATAGCTCACTGATTTATGGCTTCAAACAGCTGCCTTCTTTGCTTACTCTGATGTCTTCTGTATCGTATTTGGCATTAGGTGACTAGCAGTCTCGGTGATTTTTGAAGCACTCAGAACATTGCCCGAGGAAGGTCAGCGACCAGGGCCACTGCTCAACCAAGCTCTGGTAATTAGTCATGTAAATTTTCGATACTCATGTGACTTACTCAATGTTCCTGCAGTTGAGAATTGCCTTCCAACATTTGCAAACTGAATGGCTGTGTGTAGTGAGTTTTTTTTTTTTTTGGGTGAGATGTTAGATTTTTGGGCTGAGACGGAGAGCTCCCCCATTAGAGTGTGAATTTGATGTGGATGTCACTGTTTCATTTCACTTGGGTCCGAATTAGAGTGACCGTTGGAGCTGTAAAAGTTTTCTTAATGAGTAACCATCATTTAACTGAAAATGAATTGTTGTTTACAGAGCTCTTGATGAAATTCCATGTTTGCAGTGCACTTGCAGTTGTACCTCAGATACCACTAATGCCTCAACCTGGGATCCTACACCTTGGTTTTACTACAGCAGATGAGTTACCATGGAAACTTTACTATTGCAGGCCCTGCTTAGATAAACCGTGGAAGAAGATCATTGTCATTGACTCATTGCTGAAGGTGTCTAGCATGGAAGGAGAGAAATGTATACTCCTTGAGATTATAGCTATATGCAAAAAAAGGTTTCGACAATCTTCTTGTAATTTTCATGAGAAGTTCTGCTTATCAATCTATTGATAATCTGAGTTCCAACAACAAAAGACAGACATCAAGAAGATGGGTTTTCAGATTCTTGGCAACACACTCTTGTGTCAAGCCCATTGTAATGCTCTACATCCAGCTAAGATTTCTGCATTTTCTAGGCTAGGGAATGCCTTAGATAAATGGTAAGTAGCTGAGTTTATTTGGTGGAATATTCTGAGAAGAAAGAAACTCAATGCGGAGGTTGTGCAGCACAAGCTCAGAGACTCATTTTGTGGCCTCATCTCTCCTTCTGGTAGCGGGTACTAACACAATCGAGCTCAGTTATTTTTTTTTTCCACAAAGTGAGTTGATGTGGCCTCATCTCTCTGAATATGCCTGAATCGTGATTTCCTTGCTTTACAGTGATGAGCAGGTAATGGACTTGGTGGCCATGAATTTGTTTTTCCAGGTTTGAATGTGGTGACTGGAAGAAGGTCGAGGAGCATGTCGGCACCAAGACGACTAATTTGATTTCTTGTTTCTTGCATTTAGGGATTCAGTAGTGCAGATCAGGAGCCCTGCCCATAAATACTTCCTCAAGCTCCAGAAGCTCGGGCTGGCGCCACATCGCCATGTAACAAGATAGCGCAGCTGCGACACCATGCTATCGCTGCATGGGCAACCTTTGTGCGCGTCGCGATGCCAAGTCTGTCCGAGCCAGACGCTGCCGGTCCCATCGATTGGAGCAGCCCCGGTGTCCTTCCTGCTGCCAGCCGCGGCAAGTGCCTTCTTTGTCCACTCTTCATTTTTTCAGGATGGCGTTTTCACATTGCTGAATCTTGAATGGTGTTCTCGATGCATACATAGATAACGAATGATCGGAATGTGCCATTTTTCTTTTTTATGCTAGAACCACAAGACCATTTTGAAAAGCTGAACATGCTCTGAGAGTTCTGAAGCTTGTGTTGCTACAGCAGTGTACCAGATTCAACCAACAACCAACAATCAAGCCTGTCAGTCCCAAGCAAGTTGGGGTAGGCTAGATTTGAGACTCAACAAACCACCCTCGGTCACGGTTCAGGCACGTCGATAGCTAATTTTCAAGCACTCCTATTCAGACACAGATCTCTAGGTATATCCCATTCTTTCAAATCTCTTTTTATCGCCTCCTCCTATGTCAACTTTGGCCTTCCTCTGCCTCTCCTCACATTATTATCTTGACTTAGAACTTCATAATGCACTAGTGCCTCTGGAGGTCTCCTTTGGATATTGCCAAACCACCTCAACCGATGCTGGACAAGCTTCTCTTCGATAGGTGCTACCCCTAGGCGATCACGAATATCATCATTCCGCACTCGGTCCATCCTCGTGTGACCACAAATCCAACGCAACATACGCATTTCTGAAACACTCAGTTGTTGAACATGTCTTCTCTTTGTGGGCCAGCATTCTGCTCCGTACAGCATAGCGGATCTAATCGTTGTTCTATAAAACTTGCCTTTTAACTTTTGTGGTATCCTCTTGTCACAGAGAATGCCAGAAGCTTGGCGCCACTTTATCCACCCAGCTTGGATTCTATGGCTGACGTCCGTATCAATATCTCCATCCCTCTGTAGCATCGATCCCAGATACCGAAAGGTATCTTTCCTAGGCACTACTTGACCTCCCAGACTCACGTCTCCCTCCTCCTGTACAGCAATGCCAAAGTCGCATCTCATGTATTCGGTTTTAGTTCTGCTTACTCTAAAACCTTTAGACTCAAGGGTCTGCCTCCACAACTCTAGTTTCCTATTTACCCCCGCTCGGCTTTCATCAACTAACACTACATCATCGGCGAACAGCATACACCAAGGGATATCCCCTTGGATGTCCCTTGTAACCTCATCCATTACTAAGACAAAGAGATATGGGCTCAAGGCAGACCCTTGATGAAGCCCAATCTTAATCGGAAAGTAGTCTGTGTTACCATCATTTGTTCGAACACTAGTCACAGCATTGTTATACATGTCCTTGATGAGGGTAACATACTTTGCTGGGACTTTATGCTTGTCCAAAGCCCACCACATAACATTCCTTGGTATCTTGTCGTAAGCCTTCTCCAAATCAATAAAAACCATGTGTAGGTCCTTCTTCTGTTCTCTAAACCGCTCCATAACTTGTCTTATTAAGAAGATTGCTTCTATGGTTGACCTTCCAGGCATGAAACCAAATTGGTTCATGGATATCCGCGTTGTTCCTCGCAAGCGACGCTCTATGACTCTCTCCCATAGTTTCATGGTGTGGCTCATCAACTTGATTCCCCGATAATTAGTACAACTTTGGATGTCTCCTTTGTTCTTGTAGATTGGTACCAATATGCTTCTTCTTCACTCCTTAGGCATCTTGTTCGATCGAAAAATATTGTTGAACACCTTGGTTAGCCATACTATAGCTATATCCCCGAGACATCTCCACATCTTGATTGGAATACCATCAGGGCCTATTGCTTTACCCCCTTTCATCCTTTTTAGGGCTTCTCTGATCTCCGATTCTTGGATCCGCCGCACGAAGCGCCTATTGGTGTCATCAAACGAGTCGTCCAACTGGACGGTGGTGTTCTCACTCTCACCATTGAAAAGCTTATCGAAATACTCTCGCCATCTATGTCTAATCTCATCCTCCTTCACCAAGAGCTGCTCCCTCTCATCCTTAATGCACTTGACTTGGTTGAAGTCTCTTGTCTTCCTATCACGAGCCCTAGCCATCCTATAGATGTCCTTCTCTCCTTCCTTCGTACTCAAACATTGGTATAGACCCTCGTATGCCTGTCCCTTTGCTTCGCTCACTGCTCGTTTTGTAGCCTTCTTTGCCACCTTGTACTTCTCTATGTTGTCGGCACACCTGTCATGGTACAAGCACTTATAGCATTCCTTCTTTTCCTTAATAGTCTTTTGCACATCTTCATTCCACCACCAAGTGTCTTTTGGATCGCCTCTACCCCCTTTGGTCACTCCAAGCACCTCTGAAGCAACCTTCCTAACGCAAGTTGCCATCTTCTCCCACATGTCGTTTGCATCCCCTTCATCCTGCCAAGGGCCCTCTTCAATAACTATTTCCTTGAAGACCTTTGCTGTCTCACCTTCTAATTTCTACCGCTTTGTTCTTGCAATCTTAGGTTGTTTAACCCTACAGTGTACCAGATTTTCATTAATAAATAATACATCTGTGCTTCATTTTGATTATTTCTCAATTAAAAGGGAAAATGTTAGATCTGAACCTATCAAGTAGTTTCAATCTGTAAGAAAGACAACCATCTATTCTTAATAGTAGGGATTTATTGACAGTGATGTATTAATTGTTACTTAATAGTAGGGATTTATGGACAGTGATGTATTAATTGTTATCCTGTGGAAGAGAAGACAGATAAAAAATGATCTCAATCATGTGGTCGCTATTTTTAACGTCAAAAAAATGTGGTCACTATTTTGCCAATTGGAGTCTTACGTCTGACAGGTGGTAGATAGTATAGAACTTGTGACATTTGTAAAAATAATACATGTGGTTAAGTTTGATTTTTCATGGCATCAGTTGAACGTAGTACTTGTACATTCTTACGATTTTCTCCCGTTGCAACGCATACTTAACTAGTTAAGAGAAAAATGTATCTAAAACCCAAACCCAGAGAGAACAAAAGAGGCTTCCGGTTGAGGTCTTGAGGAGCAAAATATGCGTTGCATGGTTGGGGGCTTGGGGCCCAGGAACAAAAGTGTCTCAACTCTCAACGTGAGCACGCCTCATCCATCATTGCGTCAAACATAATCCTTCGCTGTCAGGGTACGGGTACGAGAATATATGAATCTCATGCAAATTCGTCTACGGTACGATATTATACTAAGAAAATTGTAGTTAGTACACGTGTACTATAGTACACAATAACAGTGTAATGTAAGACAGGAACTGTAATTATGTCAGCAAGTGATTGGTCGACCCCATGGAGCCATGACTGAACCTGATTTTAGGTTTTAACCCCATGGATATGCGGATTGCGTCTTCTTTATACTAGTAATAAATAAAAAATATATTTATATTTATATTTATATTTATACCTATATCTATATCTATATATATATCTATATTTAATAGTATTAAAGAGCGAAACGTTTCTTCTAATCTGTTTTTTATTCGCAAATTATCTTTATCCATAGTCCATTGTTTGTCTACTGCAGTCCGTCCGCCGCGACGGTCTCTTGGGTTTTGAACCGAAGAATCCACCTTGGACATGACCAGTTTGCTGTTTTGGATTATCTTTTTTTGTTATACACACATGGTGTGTTAGCCAAGGTCACTTTCTAATATTTTTCTAGACGGTGCACATGATAAATTGTCATACAAGTTTTTCCATAGACGCGTTATTTTCTTAGGTTTTTTTCTATATGCGCATTTTCTATTTTCACAACAAGGAAAATATAAGATAAATATAAAATGCTAATGTGCAAACTAAGTAAAATGGATGACACATTAATATGTGTTTTGTATTTTCATTGCAAGATGCACTTACTATTTTTGCCTTACTTTTGTGTGTTCCTATGAGTTAGAGTAACGCGTTTAAGCATGATGTGAAGTCCTATTCCAATCTTTAATTGACGAAAGACGTGCCATTCAGTCTTGCCCCTCATTTAGCCACGTGGCCGCCTCGTATTCTTCGTAGGCCGGTTCAAAAGCCAATACTCCAGCAACGGTTGTCACAACCTTCTCAGAAGGATTCGTCCTCTTCCTCTCACAACGTCGCTCAAACGATGGCCATTGTCCTTCCTAAAAAATACACAGGTCCATCGCCTCCCGTGCTTCTTTCCGAACGAAATTCGCACCATTCCCTCTACGGTCTTGTTTAGTTCGTTAAATTTCTAGTCCAAAAAATACTGTTAAAGAAATTTATAGAGGTATAACTATCAGTCTAAGCAAGACTTCACCCCTTTATCTATGACTCTAATTACACCTTATAAAAGATTTTAAGCAAGAAAGTAAGGTGTTAAACTAGCCAGTGCTCACCTAATCAATATTAGCTTGTAAGGTCACATAAATTGAAGCATCTAGTACTTTATTAACCAAGAGAGTACCTACACAATTCTAATGAGTAAAAGCACAAAGTCAAGCTAAGCTCACTAGATGCTGAAGGACAAGGCTACACAAGCCGAAACCAAGAGCTCAAATTACTTAGCTACACAAACTAAGCAACACAACTAATTAGACTACACAAGCTAATTAGCCACACAAGAGAAACTTCTATTCTACACAAGCTAGAAGCCAACTAATTGCAAGAGCAACAACACAAGCATAATATATATGAATATAAATACAAGCTTGTGAATAGAGGCACGAACCACAATGAAGTGTGGATACAAGATGACATGGTGATTTTTCCCGAGGTTTACTTGGTTGCCACCTAGCTACGTCCTCTTGTGGCGATACACCCACTTGAAGGTTCACATGCTAATTGGTATCTCCTAGCCAAACCCTCAGCAGGTGCAATGAAACCAACACAAGATGAGGATCCTCTAAGCCACGAGCTTAACTAGAATTGCTCTTCGCGATCTTCCACGGGGTGAGCACAATACCCCTCACAATCTATTCTCTGGAGCACCACACAATCTCCTTGCATGCTTCGATGGAGTCTCTTGCCACCAAACCATCTAGGAGGTGGCAACCTCTAAGAGTAACAAGCCCACCGGCTTGCAACACAAACACCTAGTGCCACTCGATGCAATCTCTCAAAGCCACTCGATGCAATCTCTCAAAGCAACACTAGAATCGCTCTCTCACTCAGTCAGATGAATACTATCAAGCATGAGTGAGTTAGATGGCTCCAAGCACCCTCCAAGCCCAGACACAAAGTCCCCAAGGTGCTCAACCACCAGCCAAGGGCCAACCACCCCTCTATTTATATCCCCAACGGCTAAACTAGCCGTTACCCACTGAGTCAGCAAATTAAGTGGTGTCGGACGCGTCAGTAGCAAGCCGTCGGACGTTGCACAGTAGCGTCCGATGCTCACACCATCGTGCTGAGCCAGCTAGCCATTAAGCATCCGGACGCTCGGACCCAGCGTCCGACGCTTCGGTCCGAACGCGTCCAACGGCTGTTCCCGAGAAACGGTCAGCTCTAAGTAGCGTCCGAATGGCTCCGGACGCGTCCGATGCTCCAGGCCTCCGGCATCTGATGTGTACAGATGTTTCATGCGCAAACCCGTAGTTCAAACCAGCCAGTTCCGAACGCTGACGTTAGCGTCCGACGCTCACCGTCGATCGTGTCCGACGCCAGTGCCGGCACAGCACTCTGCCCTGTCAATGGTTTAGACTCTCACCCAGCATCTGACGCTTGTTAATCTTTGATTTTAAGTACTAACAAATGCTATCTTCTCCACCATGCTACCCAATAAGTATATCAACTTGTAACCGAGAGTTAGCATGTTTCCATCAATGATTTGCATCCAGTACAATAGAAAATAGCCATCTCAATTTCTCAAAGGCGCTGAATCCTGCCGGGCTTGTGAGGCGGGAGGAAGAGAGACCCAAACCCATCTCTACCCTGCAAACTTCATCACCTTTGCAAATATGCCAACACCGCCAAGTGTACATCACCATGTGCATGTGTGTTATCATTTTCACAATCAATTTCAAAGGATTTTCACTTGTTCTCACAACGCCACTTGATCCTAGCATGTGTCAATGTTAGATCGCTCAAGTGGCACTAGATGACCGATATGCAAACAAGTTTGCCCCTCTTGATAATACACCTATCAATCCTAAATCCGGTCATCAACTTCTCTACACACCTCATGACCGGTGAAATAAAATGCTCTAGGTTATACCTTTGCCTTGTGTATTTCTATTTCCACCGTCTTCCTCTAATGTGCCAATGCAACACATACACCGACACGGTCACCAAATGATATGATCCACTTCATATCATCACATGATCTTCTTGGTCCATCGATCTTGACCTTACTTGCTCTTCACCATTGAGTCGGTCCATCGGTGCTAAGTCTTGCTCAAGCTTCACCATCTCATGGTCCATCGCTTCAAAGCCTTGACTTGCCCTTCACACATCCAACCAGTCAATCGACCCAAGCCTCATCTCAATCTTTTCCATCTTAGTCATATGACTCCATATCATGTCTCACATACAATGAGCTCCTTCATCACATAATCACCAATTGACTAATCTCCTGAGTATTCTCAAATCAACACATTAGTCCACCTAAAGTTATCACTCAATTGCCAAAACCACATAGGGACTTTCAACATCCTACTCCACCCAGGCCCCTTGTGCATAGTAAATGTGATCTATTTTCTTTCGTTAAGACCCCTGTAAAATGAAAATTCATCACCCAAAGAACATAAACTTCAGAGAACCTGGCTTTTTTACCCTCCACCTCCGTCCATAGATTACTCCCTCCCCTTCAGGCAAAAAAATAGCCGCTCCTCTCCTCTATCCACACCCAATGCCCCTCCGTCTCACCTCGAAGCGGCCCCCTGGTGCGGGTAGGGCGGCGGCAGGGGGCAGGCGGGCGGCCCGGCGGGCGGCGGCGTAGCGGCACGAGCGGCCAGAGCGCAGCCGGACCCCTTCCCTCTCCTTCTCTCCCCGTCTCTCCCGTTGCAGGCAGGGCGGCGGCATAGGCGGACCTCCACACTGGCAGGGCCTTGGCATGCCGTAGGCCTGCCTTCTCCTCTTCAATGCCCCCACATGCCATACAGTAGCGGCGGGCCCCAGCATGCCAGTGGTGCTGATCTAGGCTACGACGCGACGGCACGCATTGGCAGGGTGGGGCGGCGTGCCACGCGTGGGCATGGTGGGGCGGCGCGGTGTGGAGCGGCACGGGCTCGCGGCCGGAGCAGCGTGCTACCGCCATCACATCCTTGGCCTGGTGGGTGCACGGGTAGCGTAGCGACGGCGTGGCGGCGCGGGGGGGGCGCGGCTGGCCCCTCCAATCTCCCTCCGTCTTCGTTTCCACGTCTTCTCCCGCGCAGCTCCCTTCACAGGTGATGTTGATGATGTACCCTAGCTTAGGGTTAGGGTTAAGGTTAGGGCCGCCGCGTGCGGCGAGGCCACCCTCTCCCCTCTCCCTCTCTCCTGGCCTAGCGGAACTGCACCTCCTCTCCTTCGTGGTAGGCGTCCACGAAATCCGAGACGTCCGACGGTGGTGTCGCATAGTCAATGGTTGCCACCGTAGTTCCTCGAGGCGGAGTCGTTCGCAGCGGAGATTCTCCGTCATTCGAGGCCCCCGGTGCAGGGGTCGAGGCCCCCTGTGCCAAAGTCGAGGCCTCCATCACTGGTACTCCTCGAGGTGGAGTCGTTCGCTGCAGAGAAGTTTCGTCAGTCGAGCCCTCCAGAGCAGGGGTCGAGGCCCCTCAAGGCAGGGTCGTTCGCTGCGGAAAAGTTTCGTCAGTCGAGACCCTCTGTCCCGAGGTCGAGGCCTCCCCTCGAGTTTGCGGGTGCCCGACCCACAGTCGGGGCCTCACGCCTCGCCTGCCCCGCGGTCGAGGCCCCCTCGACTTGTGGTCGGGGCCTCCTGCGCCACCTGTCCCGCGGTCGAGGCCCCCCCTCGACTCGTGATCGTGGCCTCACGGCGAACTGGAGAATGGACGAGGCCAGGGGACTCTGCTTCCCCCGTCGCGGACTCCACCGCTCCTCCTTCCCTGGCCCTCGGCGCCTCCATGGCCTTGCCTTGGCCATGGATAACAAGCTGCTCGACGATGAATGAGTCGTCAAGCCCGTCGCGCTCCTGCTCGAGGCCGTCAGCTTCCGGCCTGTCCCAGGTCCACGACGCTGCCTCGTCGAAGACCATATCCCAAGACACCATGACCTTGCCGCCGACCGGGTCGTATAGCCAATAGGATTTCGACCCCTCCTCGTAGCCGAGGAACACCATGCGGGTTCTCCTATCCTCTAGCTTGTCGAGGCCCGGCTTGGTGGCCTTTACGTGGCCGATGCATCCAAACGTGCGCAGATACGAGACATTAGGCTTCCGCCCATGCCATGCCTCGTACAGCGTCTTCCCCTCGAGAGCTTTGGTCAGCGACCGATTGAGGATGTGCACGGCGGTGGTGACCGCCTCTCCCCAGAACACCGCCGACATCCCCTTCGCCTTCATCATCAAACGTGCCATGCCGACGATTGTCTGATTCCGGCGCTCCACGATGCCATTCTGCTGCGACGTGTAGGGCACCGTGAGGTGTCGAGCCACACCCTCCTTGGTGCAATACTCGACAAACTCCACCATCGTGAACTCACCGCCGCGGTCCGTCCACAGCACCCGAAGCCGCTTCCCCGACTCCGCCTCCGCCCGCGCTTTGAAGCGCTTGATGGCGTCCGCCGCGTCGCTCTTGCTTGTCAGGAGCCGTAGCCACATGTAGCGGCTGCAGTCATCCACGAGCAGGAGGAAGTACCTCCTTCCGCCTTGCGTCGCTGGCGTGATTGACCCGCAGAGGTCCCCATGGACCAGCTCGAGGGGGCCTGTCGAGCGGTACCTCGCCGTTTTTGGGAATGGCAGCCGCCTCTGCTTCTCCACCAGGCAGCTGTCACACAGCTCTTCGACGTGCTTGATGTCTGGCAGCCCGGTCACCATCTTTGGATCGAAGCTCAGGTGGCCAAACCAGCCATGCCATAACCATGGCTCCTCCGTGCACGCCGCCGTGAGGCACACCGGCTGCTCCACTTTCAGATCCAGAAGGTACAACTGGTTATGAGAATGCGTTACCTTTGTGAGAAGATGCCGTTCCTGGTCCCAAATCCGCAGCACGCCGTCATGGATCAGCACCTCTACCCCACGCTCGTCAAGTTGCCCCAGAATGACGATGCTTGCACGGAGCTGGGGGATGAAGTACACGTCTGTCAACGCGCGTTGCTCCCCATTTCGGCACCGAAAAACCACAGTTTCTTGGCCTTGAATGTCCACCCTCGAGCCATCCCTGAACTTGACCGTGTCGGTCTTGTTCGTATCGAGATCGGAGAAGGCGGTACGGCAGCCAGTCATGTGGTTGCTCGCACCGGAGTCGAGGTACCACCGCTGCTCCTTCTTGTCACCGACCGCGCCCAGATGTGCCTGCACCTACGGCTCGTCAAGTTCGACGGCCTGCGATGCAGTCCTCTGCTTTGCCTCCGTCTCCCCTGCTTCGTCGTCCTGCAGCACGCAAAACTCACCCATCAAGAGCGCCTGCTCTTCATCGCTGTCGTCCTGAGCTAGGTGCGCCTCCTCCTTCTCCTTCCTCTCTGGCCACTCGCGTGCGCAGTGCCCCACCTTGCCACACTTCCAGCAGGCATTGGGGGCAACAATTCTTTTCTTGCCCTTCTTCTTGTCTGCCGGAGCCTTCCCCTGCTTCTTGCCGCCGTTGCCGTCGCGGTCACCACCGCCGCGGCTGGAGCCTTCCCCGGACCTGCGCTTCTCCTTCATCCGCGCCGTCCACTTCTCGGTTAGCATCAGCTTGGGCTTCTCCTTCTCTTGCACCGCAAGTCCGCGGCTCTCCACCACCCGCAGCCTCCCTGCCATATCCTCGAGGGACAAGGTGGAAATATTCAACATTGTCTCGATGGACATGGCGAGCTGCGAGTACTTGGGAGGTACCACGCAGAGCAACTTGTTGACGAGGTCCTCGTCTTCCAGCGGCTTGCCGTAGGTGGCCAGCTGGCTGGCCAACGACTGGAGATGCAGCGTGAAATCCTCCACCGTCTCCCTGGACTTGAACCGGATGTCGTTGAAATCGTGCTTGAGCCACTGGACCTTCACGTGCTTGGCTCGATCCGAACCAACACGAAATGAGGCCAGCATCTCCCAAGCTTCCTCTGCGGTATTCTTCTGGCCAAGCGCCTCATGGAACTCGTCAGAGGTGGATGCCATGAGCGCCTCCATGACGCCCACCTCCGCATCCTCGCCGGCATTGCCGACCTCCACAACCTCCCACTACCTCCGGGCGTGGAACTTCCACTTCATCTGGACAGCCCACTCACCGTAGTTGGTGCAGGTGAGCATGGGCCAGGAGTTGCTTCTGCCGAACTCCCTCACCATGCGCACCTCCACCTGCTGTGGTTGCGCCACCGGCTGGAGCTGCCTCTCCGCATCTCCAGCACTGGCACCCTGCAGCACCGCGTCCGCCATTGCCGGCCGTTGGGCCTAGCAACGATGTACGGCTCTGATACCACGTATAGGCGCTAGAACCTAGCACCGATGCGAGCCAGCAGCGTTGGCTGCCGACCTGATTCGAGCCGAGTAGCTCCTACTCGACCCCCCTCAACCTCTCCCCTGCTCCAAGGAAGAAGACGAGCTTGAGCTCCTCTGAACCCACACACACATAGCACACACTGTCTTCAGCGTTGGCCGGAGACTGCACTCTGAAATTGTGGCAAAGAAGCTGCCTTGAGTTTTCCCTTTGCATTGCTTATATACAAGGGCCAAGTCGAGGCTTGTACAGTTGAACTACAACTAACACTGTGCAGGGAACAACCATGGTCGTGGCCGCCTCCTCCTACTCCTAGGATGGTCTATTGCCATACTCCTAAGGCCCTAAGGGCATGGTGAACGGGGGCGGTCAGGATCCTGCCCCTTTGACCAATCCTAAACAGGAAAAATAATTAAGATAGCAGTAGATTATGTCTAACAGTAATATGGATATGATTCGAAATTTAGATATCAAAGCAGCACGGCAAGGGAAGAAAACTGATGGGCTATCATTTCTCCGGAATCCTCAAGTTATTTCGCTCCTGCAGCTGAGTGATATTGCTTTATCTGGTGGCTTGGCCATGAACAGAGCAGCTCCCAGAGCAGTACGCATATCTGCAGCTCCGTCAGTTACTACTTCAAGAGCTGTTTCCCCTTTCTCTCGCAAGCCCAGTCCACCACGTTCTACTACACCAGTTCCAACAGCCCATGGTCTTTCTCTCTCAAAAAGTGCTACTGATAATATTGTTAAAGCAAATGAGCTCTTAATCAGGAAGTTGAAAGACTGCATGCACAGGTGTGTATTCCTCATTATTCAACAGAATCTTTTCTCTTTTTTTTATGTTTATCATGTAGCAACAATTAGTAATTTTATCCATTTATTAGGTTGATAACCTGAGAAATCGCTGCAAGCTTCAAGAACTTGAGCTTCAAAAATCAGCAAAAAAGGTACAAGAGGTCATGACACTAGTTGCCGAAGAATCTGCAAAATCAAAAGCTGCAAAAGAAGTTATAAAATCTTTAACTGATCAGGTAAAATCTAATATTTTGCTAGTTTCTCATGGTTTGTGATGTTCTACTGACTCAACTAACGGAATACTCAACTTGTAAAGTTTTTCAATGTTTGAAAATCGCTTTCTATAACAGTGTCTTGTTAAATTCCTGTTTTGTTTTCCTGGAAAGAACAGTGTCGGATGTGTGTTATTTCTGTATGCTGTCACAATCATCTTTGCTACAAAGAACCTGTTATTTGTTAACTGGGGTCACTTGTATATTTAAGATAACTAAATACATTAGTGGGTATGTTGTTTTAACAAATGTTAAATCCTTATTGCCGGGTGCCGTTTCCTGATTTGTGTAGCCGAAGGATATGGCTGAGAGATTACCACCAGATCATGGGGCCTATAATGTCAATGAGACAAAGCAATCACATATTCCGAATGGCATTGAGTCACATGTTGCTAGCTACTCTAGCATGAATGGAATTCACCAGACACGGAATGAGTTGCTCAATGCTTCAGTTGCATATAGTCCAAACTCTCGACGATCCTCGCATTGCAATGGAATCTCAGGCCAACATAAATTACTGGGTAATGTGAGCGAACATAGTGATTGCAGAACTCACAGCCTAAGAATTACCAGTCCTCACGATTCAAAACTTCCTAATCAAAGAACACGCAGCAGCAGTGATGAGATGCTGACAGCAGGCAGCAGAGTGGATGACAATGTGAGCATGGATGCTATGTCCCTTCAAAGTGGCGAGGATGGCTACAAGCCTCGAGGCACAATATCATTACCAAGCAACCAAGTTCAGGCTGAATGGATCGAGCAGTATTAACCCGGCGTATACATAACACTCACAACCCTTCGTGATGGGACCCGGGATCTGAAGAGGGTTCGCTTCAGGTGATTTAACTATAATTTATCTGTTTCGTGGACTAATCCCTTCTCCAGTTGCATTTTTCATATACAGCTTACAAATCTTGACAATTGCATTGTTTAGTCGCTTTATTATTAATTAGCAATCTTCACACCACTTCACCTTTCCTGACAATATACAGCATCTGGGCATTTCAGAACATGCAGCCAAACAAGAACTAAAGTGCGTTTGTCTTTAAATTCTTGAACACAAGTGTTCCAAACCACGCATTCTTTTTAGATAAATAAAGGCTGCATTAATATTCTCTGAGCAGGCGTACGAGCACCTTTTCCATTACATGTAGCAGCAAGTAATTAATACTGTATAGCTATCCAGGACTACGGTATTGAGTATTGACTGACAGACAGTATTTCTTTGCAAGTCTAACTTGTCTGAATTCTAGCCTTTCTTGAAATCTACCTTTTGCAGTCGAAGACGATTTGGTGAGCATCAGGCAGAAAACTGGTGGAATGAGAACCGGGAAAAAGTGTACGAGCGAAACAATGTGAAGAGCTCTGAGCGCGTGTCATCGGCAGCCTCACCCGGTCTGCATATTGACTTGAGGATGACCTGTATCATTATGAAACTTGTAGAAACCTGCAAGACTCCAGCATCACTACTCACCAGTCACCAACAGAAAATTATCGAACGAAGCACATATCCAACAAGGTCATATATACTAGGAGATGCCAAAAGGCCAGCGGCCATTATTATTGTCTTGACACTACAATGCTGTATACAATACAAAACTATATATATATGTCATCAGCCTGTTTGGGCGTAATGTACATAGACGAAGAAACAAGTGGTACACGAGGAGAAGCGAAATCCTGTTTTAGGTCAGCATTCATTAGTAGGCAAAGTAGGTTAGGTTCTTTGACTGCCTGTTTCCCTCTTTCCTTTTCACGCACATGCTTATGTATGTTCCAGAAACATTTATTACGTAGTATATAATTATAATATATAAGTCTCTAGATCCGCCACTATGCTTATTTCAACTGAAGAGATGGAGATCTTCTACAGAAGAGTAGAGGTCATCAGTGTGTTGCTTCCTTATTAGTTTCTTCTCATCTTGGTCTGCAGGAAACCTGCCCCGACTAAGGCCATCAACTAAGCCTTTTTTTTTTCGTATCCTCTTATCTCTACATCAGCCACGATCCAATGTCAGCTCCACATCAGCAACAATCCAATGTCAGCTACCTGCGGAGATAGCCACTAGAGACGCCCTTAGCCACGACGATGCAACGTCAGCTAGTCACAGAGAGCCATTGAGATCTTTCGCGAGAGAGAGAGCGCCATTGAGACGCCCTGGAAAGCACAGTATGGCACACGTTCCCAAGTGGAAGATGCAACCATTTAATTTAGACTATCTTTATCTTTTATTTACCTAATACATAATCGTGAAAATTTCTGTCTGCCGCTTCCTCCACAATATTTTTCTTCCGCTACTTTTTTTTTCTGCCAGCGCCATTGACCGATTCAGTCTCCCTGTCCTATCCGCTCACGCTTACATATATAAGAGATTAGAGTGGGAACGGGAATAGAAAACAATCTAGGGTTCTGAATGTGAAAATGCAGGAGACAAAGAAAATGTGCGAGGGCTATAATAGTTTCTGAAATAGATCAAGGTTCCTGATGCAAAATGTTTAGATAAAAACAAAAATCTTGCCAAATTTGTCAAATATATATATATATACCTAATAATAAATCACTAAAATTTCCTTCGGCCTTTTCTATCCGCTATTTTTCTGTCCGCCTTTCCTCCTTTGCTTGGGAAAGTAGTCCTTCGCCCGCCCCTACGTACGGTAGAAAAAAAACAAAATGCCCCCTCATAGGAAAACAAATTTGGATAAAAATAGATGTTTGCATGCCCATATGGAATGTAAATATCTGGTGCATTAGAAAATTCGAATCTCTAGCTAATACATAATCGTGAAAATTTCTGTATGCCTCTTCCGCCACAATATTTTTTCTTCCGCTACATTTTTTTGCCAGCGCCGTTGACCGATTCAGTCTCTCGCTCACGGTTAGGTATACAAGAGATTAGAGTGGGGACGGGAATAGAAAACAACCTAGGGTTCTGAATGTGAAAATGCAAGAGACAAAGAAAATGTAGGAGGGCTATATGGTTTTGAAATAGATCGAGGTTCATGAAGCAAAATGTTCCGATAAAAACAAAATTCTTCCAAAACTTGCCAAAAATCATAGAAAAATCAGAAAAATACCAAATTATTTTTGTTAGCTTCATAAAAATATGACCTATCCATAAATGTTATGAATCTTATTAGGTTGTGCCTTGTCTATAGGTGTGTAAAATCATCCTTATATATATTGCATGCATATAGGTTCATAGATGATCGAGAAGCAAAACTTACTTTTATTAAAATATATATGAATCGGTGAACCGAAAACTTGGATAGATTATTGTCTAATAAAATCTAAAAAAATAAATTTATATAATTCCTGACAAAAGCTGGCATGTGAAAATATATTTATATAATTCCTGACGAAAGCTGGCATGTGAAAGAAAAAGAGAGATCTCTCGTTATTATCATTGGCGGATAGATCAACCCTTTACACGTTGACAAAAAAAGTTAAAGATGTTGATATGATAAGGTATGTATTGAGTCATATAAACATATGGGTAGCATAAAATTGAAGTTATGATATATAATATATTATTTATATCTAAATAATATGAACTTTGTAATGGAAGAAAAAATATACCATGGTGTATTTTAACTCAATACAAGTTTAATAGGATATTGTTATTTACTATTGTCCGCATTAACTTATATTATGATGTTATGGTGATCACAAAATAAATTATGAAAGCATAAAACATCAGTAGATACAAAACATTCACTGTTTAAAGTTTTCTTCTCCCGTTGCAACGCACGGACATATTTGCTAGTAATAATATAATGATTGCTTTCTAGGCAATCAAATGTGGCAGAACCTCCTAAATCATATGGCCCACATGCATCATTATTGTCTAAATAGACTCCTAATAACTATGAATGTGTGCCATGAGACTTAAAAAGTCTGTCGGGTAAATCCCGAATCATCCATGATTCTCCGAGCAGGATCAATCATTACAAAGAGATATTGCAGTATTACAATAATTTTAGACAAATAAGCTATATCAGAGTAAAATAGCGGAAGGATTATAATAACATAAGTTTACAAACCATTTAGTTCAAAACATACAAACCATAAATTGAATTATTACAAACATAGTAGTAGTGGAATAGTAATAAAACTTATTACAAAACCTTGAAGACACGCTCTGCCCAAGAGCGAGACAGACTATTCGTCATCACTCTCCTCGACAACTGTCATACAACAGGGTGCAAAGCAATCCTGCGCAGGGTTCTCACCTGCAATAAGGGTTTAACAAACCCTGAGTACAGTAGTACTCAACAAGACTGACTCGACGAAAAAGAGGGGTGAAGACTTAGAAAATGCAGGCTAGAGGGACAAGGTAAGGCTTGCGAAAATAAGAATCTTTGCGAAAAAACTTGACAGAAAATAAAGTTGTCTTGCCTTAACTCAAGATTACCAACCCACTTTATTCTTTAAACCTTAAACATCATTCAAGTTGTTACTATGATGATGAACACCGATCGAGTCTTCTTCTCTGAGAAGCAATGGCGATTCGAATTCATTTATATACCTAGCTGGGACCTAGGTCTCCATATACATGAGGCTCCAACCAAAATGCATACCAGACCATACGATGTATGTGAGGCTCCAACCAACACGTATACCGACCACACGATACACATAGGACTTTCGACCTACAGTGTATCGATATACGTGGGGCTCAAACCCACAGTACACCACATCATTGTATGTGGATTTTCTCAACAGACGGAAACACTATAGAGGGACTCCTTTTCCAATGCAAGTTAACCGTCCGGACTCGATTTATTAATTATCATTATACTTCGAACCGAATAAACCATACTCACCTTTTTCATTCTTTTACTTTGGAATATTTAAATAATTAAGAAGGGCTAAGCATTACTACGTATCTTCCAGAATAGGTAACAAGGAATATGGAAGTAAGACAGGTAATGCATTTGGTGGGTTTTCACTTAACTCCTATTACTTAATGCAACACCTCATAGCTGAAGCGATAAAACTTTTATAAAATAGAATAGGGTTTGAATGCATCCGGGGCTTGCCTTGGTGGTCGGGGTAGACGGTCTCGAGTTCTGGATCAACCCCTAACTCCTGAGTCTGCTCTTCCTTGGGATCTGGTGCGACAACGTTAAACTCTCCATTAACGAAACTATACGATAAAAGCATATGCTTCAACATGATGGAATAGTAAACATAATGCTCGATGGATGCATGACCAGTTTAAGGACTTGAGTATAAATTTTCTTCATGATAAAGTTGCAAGCCAACTAAAACTTACTTACTAAATTTATTAGGGTTAACTACGTCATTAAAGGAATTATTTAAGCACATGAAATAACGATGATTAAGCCCTAATGACATGATCCAGGTAAGCGCAAACAATTAATTAAAGTGCCCAAGGTCATTAGGGTTAATGACCCAAGGTCATCAAGCAATCCCAAAATCAAACAACCCTATAAGGATTAAACATAAGTAAAAGGGATTAATTAATTATTTAAAAGCATAAAATAAAGGCATAAAATTAAAGTTGTCTAATTAAGCTCAAAATTTTATTTTGAAAATCTCTTGGCCTAATTAGATGGAAAAATAAATTTCAGAATTAAAAGCCCATTATTTTCTCTATTAAAAATCCTTGAAGGTGCATTTTTCAATTAAAAGGGCCAATTTTAACTTATGCAAAAAGTACTCAAATTTGACATTTCATATTTTTTTAGGTAGCTGGCATCATAAAGAACATACATAAAAGTTTTTAGAATTTTTGGAGCTATACATGAATTACTATGATTTTCTAAAAAATAGCATTTAAATCATTTTCTGGAAATAGAAAAAAATGGAACAGTGTCTCCGCGCTGACCGACGGCTCGCCAGCGGTGAGGTCT
Organism: Bothriochloa decipiens; assembly: GCA_023333625.1. NCBI lineage: Eukaryota > Viridiplantae > Streptophyta > Magnoliopsida > Poales > Poaceae > Bothriochloa > Bothriochloa decipiens. The sequence continues at coordinate 58,530,061 of CM041634.1, forward strand.
CCAGTGATTGGGTTTGGCTCTACAGGTTCATCTCAACACGGTAAACAATTTGGGCCGGTTAATGGAGCGGCGGGGCGACGGTGGCGCACTGGCCGACGGCCATGGCGGCGCGGCGGAGCTCGGGCGCGGCGGCCGAGCTCACCGGAGGATTTTCCGGCGACGGCGAGCGCATGGACATGAGATATACATCTACGCGAGCATGATTGACAACAAGATGAAGCTCTACTAGGTCCCTAACGTACGCGGCTACGCACGCGGCGGAGCGGCATGGCCATGCCGGCGGCGATGCACAGCGGCCGGCCACTAGGGTGCATTAAAGATGAAATTGAGGACATGGATAGGTGCAGGAGCTCACCGCCGGCACGATGCGCACGTTAATGAAGGCTCGGAGTGGCTGAGGAAAGCTGTAGCCAGCGGCGCTAATGGCGGCAGCGGTGCTCCGGCGGCAAGGTCCGCGTCACGGCGACTCCTGTGCACCATTAAGCCGGCCAAGATGCGCATGAGGGGCAGGAGAAGATGGAGAATATGATAGAAGGGTTAATGGAAATATATTTTCAACCTGGGCGGCGGTGAACGGTGAGAAGGCTCACGGCGGCTCGGCGACCGGCCTCTACGGGCGATGAGGGCGGGCACTAGCTGGCTCAGAAGAAGCGCAAGGTCGAGGCGGAACTTCTGGCAAAAGCAATTCGATAGCAGTGGATCGACGACGACGAATTGGAGTGACAGAGGGAGGTCATCGGCGGCGGCGGCAGGGAGGAAAAGAGGAAGAAAAGAGGCGGCGACCGACCTATTTATAGGGAAGGGGCGAGGTATGGACGGGCGACACGACGACGATGAAGCTTCGCGCGTCCAGGGGCAGGTTGGCGGCCGTGGCATGTGCGGCAGTGGACGGCGGCGCGGCTTGAGAAGCCGGTGATGGCGGCCGACGATAGGTCTCGGTGCGGTTCAAGCAATTACAAAAATGCCATTTGTCAAAAATAATAAATTACTTCAAAATTGATATAAGAACTTGAAAATCTCCAAATATAGAATTTTCATAACTTTTCAAGAGCTACACTTTTTATTTAACTGGCATCCTCAAATTCTATGTAGAATTTGAAATATGAATTCAAATTCAAAAGGGGAATAAAACCCTAGAAATAAAAATTTGAAATTACTTTTGATTTTTCAATAAAACTTGAAAATCTGTAAAACTATGAAATGTTTAACTTTGCAAACCAAACATGTTTCATATACAAAGTTTTCTCAAATTAGGCATAATTTTTGAATTATGGTTTTAAAATCAAAGGGGGACAATTGTTGGAAAACTGTATTTTCAAATTCATTTGAAATTATTTTTGGAAACTTGAAAAACTTTAAATACCAACTTTGTATCTCTTTTCAAGATCTACAAACTATCTTTTTAGAGTATCCTCAAATTCCTTATAGATTTTGAATTACAGAAAAGGGGATTAAACTAGGTTTTGAAATAAAGGGTTTTTGAAACCGAATTCAAACTCGATTTGGTTTCTAAGTTAATTGGTTGATTATTAGTGATCCCAAACATCATCCAAGGACATTTTTAGGTCAATGACCCAATGACACCCTTGGTTGACGAAGTTGACTTTTGAAAAACATTTTATATCTTTCCAATTTGAATTTAAATTTGAATTGCAAGACTTGGGAATAAGCTTTGAAATCCAAATTCAACTTCAAATGTGGAAACCATTTTTAGGGTTGGACGTAGACTTATATACTATGCTTGACACTAGTGTAAACACGGTTTACACCTCAAGTACATAGAATATAAACTAAGTATTTGAGATGATATTCGAAAGTAGAGTTTTATGATTTCATGTGACAAAACATTTCAGAAGCACAATCAACCTATGAAATGTAAACTTGTTTTAGTTGATGCATATCAAGGTTGACCTAAACATGAATGCTTTACAGTGCATATGATGACATGGCAGGTTTTAGTTAATATAACACCAGAGGTGTTACATGAAATACTCCTCTTATATCTAAATGATATGAACTTTGTAATGGAAGAAAAAATATACCATGGTGTATTTTAACTCAATACAAGTTTAATAGGATATTGTTATTTACTATTGTCCGCATTAACTTATATTACGATGTCATGGTGATCACAAAATAAATTAGGAAAGCATAAAACATCAGTAGATACAAAACATTCACTGCTTAAAGTTTTCTTCTCCCGTTGCAACGCACGAGCATATTTGGTAATAATATAATGATTGCTTTCTAGGCAATGAAATACTCACCTTACCTTCTGCACACGAGGCACACGAGGTAGATTTAAAGCCTTGAGTAAAGTAATGGAAAAGGAAATGTGTCAGGAAAACACACTTTAACTAAATACACAAGGGAAAGGGGTTTTACAACTTACACTAAAGGAGTTACAACTCGTAGAGGGAATTATAACTTAGATAGAAGCATAAAATTCTAGAAAGTTCTCCAACAAATAATCTTCCGATTCCCATGTAGATTCTTCTTCTGAATGTTGATCCCATTGTATCTTGTACCACTTGATTGTTCTACTTCTTGTGACACGGTCTTTCTGATCCAAAACTCAAACTGGATACTCAGAGTAAGTCAAATTAGGTTCAAGTTCAATTTCTTCAACATCAACAACCTTATCCGGCACTTGAAGACACTTCTTGAGTTGTGATACATGGAACACATCGTGTTCGGCCGACAACTGTTCAGGCAAATGCAGACGATATGCTAATTGTCCACACCTTTCTATAATTTGAAATGGTCCAATGTATCGAGGTGCTAATTTGCCTTTGATTCCAAACCGAGTAACTCCCTTCATGGGTGACACCTTTAGATACACATAATCTCCCTTATTGAATCACAACGGTCGACGCCTTTTGTCCGCATAACTTTTCTGACGAGACTGTGCTACCTTTAAGTTTTGCTGTATCTGCTTAACTTTTTCTTCTGTTTCTTTTACAAGATCAACTCCAAAAAATCTTCTTTCTCTAGGTTCAGACCAACTTAACAGAGTTCTACATCTGTGGCCATATAGTGCTTCAAATGGTGCCATTTTGATACTTTCTTGATAGATATTATTGTAGGAGAACTCTGCTAAAGGTAAACACTCATCCTATTTCTCTGGAAAATTCAGAACACAAGCTCTTAACATATCTTCAAGTATTTGATTGACTCTTTCAGTCTGCCCTCCAGTTTGAGGATGATAGGTTGTACTGTGCAAAAGATCAGTACCTAGGGATTTATACAATTGTTTCTAAAATTTGTTGATGAATTGCGTGCCTCTGTCCAACACAATAGTCTTTGGTACACCATGAAGACTAATAATACATTCAAAATACAGTTTGGCATATCACGAGGCGAAATTTGTACTTTGAACTGGAAGGAAATGTGCTGATTTTGTGAGTCGATCCACTATGACCCAAATTGAATCAAAACCTCTTGTTGTCCTGGGTAGACCCACTATAAAATCCATACTAATATCTTCCCACTTCCAAGCTGGAATGGATAATGGTTGAAGTTCTCCTGCTGACTTCAAATATACAGCTTTAACTTTCTGACAGGTATCACATTGAGCCACATACTTAGCAATTTCAATCTTCATCTTGGTCCACCAAAATTTCTGTTTCAAATCATGATACATCTTATTGCTTCTTGGATGAATAGAAAACTTTGAAAGATGTGCTTCATCAAGGATCTTTTGACGTAATTCAGGGACTTTTGGTATGACCAACCGATTCTTATACCATAAGATATCTGCTTCATCAATTGTGAAACAAGAAACCTTTTCTTTTCTAACTTTCTTTTTGATATGCTTAATTCCCTTATTACTTCTCTGTGCAGCAATAATTTGATCTTTGAGTGTTGATTCAACCGTAATGTTGGACAAACTACCATGTTGCACCATTACTATACCCAACTTTTCTATTTCATGACATAAAGAAACATCCAAGGGCTTCACTGTTAAACAATGAAAATGACTTTTTTGGCTAAGAGCATCGGCAACCACATTTGCCTTACCAGGATGATAATATATTTCCAAGTCATAATCATTGAGTAGCTCTAACCACCTTCTTTGCCTCATATTCAACTCATCTTGAGTAAAAATGTATTTCAAACTCTTGTGATCACTATAGACATTACATTTATTGCCCCACAGATAATGTCGCCATATTTTCAATGCATGGACAACAGCTGCTAACTCTAAATTATGCGTTAGATAATGCTCCTCATGTTTCTTCAACTGTCGAGAAGCATAAGAAATAACTCTCCCTTCTTGCATCAACACACATCCAATACCAATACCAGAAGCATCACAATAAGCATCAAATGGCTTCTCGATGTTGGTTGTGCTAAGATTAGAGTAGTGGTCATTAACTCCTTCAATTTCTGAAATGCCTTTTCACATTCAGATGACCAAATAAACTTAACATCATTCTTTAACAACTCGGTTATGGGCTTTGACATTTTTGAGAAATCAGGTATGAAACGATGGTAGTAACCCGCCATTCCCAGAAAACTACGAACTTGATGCACTGTTTTCGGTGGTTCCCAATCAAGTATATCTTGTACCTTGCTAGGATCAACAGCAACACCTTTGTGTGATAAAACATGTCTAAGAAATTTCACTTCTTTCAACCAAAACTCGTGCTTACTAAACTTAGCATACAGTTGATGTTCTCGCAGACATTGCAAGACAATTCTTAGGTGTTCAACATGCTCTTCTTCATTTTTGGAGTATATTAGAATATCATCAATGAAGACAACCGCAAACTTATCAAGCTCTGGCATGAACACTGAGTTCATCAAATACATGTGTCGACGTTAGGAACCCGGGGGTGTCCTAAGCCAACGAGTAAACGTATGTGTGCGTAACTCGTTCGGATGGTGATGCAAGAAGAACACATAGATTTATCCTGGTTCGGGCAAAGAAGGCCCTACTTCCAGTGGGGGGAGAAGATTTGTATTATCTTGCACATAAGTGCTCGTACAGGGGTGAATACAAGCGAAGGAGAGAATTCGGGGGGGGTCAAGTATAGAGCGAAAGAGTTATTCAGAGTCTAGGAGTCTGCCTAGGCGTGTGTTTGGTTGTTCGTGAGATCGTTGTCTGGAGTCGGTTCTTCGTCTGATTGGGCCTCTCCTTTTGTTGTGTATCCTGGCGTCCCCTTTTATAGGCCAAGGGGAGGCACAGGGGTACAAGTGTCCTGGTTCGATGACACAGTGGTGACGTTGCGGGTCGTGGTGGTCAACTCGAGGCCACTGTAGAGACGTGCGCTGAGCATGGCTTGTTCTGTAGCAGCATGGCTTGGAGTTGACAGGCGTCCTTCGGAGGTGTGGTTGCTGACTGGCGAAAGATGCGATCCCCTGTAGAGGACGTGCGAGTCCCTGTTGGGGTCGCATCGGGAGTTGTTGGCGCAGCTTTCGAGGTTGATGTGGGTTGACCGAAGGGCGTCGACACATACTCGAGGCCCAATCGAGGGGTAGCCTCGAGCGTAGTGGTTGAACGGATAAGATTGAACTTAGGGAATCCGATGTCGGTTGTTTGTCGCATAGCGCGTCGAAGGGGGCCTCGAGCGGCCTAACAGTGCTGAGTACGGCGTAACAGTGCCGTGCAGACCGATGCACGTCCCCAGTATGGGCGGTAAAGCGGGATTCGACCGCTGTACGGACCACTGTGCGGCTACTGTAGCCATACGATTGGACGAGGTTAGGTAGTTTTGCATCGAATGCACTGTCGGACGCACCCAGACTTGGTGGATCGAGGGGGGCTCGACCCTTGTTGTATCGAGGCGTCCATCCCGCCGGGGCCTCGACACTTGACGCGGGGTCCCCCCCCCTCTCGAGTGATCATCAGTTGGTGACATCAGTGACTTGTCTAGGGTTGCGGCAGAAGTTAAGTATTTTGTTGTGGGTTGGCCCAGTGTGTATTTGCCGGTGGGCCCCGGTGGGTCGAGGATGTATGGTCTGGTCTTGCACGTGTTTTTTCGAGGGTCCCCGTGAGATTAATCTGAGGGTAAACTCGAGGTTCAACTGAAAACAGGGGAGGTTTAGGGTACCCCTTCTCTCGGTAACCAACAACATGAAATAAGCTGGTGCGTTTGTAAGTCCAAAAGACATAACCAAATACTCATACAGACCATATCGAGTAGTAAAGGCAGTCTTTGGAATGTCTTCCGGGCGAATCTTGATTTAATGATACCCGGATCGAAGATCAATCTTAGAAAACACCTTTGCCTCCGCCAATTGATCAAAAAGCAGATCAATGCGGGGTAGAGGATACTTATTCTTGATTGTTACCTCATTCAAGGGATGATAATCCACACACAATCTCAAACTTTTATCTTTCTTTTTCACAAAGAGGGCAGGACATCCCCAAGGTGACGAGCTAGGTTGAATAAAACCTTTATCCCGTAACTCTTGCAATTGAGTCTTGAGCTCTGCTAACTCAGGTGGTGCCATTTGATAAGCTCTTCTGGATATTGGAGCAGTATCCGACTTCAAATCAATTCTAAACTCCACCTTTCTATCAGGAGGTAAACCCGGTAACTCATTAGGAAACACATCAGGAAACTCACAAACCACGGGTATATCCTCGATCTCTTTTACAGAAGTTGCACATACCTTTTCAACAGTCCTCTTAAGGGTTGGAAGTTGGATAAGAAGTTGAGATTTGCAATTAGGTATGTTCACTTTCACAGTCCTATTCAAAATGTCTATCACAGCACCATGCCGTTTCATCCAATTCATACCTAGGATCACATCTATATCTTGATCCTTTAATATTATCATATCAGTGGGAAAAATATGCCCACCCAAACTTATAGGCACATCATGTACCAATTCTTTAGTACACATACGCCCCCCAGGTGATTGTATAAAGAATTGTTCTTTTGTCCCTATTGTTGGTATTTCATGCATCTTAACAAATGTACCATTAATAAATGTATGGGATGCACCGGAATCAAAATGCAGAATTACAGGATGATCAACAACAGGGAACGTACCCATCATGACGGGTTCTTCTTTTGGAATTTCCCCAACTTGAGTGTAAAACACCTTGCCAACCTTCTTCTCATTCTTTCCCTTTTGCACATTTTGATTACCAGCCCTATTCTGAGTCTGTGGCTGTTGTGGTGTAAAGGCCCTGGGAACATAGGAATTATACTGCCTCGGATGCAGGCAGTATTTTGCAAAGTGACCAGGCTTACCACAATTGAAGCATGGGAGACTTTGTGGCTGGAAGTTGGGGTTACGAATACCAAGGGCATTCGACTGTCATGGATAAGAAGGAGCAGCAGCAGGACGGACAATTGTCTGCTGCTGGGCTTGGTATTGTGGTGGACGGTAAAAAGGACGGAAATGGTTTTGGGGATGATAAATTATTTTCTGGCGCTTTTGATTTCCACCAGAAAATCCTGACGTCCCAATTTTCTTATTCTTAGCTCATGTGTTGACGGTTCTTTTCTTCATAAGATATAGCAATATTTACCGTCTCATGGAAGGTAGCATTTGGGTTCCCAGTCATCATCCTCTAAATCTTACTATTCAGACCCCTGAGGAAACACTCCTTCTTTTTGCGGTCAGTACTAACATGGTCAGAGGCATATTGGGACAGGTGATTGAATTTGCCAAAATACTACATCACTGACATACCTTGTCGCAGGGAAAGAAATTCTTCAAGCTTTATGGTCATGATTTTCTCAGGAATGTGATGAGCACGGAAAGCTTCACAAAATTCAGCCCAAGTAATACGATGACCTTCCAGCTGAGCAGCAACAAAATTGACCCACCATGCTCCTGCAGTGCCTCTCAACTGTTGGGCTACAAACATGGGCTTCTGATATTCGGTGCACTCGATTAGCCTAAACTTCTGCTCCATAGTGCGGAGCCAATCATCTGCCTCCATCGGTTCATCAACTCTGGTGAAGACCGGAGGACGAGTGTCGGTGAAATCCACATACATGGTCTCATTTCTATTATTTTGACCACGATTGCCCTGATGTGCATTTTGATTTTGATTCTGGGCCATTGTGGTGGTTGTATTGACCAAGGCTGCAACTGCACCGGCAGCATCACGGGATCGAGTGTGAGCAGGCATCTGTTGATAAACAAATTATACTTTATTCACAGAACTTTATTGGATTTCATAAGCAGAGATTACAAACATGTAACACACTTAGGATACATTATTTTTGTTACAACAGTCTGCATTCCGGCAAGACTTCCCATGCCTACTAGGTTTCAGAAAGTAGGGAAAAGATATATTACACATCTCACTTTCCAAACTCTTTACTCCTCCTCCTCACTATCTTCCACTAGGATTAACTCCTCCTCTTCGGGATCCTCTTCCTCTTCAGGTTCTTCCTCCACTATCTCTGGATCTTCTTCTTCCATAAGATCCTCTTCATTTTCATTCTCTATACCCATCTGGTTTCCTTCTTCCTCATCTATGACATCGTCATCAGCGGACTCTATTTCTTCAGGATCTTCCTCTTCCTCATCCTGACCCATCACAAGACCAAGATCATCTTGGGCTGCCTGTCGTTGATATTCGGGATCCAACAGGTTATTCAGCCTCACACACTCATCATTAGCTTCCTCCGCATACTCCTCTAATTCTTCCACGTACTCCTCAAGTTCATGGACACGATCATTAGCTGCGTCTTCTCGTGCCCAAGCATCATTTCTTTGGTGCTTCATATGCCTCCGGGATCGCCTTAACTGAGTAATCTCAGCGACCTCTTCGATCCTATCGGCTTCTGCTCTCTCCAGTTCGGCCCTAAGTCTGGCTATTTTAGCTTGCGGATCTGAATTGGGATTATTACTGCTTTGGCCAATCTCGTATCTGGGAGCTAATTGATGTCGAGGTACTCCCTTTGGTGCAGTGCTCTTACGGGGAGTCTGCTTGGTAATGGCCATCCTAAAGAAAGATAGGTCATAAGAGATAAGGATAGATGGGTAGAACTCTGAAGGTTAGCATGAAAAGGATTGATACTACTTAACCCAAACCACTTTAAAGGGGAAGGTAATTAAAATAGATTAATTAAACATGATGTATGAACGAACTTACTATCTAAGTATAAAGGAATTTGACATAACACATACATAAAGGTAACCTTATAAAATAGGGCAATTTAATATGCTATTCCACCACCACTCTTTGAAAATAAGAATAATGGTCGATAGAAAGAATCATAGATAAGGAATAAGCAATTCGGACCCAAAGTAGTCAAGTAAAACTATTTGACTCAAAACTTTTGAAATTTTCGCAAAGAATACTACAACAACTCTTTTTAATAACGATCCGGCTCTGATACCAGCTGTGGCAGAACCTCCTAAATCATATGGCCCACATGCATCATTATTGTCTAAACATACTCCTAATAACTATGAATGTGTGCCATGAGACTTAAAAGGTCTGTCGGGTAAATCCCGAATCATCCACGATTCTTCGAGCAGGATCAATCATTACAAAGAGACATTGCAGTATTACAACAATTTTAGACAAATAAGCTATATCAGAGTAAAATAGCGGAAGGATTATAATAACATAAGTTTACAAACCATTTAGTTCAAAACTTACAAACCATAAATTGAATTATTACAAACATAGTAGTAGTGGAATAGTAATAAAACTTATTACAAAAAATTAAAGACACACTCTGCCCAAGAGCGAGACAGACTATTCGTCATCACTCTCCTCGACAACTGTCATGCAACAGGGTGCAAAGCAATCCTGCGCAGGGTTCTCACCTACAACAAGGGTTTAACAAACCCTGAGTACAGAAGTACTCAACAAGACTGACCCGACGAAAAAGAGGGGTGAAGACTTAGAAAATGCAGGCTAGAGGGATAAGGTAAGGCTTGTGGAAATAAGAATCTTTGCTGAAAAGCTTGACAGAAAATAAAGTTGTCTTGCCTTAACTCAAGATTACCAACCCACTTCATTCTTTAAACCTTAAACATCATTCAAGTTGTTACTACGATGATGAATACCGATCGAGTCTTCTTCTCCGAGAAGCAACGGCGATTCGAATCCATTTATATACCTAGTTGGGACCTAGGTCTCCATATACATGAGGCTCCAACCAAAATGCATACCAGACCATACGATGTATGTGAGGCTCCAACCAACACATATACCGACCACACGATACACATAGGACTTTCGACCTACAGTGTATCGATATACGTGGGGCTCAAACCCACAGTATACCACATCATTGTATGTGGATTTTCTAGTTTCTCGATATCACCAGTTCAACATCGGACGGGTCCTAGGGCATCAACAGACGAAAACACTACAGAGGGACTCCTTTTCCAATGCAAGTTAACCGTCCGGACTCGATTTATTAATTATCATCATGCTTCGAACCGAATAAGCCATACTCATCTTTTTTATTCTTTTAGTTTGGAATATTTAAATAATTAAGCAGGGCTAAGCATTACTATGCATCTTCCAGAATAGGTAACAAGGAATATGGAAGTAAGACAGGTAATGCATTTGGTGGGTTTTCACTTAACTCCTATTACTTAATGCAACACCGCATAGCTGAAGCGATAAAACTTTTATAAAATAGAATAGGGTTTGAATGCATCCGGGGCTTGCCTTGGTGGTCGGGGTAGATGGCCTCGAGTTCTGGATCAACCCCTAACTCCTGAGTCTGCTCTTCCTTGGGATCTGGTGCGACAACGTTAAACTCTCCATTAACGGAAACTATACGATAAAAGCATATGCTTCAACATGATGGAATAGTAAACATGATGCTCGATGGATGCATGACCAGTTTAAGGACTTGAGTACAAATTTTCTTCACGATAAAGTTGCAAGCCTACTAAAACTTACTTACTAAATTTATTAGGGTTAACTACGTCATTAAAGGAATTATTTAAGCACATGAAATAACGTTGATTAAGCCCTAATGACATGATCCAGGTAAGCGCAAACAATTATAAAGTGCCCAAGGTAATTAGGGTTAATGACCCAAGGTCATCAAGCAATCCCAAAATCAAACAACCCTATAAGGATTAAACTTAAGTAAAAGGGATTAATTAATTATTTAAAAGCATAAAATAAAGGTATAAAATTAAAGTTGTCTAATTAAGCTCAAAATTTTATTTTAAAAATCTCTTGGCTTAATTAGATGGAAAAATAAATTTTAGAATTAAAAGCCTATTATTTTATTTATTAAAAATCCTTGAAGGTGCATTTTTTAATTAAAAGGGCTAATTTTAACTTATGCAAAAATTAATCAAATTTGATATTTCATATTTTTTCTAGGTAGATGACATCATAAAGAACATACATAAAATTTTCAGAATTTTTGGAGCTATACATGAATTACTATGATTTTCTAAAACAAATAGCATTTAAATTATTTTCTAGAAATAGAAAAAAATGGAACAGTGTCTCCGCGCTGACCGACGGCCCATCGGCGGTTCACCAGCGATTTCTCGCCGGCGGTGAGGTCTCCGGTGATCGGGTTTGGCTCTACAGGTTCATCTCGACACGGTGAACAATTTGGGCCGGTTAATGGAGCGGCGGGGCGACGGTGGCGCACTGGCCGATGGCCATGGCAGCGCGGCGGAGCTCGGGCGCGGCGGCCGAGCTCACCGAAGGCTTTTCCAGCGACGATGAGTGCATGGACATGAGATATACATTCACGCGAGCATGATTGACAACAAGATGAAGCTCTACTAGATCCGTAACGTACGCGGCTACGCGTGCGGCGGAACGGCATGGCCATGCCGACGGCGATGCACAACGGCCGACCACTAGGGTGCATTAAAGATGAAATTGAGGACATGGATAGGTGCAGGAGCTCACCGCGGGCACGGTGCGCACGTTAATGAAGGCTCAGAGTGGCTGAGGCGAGCTGTAGCCGGCGGCGCTAATGGCGGCAGCGGTGCTTCGGCGGCAAGGTCCGCGTCACGGTGACTCCTGTGCACCATTAAGCCGGCCAAGATGTGCATGAGGGGCAGGAGAAGATGGAGAACATGATAGAAGGGTTAATGGAAATATATTTTCGTCCTGGGCGGCGGTGAACGGCGAGAAGGCTCATGGCGGCTCAGCGACCGGCCGCTACGGGCGATGAGGGCGAGCACTAGCTGACTCAGAAGAAGCGCAAGGTCGAGGCGGAGCTTCTGGCAAAAGAAATTCGATAGCAGTGGATCGACAATGATGAATTGGAGCGGCGGAGGAAGGTCGTCGGCGCTGGCGGCAGGGAAGAAAAGAGGCGGCGGCCGACCTATTTATAGGGAAGGGGCGAGGTATGGACGGGCGACACGACGACGATGAAGCTTCGCGCGTCCAGGGACAGGATAGTGGCCGTGGCATGTGCGGCGGTGGACGACGGCGCGGCTTGAGAAGCCGACGATGGCGGTCGACGATAGGTCTCGATGCTATTCAAGCAATTACAGAAATGCCATTTGTTGAAAATAATGAATTACTTCAAAATTGATATAAGAACTTGAAAATCTCCAAAAATAGAATTTGCATAACTTTTCAAGAGATACACTTTTCATTTAACTGGCATCCTCAAATTCTGTCTAGAATTTGAAATATGAATTCAAATTCAAAAGGGGAATAAAACCCTAGAAATAAACATTTGAAATTATTTTTGATTTTTCAATAAAACTTGAAAATCTGTAAAACTATGAAATGTTTAACTTTGCAAACCAAACATGTTTCATATACAAAGTTTTCTCAAATTAGGCATAATTTTTGAATTATGGTTTTAAAATCAAAGGGGGACAATTGTTGGAAAACTGTATTTTCAAATTCATTTAAAATTATTTTTGGAAACTTGAAAAACTTTGAATACCAACTTTGTAGCTCTTTTCAAGATCTATAAACTATCTTTTTAGAGTATCCCCAAATTCCTTATAGATTTTGAATTACAGAAAAGGGGATAAAACTAGGTTTTGAAATAAAGGGTTTTTGAAACCGAATTCAAACTCGATTTGGTTTCTAAGTTAATTGGTTGATTATTAGTGATCCCAAACATCATCCAAGGATATTTTTAGGTCAATGACCCAATGACACCCTTGGTTGACCAAGTTGACTTTTAAAAAACATTTTATAGCTTTCTAATTTGAATTTAAATTTGAATTGCAAGACTTGGGAATAAGCTTTGAAATCCAAATTCAACTTCAAAAGTGGAAACCATTTTTAGGGTTGGACTTAGACTTATATACTATGCTTGACACTAGTGTAAACACGGTTTACACCTCAAGTACATAGAATATAAACTAAGTATTTGAGATGACATTCGAAAGTAGAGTTTTATGATTTCATGTGACAAAACATTTCAGAAGCACAATCAACCTATGAAATGTAAACTTGTTTTAGTTGATGCATATCAAGGTTGACCTAAACATGAATGCTTTGTAGTGCATATGATGACATGGCAGGTTTTAGTTAATATAACACCAGAGGTGTTACATGAAATACTGGAAGAAAAAAAATATACCATGGTGTATTTTAACTCAATACAAGTTTAATAGGATATTGTTATTTACTATTGTCCACATTAACTTATATTACGATGTCATGGTGATCACAAAATAAATTATGAAAGCATAAAACATCAGTAGATACAAAACATTCACTACTTAAAGTTTTCTTCTCCCGTTGCAACGCACGGGCATAGTTGATAATAATATAATGATTGCTTTCTAGGCAATGAAATACTCCTCTTACCTTACCTTCTGCACACGAGGTAGAGTAAAAAAAAATAGGTTATAGGGGAAGACTCCACGGTAACTTTGAAAATAAGGAGGGATCAGACTTCCAACTCTGGGTCAGACGGGAGTAGCTTGGCCGAGTAGTATATGAAGCAAAGAAGCAAAGACAAAAATAGATCTTATTTGGATATAGTCAGATTCGTAAATTCTACTACAATCCACTAACACATGTGAATTGGAGGTGAATCCAACCACCTCCAAACAAGACATAGGGGCAAAATAATAGTGACAGTTTTATCGGAGGGGACAGTGACATGATTAAGAAATCAAGCATAGTTTCAATGTCTCCACACGAGACAAAAAATCAGGACATTGCCATGTCCTTTGTCTTCAATCAAATATTACAACAGCCTAGAATAAACCAAAGTCGTCTGTCCGTATAATAATACACAGCTGATAGCAGGCATACTCACAATGACGTTCAAGTATTAAAACTGCCAGAGTTTGATATTATCAGGCTCACAATTATTTATTGTGGTGACGACAGACCCATGCCATCAGTCATCCTATGCTTATTTCAACAGGACAAGATAAGCCATCTACAAGTTTCTCCCTTATCACTTTCTTCTCTTCTTCCTCCACAGGAAATCTCCACATGATGGGGGATGTAGTCTGAACATCGTTCAGGGCATCACACCTAGCACATGGCTCCTGATCAAGCAAGCGGATCCTTTTCAAGCCCATGGCTAGCTTTATGACAAGCCTTATGTATTTTGTCAGTTTCTCATCTACCGTGAACCCTATTATCTCCATCTGGTTCAAACAGTGGTGCTTGAAGTCATGCGGTGTTTGATCCCATCGCACATTGACCTTCTTAGCACTATCCTCGCATCTACTCCTTTCACATGGATGTCGAGATAGCTTCATGAAAGTGAAGACAATTAGACAAATATCAGTCCAACATTGACGTGGATCACCAAGCTTGAATGTTAAACTTCGGTAACAAGAAGTGGCATGAAAAGTTTTGGCTGTATAGTCCGTGGCCTGCTGAAACAGTGATGATTTCACCTACTAGGTTTGTTTTAAATATGGGGAATGGATCCTTGAATTTATAAGTCAAAGACAATTTCTACAATTAACTTAAATCCATGATATGATGGAGAACCATAGTGTAATGATGGAAGAAACAGCTATAAGTGGATCGGAATAAGCAAAGCCTCACCTTAAGATAAAAGTTTGTCAGGGATGGCGCAGCTTCAAGGACAAACATAGTCCAATTTAGGTCACATTCATAGAAAATATTGTAAAGATAAACATCTCTCAGGTGATTGAATACAGGGGAGAGATGCTTTGGATTTTCTGGTTCAATCCAAATCTGCAACCAAAAAAAAAAAAAATCAACCAAGACAATAAACCAAAAAAGAGAAATAAATTAAGACTACGCATT
Organism: Bothriochloa decipiens; assembly: GCA_023333625.1. Taxonomy (NCBI): domain Eukaryota; kingdom Viridiplantae; phylum Streptophyta; class Magnoliopsida; order Poales; family Poaceae; genus Bothriochloa; species Bothriochloa decipiens. Next base: position 58,545,194 of record CM041634.1, read on the forward strand.
GAAAACTGAAAGAGAAATAAATTAAGACACAAAAAAGAAACTAGTGGGAAACATTTCCAGGAAAGGCAAAGTACCATTTGATCGGCGAAATTGAGATACATAATTGATAAGCTTGTGGTGTTGGACAAACAGTGGCTCAATGTGAATGGTTCCTGCCAATGAAGAGCAGCATGACGAAGGGTAATGCTGTGAAGGCAAGGCACATTTCCCAAGCGCAGTGGGGGAGTTGTGCCGATCCAGTTAGCACAGAGCAGCCTCTGAAGTTTTGGCACCTGGATTAGGTCGACCCCAGCATACCCGCAGGTGGTGATCTCAAGGGCGACGAGTGCTGACTGCGGCGTGTCTATCGTGAGGACCACATCATCACCGGTCACGGGGTCGATGACAGAGTCACAGTAGATCAATTTGAGAAGCTCCAGCTTGGTGCAGAATTTGAGGAGATTGAGGATATCGGAGTCTCCGAATGTGAGGTTTTGCAAGATAAGACTGGTGAGCCCTCTGAAAGCAGAAGGGCAAGCGTGGAGGAAGGACATAAAGCGTTGCCCAAGCAACACACATCGCTCATAACTTGGATGAGAAACATCTGCCCAGATTGTGAATTCGAGTCTCTTGGTGTTGCCACGCTCCATGACATTCCCAACAACATGGCCGATGCAGCGCAGGTAAGGATCAGCCAGGTAAAAACTGAGCTGCAGTCGTTCGATGGCTCGATTGTCAGAAGAAGACAACAGCAGCAACCTGCTCACTACCCCTGTGTATGTGGTCATAATCTGATCTACCGTGCAATTTGCCCTCTTGTTTTTGTCGTGCGGCAAGAAGTGTGAAACATCTATGAGCAGGTGAGTGAGTAAGCAAGGGAGATGTTTCCATCTCTTAGAGAGTGTGCTGGCCTGGATCACTACAGGCAGATCGAGACGATCAAGGATGTGAAGCAGAATATGATCAGGTAGCCCACTAATTCTATCTTCAACTTGGTTCTGCAATGCAAAGAGAAGTATTACTCATAAGAATAACAATAACAAAACTGCTTGCAACAAAAAAGAGCATAAAAAGAAACTACATGGATTTGGTCTCCCTGGCTTGACTGCTCTACTATGGCTTTTCCATCAAGCAATCTGTAGTTGATAGCCACGGTCATGGTCTTTTTTATTGAAAAGAAAGAATACCTTTTTATTTTCTCACGAGACATTGCAAAACTGCAATGACTTGGAAATTGAAACAGTGGATGGGAAGGGAAGTTACAATTACAGATGGTGCGAGAAGTGTGCCTAACTAACTGGGTTCTTAGAGTCGCATATGGGAGGTATGCTTAAGAATTAAGGCCATTTACATTGCACTGTGTGCTAATACAGAAAAACAGCATACATGAAAAAAAATAATGACAAGAGAACAGAAGCCCAGTTAATAGCTTTTCTTTATAATGGGCCCCAGTAAAGAAACACTGAATCGTCCGTCGAAATCCGGCCCATAGACTTGCGGGAGTGCGGCCTCTTTTAGCAGAATCAGTTTTTGGTTTCTTGGCCTTTAAGTTTGTGGATAAAAGCCCTAAACAATTTAGATCGCGATCGTGACAAGAGTTCGCGTTGGACATGCCTATATAAACAACCTATCGTCCAATGCCAAACCGCATCTAATTGAGCTATTGCCCACCGTCGTAGCTTCTCCAACCCAAGCGTTTGCATGCACCGGTGATCGGGAGAGAAGGTCTCCAGAACCCGCATTCTTGTGATCCTGCACCGAGAGAGAATGAAGAAGACTTTTGTGAAGTGCTCTGCATGACTGCTCCCAACCTCCATGATAATTTGTCTTCTATCCAAGTTAGACGGCGCTACATCCCATCGCGGTCGTCGTCAGCTGCTCCAAGTTCTTCCTCCAATTATCGACGACTTTGTACCACTACCAGCAACGGTAACTCCCTTTGTAGACAAAAGGTACACACACTGCGATTCAGTCTGTTATTGTCGTATGCACGCTGTTTTGATCACGTTATTGTTCATCATGTTCCTATTCATGTCGTCCAATCTGACTAGTTTGTTAAGAGTTTCACATGCATCTGAGATCATCAAGATTTTTGTTCTGGTTTAATCTCAAAATTAACTACTTCCTCAACAGAAATCACCAGCACACATTTTCTACTAATACCAGAAAGCACACCATACACCATACACTACAACTCCACAAGTATCCGGTGGTACTAAAAGGGCCTGTTCAGTTGACTCAGAACGGTCACTCCGAACAATTCATAGCCAGAATGATTGTCTAATTTATATAATTTTGATCAGCGGAAATAATTCCTAGGCTCAATCCACCGGAACCGAACAAGCCCACACTAAAAGGGAAATAATTCTGGTGAGTGGGTTGGTGATGCAGCGAGATCATCCATATCCATATCCAGGCGCCACACACACACACACTACTCAGGGTGTAGAGCGTGTGGAACTCCTCTGCATCGATCCAACGCCGTGGGCCGGTGGCGCCGTGATTGTCCAGCACATGCATCTGCTGACCGCTTCTCGAAATACGCTCACTTTACCTCCTTGGGCCACCCCTACACAGCTGCATATGTCACCTAGGCATTCTTCAACGACATTGTGCGCCTCCATGGGTTCCCCACATCCATCGTCAACGACCACGATCCTGTGTTCAGGGCAATGTCTGGAGGCACCTCTTCAGGTGTGCCGGCGTCAAGCTTTGGATGAGCATTACTTTCCAGACCCAGACGAACAATTAATCCGAGGCCATCAACAAGACCATTGTCATGTACCTTCGCTGCATCATCGGCAGCCGCCGGTGAGCCTAGCTGGATTGGCTTCCCTAGGTCAAGTATTGCTATAACACGTCCTTCCACTCGGCGCTCCGTGTGTCCCCATTTCAGGTGGTGTATCGGTGACCCCCTCCAGCGTTGCTTCCGTATACGGCCAACTCAACGTGGACACCCACGGTGGAAATCTCTTGCAGGATCGCAACACCCTCCTCGCCCACGTTCGCAAATGGCTACAACAAGCTCAAGCCTATGCCAAGTGGCACTACGACACCCACCACCGCGAACTGGAGTTCACAGTCGATGACTAGGATTGGCTCCATCTCCTCCATAGGCCAGTCGAGTCCCTGGTGCCCAGCGCTCGAGGCAAGCTTTGAGTTACGATGTCTTCAACGTTATGGTCTTGAAGCTATTCCACGAAACTTCGCTAGCCACTCCACCGCCACTGCCGTCGATGCAGCATGGGCGGTCTCTTCAGGTGCTGGCCAGCTCCGCCGAGGCGTGTGGCACGTGTTGATCCAGTGGCCAATCCAGAGAAAGAAGTGCAGCCGTGGCTAAGACGTCACATGGTGTGGGCCTAGACGTGGCTAGCGCGTGGTCACCAAGGGGTGACCAGCGGCCTCCGGCTTCTCACAAAGGGATTAGATTAGTTTGTTAGATTGTTTAGGCTTTGCATGAGTTTGTTAGCTGGTTGTTAGGATTTGGCTATAAGGCACAAACGTTTGGTTAATGAAAGGGTTAGCCAGAGATTGAGTTCAACCTCTCCCGCTCCTCTTTTCTCATGCACACGTTCCCTACCTCGACACCTTGCACGGCATCGCAGCCCCACCGCCAGGCGATCAAACCACGTCCACCCACCTCCCACACCTATTTCTTACGCAACAGCTTGAGTTCCTCCAACAGTGAATAATTATGTATGTATAGAAAGTAGTGAGATTACCCTGTGTTTTCTGAATTTTCATATTTGTTCGTTTTGCATAGGTAAGTGGTGAGAATGTAAACCCTGATCCGATGACGTGACACGAAGCAAGGGTGGATCTAGTAAAGGGACGTGGGTGTACACATGTACACCCAATATTTTTTGCAAAAAGTTAGTTGGCATCAAATCGGGGGCAGATCAGTAAAGGAACATGGGTGTACACATAATACACCCAATAATTTTTGCAAAAAGTTAGAAGGCATCAAATATCCAAATAGTAGGTTACAGTTTGAGAACTCATTTAAAAAAAAATCGAAAACCCGATTTCGCACGGCAGACAGGAAAGAGAAAGGGGATGGGAATACCTGGTGGGCGCTCATCGCCGGCGAAGAGGTAGGCAAAGGCCTCACCACCTGGGGTAGGGCGGCGGCGGCGGTAGTCCACCCAGTCGTCGCAGACAGAAAGGGCGGACGGCCGCAGGGACAGCGGCGGACCGGCGGACGACGGCGCCTGTGCAGGAGCGGGGCGCGGGAGGAGCGGCGGCACCAGCGCGGGAACGGGGTGCGGACGGCGGCGCCTGTGCGGGAGCGGGGTCCGGGCGTGCGGCTGCGGCACAGGAGGGGAAGAGGGAGGTCAATGGGCCGCGGCTTTCACTGGCTTGCATTTCGGGTCCCCGACGCGCGCCCACGGGCCACGGCCACGGGGGAGAAAACCCGCCTCAACCCGCCCCGTTTTGGGTACCCGAACCCGCAAACCCGCGGGGCGAAATCTGGACCTGCCCGTGCAGGGTCCGAAACCCATGGGTTTCAGGTCCAGACCTACCCCGCTGCCATCTATGGTTGGGATCGAGATGGTTTTTTATTCATTCGATACTAGAAGAAATCCCTGTGCATTACTGTGCATATGTAAGAGAAAATACGAATTAATTTGATTACGTACTAGCTTTATTATAGAAGTAAAATTAATAAAGAAGTTGGATCAATACTAGAGTTTAATGTTGGACGAAGTCATTATACAAGTGGTTTGGTTTATTAAAGGAACCAAATGGAAGATAATAAGATGCCTCTTGATGGTTTAGTGGCTTGAAAACAAATGCAACGCACTTAGTGACTTGGTAGGGCCCTTATGATGACGTGGCTTCACGAGATCGCAGAGAATATGTTAGCGGGGTTTGTCTATATAAGAGTTATATACATTCACCTTGAGTTTTTCTTATATACTTGTACGACATTTTTTTTGGGTTTGCCAATCACATCATGCCCTTCTATTTCTCTAAAATATTCTCTTTGACCGTGGCAAAGGTGACCGTGTCAAGACAATTTATCTTTATTGCTGAGGTAACTAAAAGTATATTGGTTTATTAGCCACCATTTTATTGTAAATCGATAGGCACAATAAAATAGTTAAAGCCTAGTAACAACGTGGACACATCTCTAAAGACTACATGATTCATGCATATCGTTCTGGATTTTTATCCTAAATTAAATGTCGATTCGGCTTGTTTGCTACCTCGAGTCAGCTCGTAATCGAGGAGAAAGAAAAAGCATATTACAATCAATAATGAGGTATGGTCAAATTATCAACATGATTTCATTGAAGACCAGAAGGAAAGAGCTAATCTGAATATGCAGCGTTGTGTACATGTTTTCTCATTGAAAACTTGGCTATGATTAGGAGTCTAGGACAGTGCTAGATTTTAACATCCTGTGGTGGATTGAATCTTAAGAGATGATAAACCGATGTGCATGCACTATCCATCAGGTTTTGCTAGACTTGTAGTGGATCTTGGGCCTCCTAGCATCGACGTGGTAGTATTGCCTGCTAGTGCCCCAAAGTAGCAGTGGCATGTTGCTGCTCGATCGGCGGGTAGCCATTGTGGGAGCGTAGACGAACAAGATAGGGATGACAGTAGGCAGAGTACATGAATTTTGAGCGACGATGCAATGATAGGCGCTCTCTACTACAAGGGACCCCTCGTAAAAAAATCTCATCATGGATCCACACACCGGGGACACAACATGCTTTTACCATGCTCTGCTCATAAGGCTCAACCTTGACGGATGCGGATACCCACCATGTGCTTGTCTCACACCTATCCTACTAACCTACATGATCAACGGATTGAGAGGAAGAGAGGCAACAACGACGGTAGATAGACGGAGAAGAGAGAGAGAGAAAGAGGACACGACGGAGGTGGAGGTGATGATGCTAAGAAAGGGAAAACAAATGAGCTCAATCCAAATAGCAATAATGGATAGCTAAAGTTGCACGGACATATGAACACTAGTGCAAACTCTTAAATTCTAATGAAAACTTTGGAACATCCAAAACTCTAAAAAGGCAGGACAAGTCACTTTACAAAAAAAAAATGACATAACTTTTAGCTCCAAGCTCTGATTTTAATGATCTTGGACTTCTCGGAAAGCTTATCCAAAGAGCTAACCATTGAAACAAGCTCTAAGACCAGCAAGTGTTGTGGCATGTGTTTATATCTCATGTTAGCACTCAGATTTTTGTTGGTTTGAGCACTTGAGACTTTCAATTTGTTCATATTGCATCCCTCTTAATAGTACAACATATATATACTCAAGATTAAAAAAAGATATGTATATTTCTATCACTTCAGCCTTCAATATTTTCATATGTCAATTCTTCTCAATATATCTTCATAAGGGTTTGCAATAATCTTTGTCTCATTCTTCTTGAGAAAATCCACCTTAAACTTGTAACTTAAACCGTTTCAACATATTTAAGTTTAATCCAGTGGCTTCAAACTACTTCACTTGTGATATAGCAAAGATTTGATGCTTCACCAAGAATGACTTCTTGTGGCTTGATTAGTCCTTTAGGATTATCAAATGCTTCTTCCTTGACATCAAGCCGTTGTTTTACTTCATCTACGCTTAGCACCTCGAAGCCCAACTTAGTACATTCCTTCACTCATCTTCCCAATCTTGAATCAATCTTGATTTGCAACAACAATAGGCACATATTGAAATCTCACTTTATTAGCATTGTTCTCGCTTGAACTAGATTGTTTCAATTAACTTACTATTCAAGAATGCTAAAATTGAATTGCTATTGCACAACTTGACCGAGCTTCACATTTGAGACTTCATTTGATACCCATCAACACACATGTCCTTTTTATGTATCCATATTATGCTTGTCAAGTTGCTTAGTTCAATGATATTCCATAATGTAGATGCAAGCCAACATAATGAGACCATATATATGCATAAGTTCATGTCTCTTCTCCTTTATGCACTTTGGTTTTCCATTTCTCCACTTATTTGTTTTTCATTCATTCTTCGAGCTTGATCAATACTAGTTAACTATCAATCTCTTCTTATTTATGTAAGAAAGATGTCATTGAAATTAAATTATATCAATTTCTCTTTACCTCATTCTGGTTTATCAATTTTCTTATCTTTTCTTTATTGATATGAGTTTGATATGATGCAATGAAACCTATCCAAAACCCATCAAACTCATTACTCATTTAATTTATTTTTTCAAAATCCACTAGGTGGGGCCTAGATGCACTGTCATTGTTCTAATAGAAGGAAAAAATATTCTCTGAAGAGAAAAAATATCCTCATAGAATAAAAATTTTGGTGTGACCGGTTTGCTTCCACATATGCAATAGGCAACATTCACATGACGAACATTCTAGATACATGGCAAGAAAACATAAGACGTGTTTGACATGCTTTAAGGCTGAAGTAATGAATATTTTAGACATGGATATTTTTCATGATGGTAATTATCTAGTAAATGGATAAGGATGAGGGAAATTCTATAAATATAGTCTAAGTGTAAGGGGGAGATTGAAAGCATCTAGGCCCCTTAATGTGGTTTCGATGA